>JANUSC010000416.1:0-176638 GCA_025200525.1 Camellia lanceoleosa
TAGAAGAGTGTCGTAATTCGAGCAATTGAAGCTAATGTAATATGTCTGTGGCTAAATATGAAGCCAAATTTATCGAGTTAGCTCAATTTGCTCCACATATGGTAGATTTAGACTACAAGAAGGTTCGGAAATTTGAAGGAGGCTTGACTTTAGATGTGTTTGACCAGTCGGTGTATTAAAATTATCCAAATATATGGATGTGCTTGATAGAGCTTCTAATGGTCAAGCCAACCTAGTTGTAATGAAATAGACGAAAAGCTCCAAAGAATCGAATGGAGAGGTAAAAGATCGTGATTTGATTTCAAAGGGTCTCTATTCTCAAAGAAGCAAAAATACGAGATCCTATAGTAGCTCAAGCCAAAGTAGTGGATCCGCACCAACTTCTTCGTATTATGGTATAAAACACAAGGGTGTTTGTTATCAAACAACAAAGCCTGCTTCGTGTGGTAAAACCGCCACATGATGAAAGATTGTCCCTAGGGTCCAAAATGCCAACCGCCAAAGAACAAGCTCACCGGATTCATTTCCACACCAAGACTCAATACTAGAGCCGACATCCGAAAAGAAACATTAACTCAAGGTCGAGTATTTGCACTTGTTCTTGGTGATGTGCGTAACACCAACCCAGAGTGTCGTATAATCCCTATCTAGGCTCAAAATGCCTATGTGTTGATAGACTCGGCTCTACACATTCTTTTGTGTCACATATTTTTTCTCTAAAATTGACTAGACCTCTAGAACAACTAAACTATGTATTATCTATATCTACACCATCCGGGGTTCTATGATATGTGCTTACGGTATTTTGCATGTGATGTTATAATTGGAGAAGCACTTTTATATGTTGATGTGGAGAAGTGGTTCGAAAAATACTCTTTGGATCCAAAGAAGACGCCAGGATCCTCGCTTAGTCACCGAAAAAGGAATGAACATTCCTGGTCAAGTTTAAATTAGTACTCGACGGATAAGTCGCTGTATATTCTCTTGGTTGCTTATATCTCAAGTTAAACTTATTTTTTCTCACATACCTTTCTCGATCGATGATTTTCTATTTATATTCTTCCCTTGGGCCTTAGGGTCGGCCCACCCTTGATCCATTGCATGTACATTTATTCAAATTTTTGTTCTATTCGCTCTTCGACGACTAGGATCAATGCGAATACAAGTTATGTCCTCGATCGATCTCATACCTATATCCGCTTTATTGCCCCGCATATTCAGCTCCCACAATTGATTTGTTGCCATTGGATATAGATCATTTTGATTATTGGGTATGGATTGTTGACAAAATACCACGCTACCATTGATTGTGTTGCCAAATATGTTGTGTTTCGACCACCGTGGTTGCCTCAATTTGTGTTTATTGGGAATGGTGTAGTTCCTCCCTTATATTTAATCTTCGCTATGAAAGCAACCAAGTTGCTTAAGAATGGATGTAAGGGTTATTTGTGTTGTGTTTTGAATGTGTCTACAAATAGTGATAATGTTGAAATTATTCCTTTATTCGAATTCCTTGATGTTTTCCCCAATGAACTACCTTAAACTTGATTGATAGGAAATTGAATTTATGGTTAAGATAATACAAACACAACCTATTTCCAAAACCCCATATAGAATGTCAACCTCTCAATTAAAAGAATTAAAAATTCAATTGCAAGAACCGTTAGATAAGAAGTTTATTCGCCGAGCACTTCACTTTGGGGTCCTCCGCTTTGTTTGTTAAGAAGAAAGATGGGTCTTTGAGGTTTGTATTGACTACCACAAGTTGAACAAAGTAACTATCAAGAATAAATATCCACAAAATTTCAAATTTTAAAGAGATGATTTATTTGACCAACTTCAGGAGCCCAAGTGTTTTCAAAAATAGATCTTAGATCCGTGTACCATTAGTTGAAGGTTAAAGGTAAGATATAAATAAAATTGTCTTTCAAACTAGATACTTTACATTATGAATTCCTAGTAATACCATTTGGGGTAACGAAGCGCACTGCCACCTTCAAAGACCTAATGAATCGGTGTTTAAGCTATATCTTGATGAATTTGTTGTTGTGTTTATTGACGATATTCTTATTTACTCCAAAAGTAAGTAAGATCTTGAAAATTATTTTTTGAACTATGTTACAAAAGCTGAGGGACGAGAAATTATATGCAAAATTATCCAAATGTGAATTCGGCTGAACAAAGGTAACATTTTGGGGCATGTGATCAACAAAGATAACATATCGGCTTAACTGCGTAAAATTGATGCTATTGTGAATTGGCCAAGACTGACAAATGTGTCAGAAGTTAAAAGTTTTCTAGGGCTTGTTGGCTATTACAGAGGGTTTGTAGAGGACTTCTCCAAGCTTGCCATGCCATTGACACAATTGACACAGAGAAACGTACTATTTGATTGGAGTGATCAAAGAGAGTCCGCTTTCCAAGAACTGAAGACTAGACTGGTGATTGCACCAATTCTGACTCTACCTAATGGTACAGATCAGTTTCAGATTTACAGTACAAAGGCCTAGGTGTGTGTTAATATAGAATGGGAAGGTAACTGTATATGCTTCACAACAACTTCGACCACATGAAAATAATTATCCTAATCCCAATTCGAACTTACAAGGTGGTTTTACTTTGAAAATCCGACACCACTATCTATATGGAGTAATTTGTGAAGTGAATATTGACCACAAAGCCTAAAATATTTCTTTACTCAAAAAGAATTGAACATGAGAAAGAGGAGATGGCTCGAGTTGATTAAAGATTATGACCTACAAATTTTGTAACCATTCTAGAAAGGCAAATACAATTGCGTATGCTTTGAGCGTAATCCAATAGGAATTTGGCATGTTTGCTCACCAATAAGAAAGAATTGTTGTATGAGCTAGAAAGAAATGAGATTGAAATTGTGTTGTGTGAACAAAGTAGAATTCTAGCCGCCATTTCTATATAACCAATATATTTGAAGAAGTTAAAGAAAAGCAATTGCAAGATGAGTTCCTAAAGAAGATTGTTGAAGGAATTGATTCAAAACCAAGGCCGGGATTTATGTATGAAAATACTGTGTTGAAATTTCAAGGTAGACTTTGTGTACCGGACCATTCTAAACTCAGAAAGCGTATTATGACAAAAGCCCACAATTCGAAATTTGCTATGCATCCTGAAAACTTAAGATGTACCATGACTTGAAATAAAATTTCTAGTGGCCTGAATGAAGAAATGTATTATCGAATTTGTAGCTAAGTATTTGCATTGCCAACAAGTAAAGCTAAACATCAACGACTCCATCGATTACTTTAGCCACTTCCAATAATCGAAATGGAAATGGGAGCATATTATGATGGACTTCATTGGCAATCTACCTCACTCCTCCGGAGGTATGGATTCTATCTGGTAATTGTTGATCGCTTGACTAAGTCAAAGACGCTGTTTACCACAAAACTTTTTATAATGTGGATAAATTAACTAACATTTATGTGAATGATATTAGGAGATTGCACGAAGTGCCTGTATCTATTATGTCTAACAGAGATCCTAAATTCACGTCAAGATTCTGGCAGAGTCTACAGTAAGCTTTAGGAACTGAGTTGAGACTGAACAGTGCTTATCATCCACAAACAGACAGTCAATCAGAAAGAATGATACAGACCTTGGAAGATATATTACGGATGTGTGTGTTAGACTTCCAAGGAAATTGGAAAGCTTATTTGCCACTTGCCGAATTTGTGTATAATAATAGCTATCACTCAAGTATTGGAATGGCTCCTTATGAGGCTTTGTATGGAAGAAGATGCCAATCTCTGATCTGTTAGGCCAAAGTGTTTATAGATCGCTATTAGGACCTAAACTTGTGCAAGAAACGACTAAGAAAGTGAAACCGATTCAATAAGGTTTGAACCGCATATAGTCGCGAAAAAAGTTATGTAGATGTTCAGAGGAGCGACAGAGAATATAATGTAGAGACCCTAATTTTTGGTAATTACACTTGATACCCTAAGCCTTAGGTTAATTACATTTTAATCCCAAATTTTATAAAATTTTACAAAATGGTCCAAGAAAGGATAATTTTTTTGTATTTTATTTTGTATTATAATTAAATCATAGAATGCCATTTTTATATTTGGAAATACCCTAACACTTGGCTTTTATTTATGTACCTCCTAGTTTCTAAATTAATTCATCAATTTTATTTTTAGCCTAATTGAATATTTATTAGTTCTTTGAATTTTTATTATTTTCTTTGAACCTTTATTATTTAATTGAGCAAATAAATATCTTTAAATAAATATCTACACATATCTTTAAATAAATAGTTTTATTATTTATTTTAATACTTATTTGTGCAATGGAAAAATATCTAGATTTTTATGCTTTTTCTTAGTCATTAAGTTAGCCCTATTTCATGGCTTATAAATTAAGAACTTTGTCTCAATTTCCACCCCCCTTTTTCAACAGCCTAAGGAGAGGGAGAGAGAAGGAGAGTGTGATTAGAAGGAAGTAGAGAAGAAGAAGAAAAGGAAAGGAAGAAAATGGTGCCTTCTAGGGCCAAGGTAAGAACATACCTCTCCTTATCTACTCCAATCCTTTCACCATTTCATCCTATTGTCTAGCATGCCTCTTGTGTTAAAAATTATTGGTAAATAGGGTTTTTGATGTATATAAGAGTGTGGATTTGATTTAGTGACTTTGCGTTACAAATTTGTGAAATTAGGCACTGCTGCAACTTTTCTAATTTAAAATAAATATCAAATCTATTTAATTCTCAAATCTGAATTTATAGTAGGATATTTGGTGTCTTTAGAGCTTGTGATAATTTTATTAGCTCCTAATTGTGTGTTTTTAGGGCTTGGATAATTTATTGAAAAATCTGGTCCTGAGTCTCTGAAAAATAGTCCACTTTTAGCAATTTTATAAAATTCTATAAAAATCATCTCGTGTGGGTTCTTCCGTCAAAATTTAAAACCCTGAGTCCTCTTTTCAAAAGATTTTATTTGAGTGAAAACCGTCAGGTAGATTGAGAGAAAAGCTAGTTTTCCCAAAGGGTGACAAATCTGGACAGGTTTTCGAATATAGTGTGTAGACGAATTTTTGGAGGGGCTGTGCAACTTCTGAAAATTGGAACTGAAACAAGATAGATTGAATACTGGTTCTGTACAATTTCAGCCCCTAATTTGACCTAGGAGTATTTTTACCAAAGCATTCTTGTTAGCCCTGCAGAACCGAACAGTGCTGGAAATGGTGTTTTGTTGTGTTGCTTGTCTCTAAGTATTTTAAAGCATGCCTAATGTTATTTTCTTGCCTTACCATACCTCTGTATGATTATCATGGGCTATATTTCATTTCTTATGTTTGTCTCATGCTCTTTTATATTACTGAATTACCGAATGTGACTAGCTTGCTTGGCAAAAGATCTAATAAATGGGAAGTGAAAAGGGATTGGTAGTGGGTGACGTTCACCCTTGTGCTTCAGAATGATTTATGTAATGAACATGTGAATGGAATTAAAACCAAATGAGTTAAGTCTTGCGCAAGCGGTCTAAACGAGCCCCTAGGTTGACACGGATGTATTCAGACTCTATGCGGTGGTTTCAGGGTGTAAGCGAGCCCTTTGGTATGGTATGTGCAGAGTGTAAGTGAGCCCTAGGCACGATTTGGTATGGTATGTGCAGGGTGTAAGCGAGCCCTAGGCATGATTTGGGTGTAAGCGAGCCCACTTGTTTGGCCGTCCCTTTTGAGGTCCATCAATGTCACTAACCGATAAATAACCAGGAAATGGGCATAGGTGGTAAGGTCTGCAAAGCAGCAAAAGGGGGAGTCTGAGTAATCCGGTGTTCAGCCTTGTGGTTGGGTAGAAGGATCTCTTTGGGGGATCCTAGATGTCTAGGCAAACTCCTAATTCATAGAACCTTGTTGTAATTTTGCATGTTATGTTACCCAATTTGTCCTATGTAAGGTTGATTGGTTGATAGAAGATATGGGGATATGTGCGCATCGGGCATTCCAAGCTCATGGCGGTCATGCCGTGGTGAAGCGCTTATAATGGTGAAAGTTATTGCGAAGGCAAATACGATGAAGTGTTGGAGCGGTGGTTCATTTGAAGACTTAGACTAGTTGTTTTTTGTTTTCAATGTTTTGTATTCCTATAATGGAACGTAGACGAATGATCCGTGATACTAACTTTGGTCATATATGTATATTAAGATGTTTTGGTTATCTATCCTAATTGTGTGGTAATATTGTACTTATTTAACGGCCTGGAAGTTGGGGCGTTACAGAAGGGTATTAGAGCTTAGGTTCAACCCTTACCCACGCGTTTCGACTTCAAACAATTTGACGATCACCTAGGAAGAGAAGTGGTTTTAACTTTGAACAGTAAGTAAACGGTTGAACATTAGATACAATATAGAAGTAGGGGATACTATTATTTCTACGTAGTCTTCTATCGATCGTCATACCCTCATCTCATATTTGTAACCTTGTTTGATGTTGTTCACTTTCAAGGTTAAGTCATTTCCATCTGGGTCTTACTTTTGTATTTTTCAATTATACCATTTGCTAGATTGACAACCTTGAGCCTTGATTATGCCATCTTGTGCGAGAATTTTTCCGAAAGTTGCAATTTCTTTATTCGGTGATGAATCTTGGATATTCGCTTTGAAACGCCGATGGCCGACAGCTTCAAGTTAAATATCTAACTTAGTCACTATCTCTATACCTTGACCACATAAAAGTCTTAAATCATAACCCATCTCAGATTCGACGATCCTTGTATTAATTGATGCAACTATTATAATATTATTTCATCTCCACTTCATATTTTCCTTTTATTAATCTAGTTTTCAAAGTCTTGCAGTTATTATTTTGCCTATATGTATATAGGTGAAGTTGTGTTGTGTGCTTCCCTAGATTTGTTATTTACTACTTGATCTTATTGCTTTAAACACCGTAAGATAATTAAACCATAACTTTAAGATTAGTTGGTTATCCTTGAGAATTGCCTCCATAATTAGACTCAAACTTATGCCTCATTTCGTACAATGTTAAAAAAAAAAAAAAAAAAATAGTGAACCACACTCGAGCCAACGGCTACACCGAGACAAGCGATAATACACGAGCTCGGGAGTAATAACGCAATAAGAATGAAGTGTCATGTAATTGAAACCCTAAGAATGGACCAATACCCGCAGCTGAAATCTTGAGCCGCATTGGAAACCAGATTCTTGAACAATTGGATCAACTGAGAGGGAAAATACAAGAAAGTTTGAATGGGAGCTAGACCCCACGATCAAAGGAAGAGGACGAAGACCAATTAGTAATTAGAGATAACATCGCACTCTATAATTCTTGGGTTCACGCTCTATCCGATTATGGCGCACTATTTTGTTTATTATAAAAATATCATGTGTTAAATCGTTAGGTCTTACATGTGAACCTTTAAAACTACTTTAAGTATCGCATCACCTTTGGAAGGAAGTGTCAATGCGAATTAGAAGTGTCAGGTTTACACTTGATTTGTGACCTCGTGGTCTGGGACATATTCGATTTTGACATAATCTTAGGCATGGAATGGCTATCTGCCCATTAAACAAAGGATTGATCGCTACCGTAAGAAGGTGACGACTTACACACCGATAGAGGTGTTTCCAATTTAAGGATAGAGAGGAGTCTCGAAAGCATGACAAATCATAAGATGCGATGGCATAATTAACTTGTGGGTGTTCGTTGAAGAAAGTCAAATTTTGGGACACGAGTGTCTGGCATGGTATTGCAAAGGACCCACCTAAGGTAGAAGTAGTATTAGATTAGAAACACCAACCTTAGTGTTTGAAGTTCAGAGTTTCTAGGATCGGCCGTTATTACGGCGGTTTATTCAAGACTTTTTCAAACCAGCTGCCGATGACTCGTCCAATGCAAAAGGGTAAAATATGATTGGAATGAAGCATCGCATGTGAACAATCCTTTCAAGAACTCAAGAGAAGATTGACTAGTGTCCCAATACTCATCATTCAAGTGAGACGCCGTTGTTCACAAGACACCCGTGAGGGACGAAAATGTACCAAAGACTTATAATGCCACTACCGTGGAACTAATACGTAAAGATGTGGCTCAATTCAGAGCCGATGCCTTACGGTCAAGAAGTAAAGGCGAACACCAAAGGACCGAGGGATGCTTCAGCCCTTGGCAATATCAAAATGGAAATGAGAGCATGTAATAACGGACTTCATCACTGGACTAACCAGGTCACCTAGAGGACATGATGCTATATGGGTTATAGTTGATCGTGTAACGAAAACGACACACTTTTGCCGTATAAAATTTCAAACACTTTGACATCACCGAGTCATCTCTAATAAATAAAAAAGAAAAATTCCAGACTATACGGAGTTCCTCAGATCAATTGTGTCGCCGAGACTTGCGTTTCACCTCTCGATCCTAAGAAAGCCTACAAGAAGCATTGGGGACCGAATTATGCTTTAGAACCACCTTCCATCCTCAAACTGATGGACAATCAGAATGCATCATTCAAACATTGGAGGACATATTGAGAGCTTGTGTGATGGATTTCAAAGGAGTTGGCAAAGTGACACCTCATTGGTGGAGTTCACATACAACGCGCTTTAGGCTAGCATTGGCATGGCTCCATTCAAATCAGATGGTCGGCCTTGCGCATCACCAGTTTGTTTGATCAAGTTGGAGAAGTGAGTCTATTGGGCCCAGAGATCATGCAAGAAACTACGTAAAAGGTAAAACTTATTCGACAAAGATTAGTCAAGTGAACAATAGAATGGATTAATTGGAAGAAACAAAGCATTAGAGATACAACACCACATGGCTCGTATACCATTGATATCGAGCCATGTGTTTTTCCAATTAATCCATTCTATTGTTCACTTGATTAACTGCTTTCTTATCTTAATCACCCACAAGATCGCCTAGGTCTATCTACTGTGTTTAAGTCACCCACTTTCATCCCTTGTCGAGTAAGTCCTTAAGTTAGGGTGTTGGACATTTCAAATAGGGTCTCAGACTCAAACCTCTTTGGTCCGTGATAACCTCGACTAGAATAGGGTCTCAGATAAGATCTCAGAAAACTGATTAATTAACAAGAACAATGAATCGATTATTTAGAAGTAACTCATCGGGCTTCTAGGTCAACAACGCGTTCTCAATACCTAATCAAGGAGTAGTAATAAATGAAGAAGATATTGAAATACAAAATGATCACATTAATACAGATGGAATATCCCAAAATTGCAAATTAAAGAAATTTATAAAACTATTTTTTACAAAATGTTTTTAAAGTTGCCTTACATGTTAAAAACCATTGAACAAATATATGCTTTAGAAAAATCTCGAGAAACCCGCCAATTATTTGATGCTAAATTAATTAGAAGACATTTGAATAATGGTTACAATTTTATGCATATTGGTCTCATTCAAGTTGGTGTTAATCCTTAACAATTGTAGGTAAGAATACCTGCTTTTATTATGTTTACGAGATGCTCATTTTCTTAATTACAATGACAGTTTAATGGGTATGATGGAAACTGGTCTTCATAAAGGTCCAGTACATTTTAATTGTTTTCCTGATTTTACACTTAGTTTACGGGATCCGCATATTTTAGATGCATTAACATTAAATATTCAATTACATGGTTCATTTACCAACATGAAAGAAAAAGTTCAAAATATTGCCTTAATATATCGTGTCCACTATAAATGCATGCAAACTAATTTAAATGTTCATGCTTTACATAAAAGTCCCAAAGATAAAACTCTTTTAATCCAAAGTAGTAGTCACAAATAATCACATATTAAAATACCAAAAATAATTGAATGGAAAATGTTGATTTACTCCGATCAATGGTTCACAATGAAAATTACAAACATAATCAACAACAATCCTCAGAACAAGATATCCAAGATATTCAACAATACAATGATGGTTCTGTTCGAATTAAATTTAATCGTAGTCAATCCTCTAGACATAGTACATCTAGTATTCCTACTGAAATTGAAACTGAAGATGAAATCTTCAATACTCCATTATTTCGAAAAAAACAGTCAACTTCATCTTGGTCAAACTACAACTAGTAAATTAAAAGGCATTGATAACACTACTTCCTCTCAAATTAGTAAACCTGTTTATTCTACCCACACACATTTACCTGAAGAAGAAATTGCTTCTAATAATTCTCCCACTCAAACTGATTTTGACGAATTTACACCACCCATCAATCCTCAATTAATGACAATCACAAAAGAATTCACTCCTAATCTTGATAAATTACTTATTGAATTTAAATCTCCCGTAAATAGAACTCAACGACATGCTTACTATGCTCAATATACTTCTGCTCAAATGTCCAAAATTTCTAGACAATGGTATGATTTTATGATTGAATATGGTTTTGAATTACCTTTATTAGAATATGTTGACAAATATTACAAAACAATTTTAATACAATCACAAAATATAAATGGAAAACTTCGACACTACTGCTAGTTCTAGTCATCCTCTTTAGAAAAAATACT
Organism: Camellia lanceoleosa; assembly: GCA_025200525.1. Lineage (NCBI taxonomy): Eukaryota > Viridiplantae > Streptophyta > Magnoliopsida > Ericales > Theaceae > Camellia > Camellia lanceoleosa. The sequence continues at coordinate 10,522 of JANUSC010000416.1, forward strand.
TTACTCAACAAGGCTCAAATTCTCACACCTTTTAAGTTACCTAGTAATGATAATGAAATTAAAAAGTTATTGAACAAAATAATTATACTAATCAATGCTTAAGTACCATTGGTAAACAATTAGACAAGATAGAAACCAATTTAGAACTGCTCACACTACATCCGCGACACAACCTCTAGAGTCACCTTTACTTAATTTACTCCAAGAATCGCTCTAAACTAACTAGTTTAGTTACTAATGACCAATCTACCGTCAAAGCTATTGAAAAATTATTTACCAAACTAACTACATCCGATAATGCTTCACCCTCTAAAGATAAAGGCTCATCAGATAAATCAACAATTTAATATCAAACTACTTCCACCTAATCGACAATCGATGATGACATAAATCAATTAGCTCAACAATTCCAATCCTCTCATCTTCATAAAATACATTATCCCAAAGTTAATCCTCAAACTACCAAAAATTGGTATTCTCGATCTATTCCTCCCGATCTTCAATTCAAGAAACTAATCTTAATAATCAATTTTCTTTCGCCAAAAAATTATACTTAATGGAATATTGATGGCCTTAGTGAAGATCAAATTCTCCAAAAACTAAATCATTTATCTATGGTCTCCAACAGTTATCTCTAATTATCCGCAATACTCTCAATCAAATTGTTACTTTAATTACTTCGTTTCACGGTATGCTTAAATCTTGGTGGGAAAAATATTTAACTCGAACAAAGAGAATCCATAATTTATGCTAATCAAACTGATGAAAATGGTTTACCTATTTTTGATGAAAACATTGGATGTTGCCACCCTGATGGTATTAATGCATTAATTTATACTATTGTTCGACATTTTATTGGTACTCTTACTAATATTTATTCTCGCATACATGATCAACTTAGTAATCTTACTTGTCCAACCTTAAGTGATTTTCGATGGTATAAAGATGTATTCACCTCTAGAGTTATGTTAAGAGAAGACTGCACTAAATCATTTTGGAAAGAAAAATTTATTAATGGATTACCTAGCTTATTTGCTCACAAAATTAGAGACGTTCCTAGCCAACCCATCGTGTTATAGAATATGATAATTTAACATATGGTGATATAATTAGCACTATTCAAAAGAATGATTAAAAATGTGTGTTGATCTTAAATTTAGTCAAAAGCCACTAAAGATAAACATAAAGCTAAATATGAATTAGGAAATTTCAGAGCAATATGGATTACCTCCGTAGCACCCTCTCAAGGAAATCACATAAATATTCTAAGCATAAAAATAAATCCAAATATTATAATAAATACAAAAAGCCTTGTTCACCTTCCAAATCCAATGATAAATTTTATACCAAACCCAAAAAGAAACATTATAAATCTAAATCACATCCAAAATCAAAATCTAATAAAGATATTACCTGTTATAATTGTGGTCAACTAATAAATGTAAAGAAAAACAAAAACTAAAAGATAGAGTTAACCAACTCCAAATTAATGAAGAATCCAAAATTCAGTTATTTGAAATCTTTCAATTAAATCAATCTGATAATGATTCTTCTTCTGTTTCTCCATCTACATCTAATTCCCCTTCTAATAGTGATAATTCTGATTCTGATAATCAAATTACCTTAGGATGTAATGATGTTTGTTGTAAACTAGTTAAACAAATTTCTGTTCTTACTAAACATACTCAAGAAGAATCCGCTTTAATTGACTTAATTAGTAAATTAGATGATCCTAATTTAAAACAACAATATATTGATAAATTAAAAGCTTTACTACTTCAATCGGATACTAAACCTAAGTTTAATAAACCTATTATTAGTTTCTAAGACCTTAGAAAATTTAAAAATAAAACTAAAGAAGTTACCCTTCAAGATTTACAATCAAATCAATCAAATTAAACAAACTATCCGAGACCTCCAATCTAAAGATAACAAATTAGAAAATAAAATCATTAATCTCAAACTTAATCAAAATTTAAATAATTTCCAACCTAATTCAAAATCACCTCATGAATCTGAACATAATTCTGATCCTGATTCTGATCATACTAATCCAAATTTAAACTCATATTTGATAATCGACCTCAATCTACTAACCTTGAAGATAAACGATTAAATTTACTCAATAAAATCTATATGCAAAAATGGTATTCCAGAATTAAGATCATAGTTGAAGACTTTGAATTAGAATTAGTTGCTTTAATTGATACTGGTGCTGATTTAAATTGCATTCAAGAAGGATTACTTCCCACTAAATATTATGAAAAATGTCAAGTGAAATTAATCTCTGCTAATGGTAGTAAAATGCATATTAAATACAAGTTACCTAAAGTGCATGTTTGTCAAAATGATGTTTGTTTTAAAACCACATTTGTTTTAGTTAAAAATATGACTGATAGAATTATTTTAGGCACACCATTCATATCTTTGTTATATCCTTTTACCACTTCTAGTGAAGGAATAACTACTAATGTTTTAGGACAACCTGTCACATTTAAATTCTTATTTCCACCTGAAATGTTAGAATTAAATCAATTACAAGATTGTTCTATTTCTCATACTATTAATAGATTAACCCAACACATTAATTTTCTTAAAGAAGAAATTAATTATAAACGAATTGATCAACAATTAACCGATCCAATTTTTATTTCTCAAATTAATGAATTTAAATTAAAACTTGAATCAACTGTTTGTTCATCTTTACCTACTACATTTTGGCATAGGAAAAAGCATGTAGTTACTTTACCATATATTAAGGATTTTAATGGAAAACAAATCCTACTAAATCTTGACCTATTCAAATGAATCATGAATTGTTAGAAATGTGTAAAAAAGAAATTAATGAATTGTTTAAAAATAGAATTATTAGTCCTAGTAAATCACCATGATCTTGTCCTGCTTTTTATGTTAATAAAAATGCTGAATTAGAAAGAGGTGTCCCCCGCTTAGTTATAAATTACAAACCATTAAATGCTGTTTTAGAATGGATTCGATATCCTATTCCCAATAAAAAGGATTTAATTAAACGACTTAGCCAAGCTATCATTTTTAGTAAATTTGATTTAAAAAGTAGTTTTTGGCAATTCAAATTCATCCAAAAGATCGATACAAACCGCTTTTAATACACCTTTTGGTCAATATGAATGGAATGTCATGCCATTTGGCTTAAAAATGCCTCTAGTGAATTTCAACATATCATGAATGACATATTCAACCCTTCACCATTTCTCTATTGTTTACATTGATGACATATTAATTTTCTCCAAATCCATCAAGGAACATTGGAAACATTTAATCGCATTCTTTTATACAATTAAAAGTCATGGTTTGGTCATATCCTCCCAAGATTAAATTGTTTCAAACCAAGGTTCGGTTTTTAGGCTATGATATTCACCAAAATACTATTCTCCCCATTAGTCGATCTATTGAATTTGCTTCCAAATTTCTCGATTTAAATTCTTGATAAAACCCAATTACAAAGGTTCTTAGGTTCCTTAATTACATTGCCGAAGTTCTATAAAGACCTTAGGAAAATATGTCAACCTCTATTTGATAGGTTAAAGGATAATCCTCCTCCTTGGTCTCCTCGCTACACCGCCATTGTTCAACAAGCTAAACACTATGTTAAGACTCTTCCTTGTCTTGGTATTCCTACCGAGAATTCATTCAAAATTATTCAAACCGATGCTTCGATATTGGTTATGGTGGTATTCTTCTTCAAAAATCACTCCTCAATCTTCGAACAAATTGTTCGTTATCATTCGTGTCCGAATAAAGCACAATTAAATTATAGTACTATTAAAAAGAAATTTTGTTCATCGCTTTGTGTATTCAAAATTTCAAGATGATATTCTAAATCAAAATTTTACTCCGTGTTGATTGCAAATGCTAAATATGTTTTGGAAAAGATGTTCAAAATCTTGCTAGTAAACAAATTTTTGCCCGCTGGCAATCTATTTTAAGTATTTTTTATTTTGATATTACCTATATACTCGTTGTCAAAATTCCTTCCCGATTTTCTCACCCGAGAATTTTATAGTAAGGGATGAGTGCACTCCACATATTCCCTATTTAAAACCCAAATTACCCATTACCAAACCTTGATTAAACAAGTCAACCAATCGAATTAATCGCCTTAAATCAACCAAACCCACTACCAAGAGAGCCCAATACATCATTCACCAACAGATTCAAGCTCGTCAGATTCTCAGGCCATAACTATTACAATGATTTACACTACTACCAAAATTATCTTGATCTTCTTTCCGTTGTTAATCCCTCATTAATCATTGTTTCTTGTTTAAACAGATGTCTTGCCCAAGGCCTTCTTCCAAGGCTTTGGTTCCTTCTAGCCAACTTTTGTTCCTCCTCCTTTGGAGTTAGTGGACAATACCACTTACTAACTCCTTGGTAACATCCCTGTGCCTAATTACTCCATTTGGCCATCGATCCTTTTGCTTTATCAAGCCAATCGCCTCGCCATTCCATTTCGCCAACCCAATTAAGTCATCCCGAACTGATTATATCAAATCACACACTACTAATCTGTTCTATAAAGAACCTAGTCATCCTAAAAGTCAATTGATCCATGAAATTGCTAAATCCCATTTTGGCTTTGGATGCCATTTCATCCTCTCATATCCAGAGAAAACACTCACCTATTACAAAGATATTTTGATCCATCATCAATCAGTCTTGATCAAACCCATTTATGATCGAACCTATGCTAGCAAGGTTCTGTATCATTCCATTTACATCCATAGTATTGTTTCCCAAGCTGAATGGGGTTCTCCTTATCAGCTTTGAAATTTACCTGGTCATTCTATTCAGTACAATTACCATGATTATGTTGATGCGTGGTTCAAGATCTTCTTGTACCAAAATGAGTCCTTCAGTCATTCCTGGTTCATTTGCTTTGATCAAAAATTCAAATCTAAATTACCTACCTAGTTTCTGAGATAGTGGACTCATTATGGTGCCATTTCAGACATCCTTCCTAGTGATCTCATTGAACTAGTTAACTATTTCTCCTCTGTTTACCCATTCACCACTCATCAGAGACAATTTCCATCTTTGTTAATTTTTATATCCAAATATAAACTCCCATGGATATTTAAATGGCATTATGGAATTGATGGTAACATAATCACCCGTCAGCATTCAGTCAAAAGGTGGGCTAAGTTCAATGTGCCCAGAATATTTGAAATTGTTCAAGAAGAATTTCACATTGATCAATGTGCTCCAACTCCTTCTATGATCAAAGCCCAGCAGAACCCAATCACATAATCACCAAGGAAGTCACCAGCCTTCCTCCAATCAACCTTGAAGCCCTCATCTAGTGGTTCCAAGCCCAAATCATCCAAATCCAAATCGGCTTAGCCGCCCAATCAAGATCCAAGGCAAAGTCCAAAGCTCTCAGCTCCCCATCAACCCAACGAACATTCACTACCAATCAAAGTCCAAAGCTAAGGCTAAGCCCATTTCACCTCGCCAAATTTCAAAGATAAATCAAAGGTCAAGCCCATGCTATCCAGAGATGAATTGCTCCAATAGCTGGCCAAATTACAGATCGTCAAGCCCACCAACCGCCAGAAAATTCAAGACAGCCTGCACTATTCACAATCTTCAAGGATCAACTACTCAACCCATCTCCTATGACAGATCCGAGTTCCAAGATGCTCAAGACCCATTTGTTCGATCAACATAGATTCCTATAAATACAAATTAGCTTCAATCAATACTCTTTTGAGAAAAGTCGCTAATTTGTATCTATATTGATTCCGTATTCACATGTTCCAAATGAAGTAATGAATAGTAAAAGTTCGCTCACTTTTACTGCTCACCCAATCAACTTTTGTTAAAGTGATATTCGCAATCACTCCAATCGAAAGCAACCGACAAAGATCTTCTTTACTCCATGCTAGCCTAGCTTTCATCAATCAAAGAAGTCACAAGATTATCAGTATTAGTCACATGATTATCAGATTTTCCTTTTCTATATATTATAACGTATTCATTCAGAAAGCTTCAAGTTTTCCATTCTTCAGTCTTAAGAAAAAACAGAGAGCCCTGAGTGACAATTACTCCTTTCCTGTTGTAACCCAATTAAAGATCATTGCAGTTGCTACAATTGTAAGTTATTTTCTGTATTTTGTTTTTAAATCTGTATTTTAAATGTGCATTCCAAATTTCGTATTATTATTATTATTATTATTATTATTATTATTATTATTATTATTATTATTATTATCATTATTATTATATCTTTGTTAGTGATTGAATTGAGTTAATTTAAAAATAACTTTTACACTAATATAGCGGCCGTAACGCGCTTTGAAACGCAGCTTAAGAATATCTTCCTCCAACACGCAAAAAAAAGAAAAGAAAGGAAAACTCAAAATGCATGGATGTGGGGATACAAGGTTTCAACCCTTGTCCTCGTGCTTAGTCTCTTGCTCTTTCAACCATCGAATAACCACTAAACCCAAACCACTCTTGTGACCATATATGCAAACAAATATATATAATACATCGATATACGCTCATATACATATATGCATACAACTCTCCTGCCTCTTTCTCTTCCTTCGAAAACCGCATTTGACACGCGGGCTTGCTTTTGGAAGATGAAAATCAAAAGGATCCAGGATTACCCCATGTGGTGTGCGAATATGTTGACGTTTTCCCTGATGAATTACTGGGATTACCCCCAAAACAAGACGTAGATTTCACGATTGAGCTTCAACCTGGGACTTCACCGATTTCAATAGCACCACATCGTATGGTACCAGCTGAACTTCGAGAATTGAAGGAGCTGTTGCAAGAACTGTTGAATAAAAAGTTCATCAGACCAAGTACGTCTCCTTGGGGAGCGCCAGCCTTATTCACGAAGAAGAATGATGGAACCTTAAGATTGTGCATCGATTATCGACAACTAAATCGAGCCACCATTAAAAATCGATATCCCTTACCCAGAATTGATAACTTGTTCGATCAATTAAGAAGTTCAAAATGTTTTCCCAAAATTGACCTTAGGTCGGGATATCACCAACTTCGTGTCAGAGGAGAAGATATACCCAAAACTGTGTTTCGAACCCGTTATGGCAACTATGAGTTTGTGGTTATGCCATTGGTTTGACGAATGCTCCTGGGGTATTCATGAGTTTAATGAACAAAATTTTTACCCCCTATTTGGACCAATTTGTGGTAGTGTTCATTGACGATATTTTGATATACTCACGATCGGAGGAAGATCACGAGCAACATCTGAGGACCGTTTTGCAAATTCTAAGAGAAAACCAATTGTATGCTAAAGCTAGCAATTGTGAATTTTGGTTGAAGGAAGTAAAATTCTTAGGTCATGTTGTATCTGAGTCAGGGATATCAGTGGATCCTGCTAAAGTAGAAGCAGTAATGGGGTGGAAACAACCTAAGAATACATTTGAGATTCGTAGTTTCTTGGGATTAACAGGTTATTATAGGAGATTCATTCAGGATTTCTCCAAATTAGCCAAGCCGATGACACGCCTAACGCAAAAAAAAGTAAAGTTTGAATGGAACGAAGCATGTGAGCAGTCATTTCAAGAACTCAAGAAGAGACTGACAAGCGCTTCTATATTAATCATACCCGAACGTGACATTGGGTACACTGTTTATTGTGATGCCTCTAAAGAAGGGTTAGGTAGTGTGTTAATGCAAAACGGGAAGGTAGTAGCTTATGAATCAAGACAATTGAAGAATCATGAGAAAAATTATCCTACTCACGATCTGGAGTTGGCAGCTGTGGTCTATGCACTTAAGACTTGGCGACATTACCTTTATGGAGAAAAATTTAAGATATTTACCGATCACAAAAGCTTGAAGTACTTGTTCACACAAAGAGATTTGAACATGAGGCAAAGACGCTGGATGGAGTACCTTGAAGATTACCAATTCACCTTGTCTTATCATTCTGGGAAGGCTAATCTTGTAGCAGATGCACTAAGTCGAAAGACAAGAGAGATTGTAGCCAACATATCAATTAAAGAATGGGAAATGGTATCAGAGCGTAGGGAATAGGTCTTACATGAGATCTGTTGGGTGGTGAGTATTATGAAAAAAAAAGGGGGTTGATATTTAAGATGAAAAATATATATATATATATATTTATATTTATATCAGAGTGTGTAGCGGAACCATGTTATTTGGAGTTTTAGTTGAGATTAAATTTTGGAGCATTACGGATTGAAATTTCGAGGACAAAATTAATTTAAGGGGGATAGATTGTGGCACCCCGTATTTTTGAAGTATTAGTATTTAGTGAGTGGTATTGGCAGTTTATTATGATAATTTAGTGGTGAGATTTTTAGATAAGAATTTAATTTTAAATTATTTATTTGTATTTATCTTATCTCTTTTATATCTATGATATTGTTGCTTATTCTGATATAATAATACATAAACTTTACCCTAGCCTTTTCCTATCACGTGGAGAAGCAAGAAAAAAAAAATAAAAAATAAAAATAAACAAACAAACAAAACCGTGGGCTGTTAACCCACAATACCCCCAAACACACCCTTCAATCCTTTCACCTTTTCATTTCTTTTGATTTTTTTAATCTTTTATCATTCCATCATTTCACCTACTTTTAATTGTTTTAATATTTTTTTTTCTCCCCTTGATTCCTATATAAACGGGTAGAGTGAGGGAGCTCTTCACATTTCCTCATTCTTTATTCATTATCTTCATTCGACTCTTTCCTTCTCATAAATTATATATAGTAGAAATATTAAGTTTAGATATGGGAGTGTTTAGAGTAAAAATGAGTTTTTTTTTTTTTAGAGTTGTAGATTTTATTAAATTATACATACTTTATGTTTTAGAAGTTTGATCAAAGTTATTTTTGGAGATCCATGGAGCAATTTCAAATTTTTGGTGATGGAATTAATTATTTTGAGGTAAATTCGGGTTGTATACAATATGGTCTATTTAAATCTCTTTGCAAAGAGTTCTCTTATTTTAAATTATCCTCAATTTGTAATCCACATGATTATTGTGGTAAAATCATTTGTTGTCGAATCGTTGATATTCTGATCATTTGGTAAAATTCTCTACAAATATTTCAGTATTGAAATGGTGATTTGTCAGACTGAATGACATGGAAATACTCCGTACATGGATCAAGTGAATCTTATTAATTGTTTACACCAATATGCCCAGATAAGCGTGGAACTTGGATGAGGAGGGTGAATAAATGAATTTATTCACTGGTCATGTACTGAGTAGGACCGAGTATTTGGTCCTAGATAAATTCTGGTTGATTTGTTGTGCACTTTGGTAAATTTCTTTATTATTGTATTGTTGATTTGATTCCTGATAAATTATTCTGTATCCGAGCCTTGTATTCCTGTCGTATTGTATACTTCCCGAATTAATTTATTTTTCAGGTGCGGAGCAGATTTTAGCGGAGCTCAAAATTGAGATTAAAAAGATTTATTAATACAAAGATTTGGGACCCGCCACTGTAATTATTAAATTTGGAGATAGTCGTAATATTGTTTATTTTGGAGGTAATTAGAATATTTGAAAGATATTGTACCATTTGGAGACGATTGTGTAGTTATTATTTTTGGGAGCAAACTTGTATATTTTTTTGAGGCTATTTTAGTGTATTTAACGACCCGGGAGTGAGGCGTCACAAAATGCTACGTGGAGAAGCAAGAAAAAAAAAAAAACAAAACAAAAAAAAACAAAACCGTGGGCTGTTAACCGACAGTACCCCCAAACCCACGCTTCAATCCTTTCACCCTTTCATTTCTTTTGATTTTTTTAATCTTTTATCATTCCATCATTTCACCTGCTTTTAATTGTTTTAATATTATTTTTTCTCCCCTTGATTCCTATATAAACGGGTAGAGTGAGGGAGCTCTTCACATTTCCTCATTCTTTATTCATTATCTTCATTCGACTCTTTCCTTCTCATAAATTATATAGAGTAGAAATATTAAGTTTAGATATGGGAGTGTTTAGAGTAAAAATGAGTATTTTTTTTTTAGAGTTGTAGATTTTATTAAATTATACATACTTTATGTTTTAGAAGTTTGATCAAAGTTATTTTTGGAGATCCATGGAGCAATTTTAGATTTTTGGTGATGGAATTAATTATTTTGAGGTAAATTCAAAGTTGTATACAATATGCTCTATTTAAATCTCTTTGCAAAAGTTCTCTTATTTTAAATTATCCTCAATTTGTAATCCACTTGATTATTGTGGTAAAATCATTTATTGTCGGATCGCTGATATTCGATCATTTGGTAAAATTTCTACAAATATTTCAAGATTGAAATGGTGATTTGTCGACTAAATGACATGGAAATACTCGCACATGGATCAAATGAATCTTATTAATTGTTTACACCAATATGCCCGAATAAGTGTGGAGCTTGGTGAGTTGGGTGAATAAATGAATTTATTCACCGGTCATGTAAAAGTAGGACCGGTATTTGGTCCTAGATAAATTATGGTTGATTTGTTGTGCAATTTGGTAAATTGCTTTATTATCGTATTGTTGATTTGATTCCTAATAAATTATTCTATATCCGAGCCTTGTATTCCTGTCGTATTGTATACTTCCCGAATTAATTTATTTTTCAGGTGCGGAGCAGATTTTAGCGGAGCTCAAAATTGAGATTAAAAAGATTTATTAATACAGAGATTTGGGACCCGCCATTGTAATTATTAAATTTGGAGATAGTCGTAATATTGTTTATTTTGGAGGTAATTAGAATATTTGGAGGATATTGTACCATTTGGAGACGATTGTGTAGTTATTATTTTGGAGAGCAAACTTGTATATTTTTTTGAGGCTATTTTAGTGTATTTAACAACCCAGGAGTGGGGCGTCACAAAAAAAGCTGTGACACTCCAAATTTTTTTTGAAACGTCATAAGATTTACTAATTAGGAACTTTTAAGTTCTTACATAGTCAAAGTCCAACAACAAAATAAAACTACAAGTTCACACACAATGTCATAACATAGTTAAATCCTAATACAAGGGATAACAAGATTTTATTTTGATAAAAGCTTGACTCTAAGTCAGCCAAGGTTTAATATTGGCAGTCGCTCCAATTTTAGCCTCAGTCCCTTCTTCGACATAATCTGGCATGAAACGCCAGGACAACAAAATATATGCCATGAGTTTTGCAACAGTAAGAAAATATAACCAACTTACCATTCTTTTTAAGAGAAAAATAATAAGATTCTAAACATGAGATAACAATATGATTGTGCACATAAATTACAACCATTAGAATAATTTCAGTAGTTTTAACAAATTAGGTGACACTCGAAATCTCACCAAAGAGATTTAACTTACCAACCACTGAGCATGGCAACAGTTAATTTGAAACCCTCCCTTGGTCAAATATTTAAGTGTTACCAACCGTAACTACCAGGGATGCCCACGTCCGGAGTTATATACCCAAGTAGTGGCATTTGTGGTCTACCCCAAGGAAACGGTCTGCCAGAGGTAAGCAACCTCCATGTGTGCCACCTACACATCCACCCTTATTCCAAAACTGAATACCAAAAGGGTTCAAATAACTCCTGCCATCTTAGAGTTTCAAGAACACAATTTACGTAAGAATTCTCAAAACCGTGGCTCACTCCGAACAACCGTATTGACCGTCAACCCTTAATTCCGTACACTCTTTAAAACCACTTCTCACCCTAAACAACTGGTATTAACTGTCAATTGTTAACTTTATATATACCATTATTCATTTAGATTAATCCATAGATCAACCCCATAAGCTAAAAATTTATGATGAAACTAGACTTCTCAAGTCTCATCTTTTAGTTAGAAATTACCATATTTGGCTTAGTATAGAATTTTAAATAAATTCTCAAATACATAGTGAAATCTATCTCACAGTTTCAGATTTAGTAAAAACAATTTGTATAAATTCGTAGGAAGCTCAAAAATTGTTGCCAAAATTTTTTGGATAAACTAGACATCATTATCAACAACTTTGTAGAAGGAATCATCTCGAAATTTTGAGTATAAAATTATCTAAAAATTTGGGTAAACATGCTGGCAGATTCAAACAGGTTATTCTCAACACAGTTTCAGATTTAGTAAACAATTTGTATAAATTCATAGAAAGCTCAAAAATTGTTACCAAAATTCTTGGTTGAACTAGACATCATTATCAACAACTTTGTAGAAGAAATCATCTCAAACTTGTGAGTATAAAATTGTCTAAAAAGTTGGGTAAACATGCTGGCAGATTCAAAACAGGTTATTCTCAACACAGTTTCAGATTTAGTTAAAAATTTGTATAAATTCTTAGAAAACTCAAAAATTATTTCAAAAAATTTCTGGATAAACTAGACATCATTATCAACAACGTTGTAGAAGAAATCATTTCGAAATTTTGAGTATAAAATTATCTAAAAATTCGGGTAAACATGCGGACAGATTCAAAACAGGTTATTCTCAACACAGTTTCAGATTTAGTTAAAATTTTGTATAAATTCGTAGAAAGCTCAAAAATTGTTACCAAAATTCCTGGTTGAACTAGACATCATTATCAACAACTTTGTAGAAGAAATCATCTCGAAATTGTGAGTATAAAATTGTCTAAAAATTTGGGTAAACATGCTGGTAGATTCAAAACAAGTTATTCCCAACACAGTTTCAGATTTAGTTAAAATTTTGTATAAATTCATAGAAAGCTCAAAAATTATTACCAAAATTCCTGGTTGAACTAGACATCATTATCAACAACGTTTTAGAAGAAATCATCTCGAAATTTTGAGTATAGAATTGTCTAAAAATTCTGGTAAACATGCTGGCAGATTCAAAACAGGTTATTCTCAAACGCGTTACGGCCGTTAGGAACTCGTAGTGATGCCATTCGACCTAACCTATGCACCAGGCATGTTCATGAGCTTAATGAACAACATTTGAGATTCGTAGTTTCTTAGAATTGGCCGGTTACTATCGAAGATTCATTCAAGACTTTTCAAAAATTGGCCAAACCAATGACACATTTGACTCAAAAGAGGGTAAAGTTTGAATGGAACGAGTCTTGTGAAAATTCATTCCAAAAACTTAAGAAAAGATTGACGAGTGCCCCTATTCTCATAGTGCTAGAACGTGACGTTGGATACAACGTGTATTGTGATGCTTCCAAAGAAGGTCTGGGGTGCGTATTGATGCAGAATGGCAAGGTGGTGGCATATGGATCAAGGCAATTAAAGAACCATAGGAAAAATCATCTCATCCATGACTTGGAGTTAGCAGCTATAATTCACGCACTCAAAATTTGGAGATATCGTGGGACGGAAGGGTTAATATGGGAACGAGAAGATATGATACGTGTCAATTATCCTCAGCTTTTCGAGTCTAAAAGTATGAGTTAATTTCGAGGACAAATTTTTTTTTTAGGAGGGTAGATTGTGAAAACCACATTTTATTATTCTTAAAAGAAAATAAATAAATAAATTAATTAATTTTATCTAGAGTCTATCTCAAAAATGTATTAGTGTAAAAGTTAGTTTTAAATTAACCCAATTCAATCACTAACAAAGAAATAAATAAATAAATAAATAATTTTGTGGGTGTTTAATATTTGTTATTTATAAATTATTTTATTAGGGATTTATTTTAGAATTATAAATTGAACGTCCAAATAGCCCAAGGAGGTGAAATTGATAAGTTAAATCAGTTTAATTTCAAGTATTAGACCCTATGAAAGTGTAATTAAATATTCGATTCAGTTTAATAAAACTAAGGTTTGATCAATTAGGTCCGAATTGGAGTTAATTATGCGTGGAGGATTGAGAATTTAGATTATTATGAACTAAATTTATTTATGAGGTGCTCAATTGAATATGTAGTTTATAGATGGAGATTTTGAGTCTGATAAAAAAGAATTGAAGGCCTAAATGATTTGGGAAATCAAAATGGAGGATGAAAATAAGTCTAATTTAATATTTGGAACCTTTTAGGAGTTCGATTAAAAATCTTATTGAGATTGATAAATTTAATTATAATTAATTGGCTCTAATGGAAGTCAAATTAGACTGATTAAATTATGTGGGATTTATGATTAGTCATAATTAATTTAATGATGTGCTAATTGAAATTTATTAAGACTAAGTGTTGCTTAATTAAATAAATCTTAAACATAAATTGAATCTAGGATTAAGAATGTATGTGAGTATGGGTGTGGGTGTGGGTGTGCAAAGAAACTTTTGTGGGTGTGTGCATGTGTTGTGCTGGAAGTGCCACAAGAGTGCATGTGTGTGCACGGTCATGAGGTCAAGATAGGAGATGTAAATAATATGTCTGATGAATTGAAGAGTAGAGTACACCATTAAGTCCAAGACAAAAGTAAAAGAAGGAAAATTCAAGAACTTGTGTAGAGCTTCAATCATTCAATAACTCTAGGTAAGATTTTTAACTCTAATCTTGTAGTAAATCCTTCCTTACATCTCAAATCAAGATCAAATATAATTCAATTATATGTAAATCTACATATAATGAGAAGAAAAGAATTAAGTCAAGAACTAAGAAATTAATTTGGAAAATTTATCAAGTGGGTTTAATTTGTGTTATTCCTCATGAATTTGGACTTCATCTTTACATGCATCAATGAATTTTAAGAGATTTGAGGAATTAATTTCATGTTTGGGTATAAGAAGAACAAGTAAAGATTATTGAAGATGTTTTTGGCCATTTAAATCTGTCAGGAAGTTGTACGAATTTTTAGACAATTTTATACTCAAAATTTGAAGATGATTTCTCTACAAAGTTGTTGATAATGGTGTCTAGTTCATCCACAAAATTTTTCAACAATTATTGAGTTTTGTACGAATTTATACATATTTTAAACCAAGTCTGGAGCTATAGGCAGATTTTATTATGTATTTGAAAAATCATTAAAAATTTTATATTAAACCAAATCTGATAATTTCTAAGCAAAAAAAATGAAATTTGAGAAGTCTAGTTTCATAATAAAATTTTAGATCATGAAATTGATTTATAAATTTAAGTATGGAATTAATTTAAGAAAATGTGATAAATCTATGTCATAAACACTCTTGGAATTTTTAAGAATTATTTATAATTTATTTTTGGAAAATGCTTTCTGAAAAATGACCATAACATATTTATTAAGTATTCTGTAGATTTACATGAATTTTAGAGTTGTATAAGTAATTTATTTATAATTTTATTTGCAAAATATATATTCTGAAAATTTCGACAGGTTAAAGAGGAATAAAAAATTATCTCTTCAATTATTTATTTATAACTTATTTTTGGGAAATTCTTTCTGAAAAATGACTTGAACATATTTATTGAATATTCGGTACATTTTCACGAATTTTAGAACTGTATAAATAATTTATTTATAATTTTTATTACCTAAGGTATAACCTGAAAATTTATGGACAGATTCAAGACCATCACTTCAATTATTTATTTGGATAAAAATTAGTTATTGTGTTGGTCTAATTCATCAAGTATTGTAAATTAGTAATCCATGTATGGGTGTATTGTAGTTTATTTAATATTGTGCTAGTTTAACCTTATAGATTAAAAGTCCATGCATGTGTGTAATTATGATTTATTTCTTCTTTTTTTTTTTGGTATCTAAATTATTATTTCATACCATGGTTTAAATAAATTGTTTATTTAAATTTTGTATAATTGTTTATTATTGTGTGACATGTGTAATATTTTATGTTCGGATTTACATTATTGGTAATTAAATTTTGAATTATTGTGAATATCTTAACGAGTAAAGAGACACAAAATTTAACCAGTGATACATTACTTTTAAAAGTGATGGGGTGAGCCCGGTCCGAAATCTTGCACAATGACTTGCGAACCCTAACATGGCACGGGAAGGTATTTCGGCTCTTATCGGTAGGCGATATAAGGTTGGTGGTGCGGGCGTCACAACATAGACCGTTCCCTTGGGGCACCGTGATGTCACGACTGGGTATGTAACCCTGGTGCATGGGCATCATTGGTAGTTACTATAGGTAACATTTGAATATTTGACCAAGGGGGAGTCAGAATTGCCCGTGGCCATTGCTTAGCAGTTGAATGGAAATAGTGCTCCGCGGGGAGTTACTTAAACTTATCTGATAAACTAAATCTATGAAAATTTAAAAAGAAAAGTGGGCAATTTCCTTATGATGAAATACTGTCTCTGTTTGTCATTTTTATATTTATTATCTATTGTTATTATTTCAACTGATGGCATTCCTAGTATGCTTATTAAATGCTACCTGTTATTTTGTTACTAAGCATTATTCATTGTGGGTATTATTATCGGGGTGGGTATTTCGGGTTGTAGTATCTTATTGAGCTCGTCGCTCATTGGCATCCTCATTGCCCTGGCGTTTCATGCCAGGTACCGAAGAAACCGAAGGAAACACCGAGGTGTTGGAAGGCAATATTCAGACCTGATTAGCTTGAAGCATGCCAAAGTTCCATAAACCATCTTTCTGAGTTTTCTAGTTTTTCTCTAGTTTTTTTTTTTTTTTTTTGGTGTACTAAGACAAAGTTTTAAGTTTGACTGGAATTGTAATTGAAGAACTTTTAGTTTTGGTGTTGTAATTAATGAATGATGGTAAATTTGGTGGCAACATTAATGAGGATTCTTAATTAAGAAAATTGATTTTCAGTTTCAAACCTTATTATGATGTCCCCAAATTTTGGGGCGTCACAACATGGTATCAGAGCTTAGGTCTAGAAACCCTTGAGACCTTGGGTAGACTTAAGCACACGTCTCTTACTGCGTTTTGAGGAGTAGTGTCATGTTTTAGAAGGAATAGAATTATGTAACCCATAGTTTATGAGAGTTTTATGCTAATCATAGTAACTATCCTTGTTTGATCCTAACTAGCTTCACGCCAAATTTGTCGGATGTAAAATCATCACTTCTCTATCTTCATTGAACCTTTCCAATTCGACAAAGTATTGCCTTAAGATGATCAATTGGCAATTTTTGAGCCATGTTTATTGTATCTTGTATGTCGTTCTCTTGAAAACCGGTTGCACTCTTTTAATCCTTACAGGGTGAAGAATCTTAGGTGTTTGGTTTGAAATGTGTATGGCCAAACACAATTTCAATTCAACTATCTAGTTTGGTCACCAGCTCCATAATCTTAACCCTATTAAAAGTTCAAAACCATCATGTCATCCGACTGTACCGTCTGTTCAAATTCAATTTGAATTCTTATGCTAGTTATGCTATTGTCGTAGCCACGTCATACTCTTTCTTCTTTACTATAACTGTGTGAATCTTGGGATTAGAGCTTGAATGATTAGAAACACCTATGAGTGTAGCTTCACTGCTAGAAGGTTAAACTCGAGTAGATCTCATATGCAAATCATGTGAATTAGGAGTCTCTAGTTTGCGTTTAACTTGTCTGTAACTCCAGATGATCTGAGACTATTGGTTCAAGTTTTCTTTACCGAAAAAAAAAAAAAGGCAATGAATTAGGGGCTTAGTTGAGTCAATGATTCTATCTTCTCCCCCGCTCGAGTCACCTAGTTAGTGTATTCATACCGGTCAGGGTATTCATACCAGTCAATGTATATAAATGTGTTTGGATTGTTTTGCCTCATTTTTCTTTCGTTAAGTTATTTTGTTATTCAGGTCCGTATGGAATCAATGTTGAATTCAGAGTTCAAATTCAATCATTCTCAAATTCAAATCGAACAAAATTATCTTCAAATTCAGAGTGATGTGCCAATCACGCCATTGATGTACAGAACCTAAACTGATTTTATTGCAGTTTGGGGAGGACATCCCCAATTACAGAGGCTCAAAAAAAAAAAAAAGACCCAGAAAAAAAAATAAAAATAAATAAATAAATAAAAGAAGAAGAGAGAGATTGTGTTCTTCTTTCTCCTCCGGCAAACGGCCATACGCCGACCTCATTTTCTTGATCCTCCCACTATTTTCTTCCGGGAGACCTTTGAAGGCCCTGCCTCAGTGTGTTCCCCAAGAGAAGGCCTTGCCTCAGTGTTTTCACCAAGAGAGTTAACTCTTCACCGACCATCAAAGGTAAAATACGACGGCGCTCCGAACCGGGCCATACAAGTGGCCTGTCGTTTTACCTCTTTAATCTCCATGGAGGTAGCCTTCCGTTTCAGTTCTTTGTTCTCTGCCTTCAACGCGCAAATCTCCGCTCGCGCATCCTTATACATATGCTAAAGCAAAGTGAGTTGGGCGTTAACCCGATGTACCTCACATGACTTGTTTTGTAGAAGGTGAGACTGGTCAATGACCGTGGCCACTGTCTCCATACACGACTTCAACGTGTAGTGATTGGCCTCAATATCAGTTTGAGCAGCCATCACTTGCTCAACTGTTAGTGTAGGAAGACCAGGATGAGTAAGAGCATGGGCACTTGGCCCAGAGGAGCTCGATGGATCATTAAGATCCGAAAAAAGAGAGAGGGGCGAGACGAAACCATGTATAGAAAGAGAGAGGAAAGAAGGGAGTCGCAAAGAAATGGCAAAAAATAGAAGATGAAGAGAAGAAGGGATGGAAAAGTGATAGAGAAGAAGACAGAATGGAAGAAGACAAAGAGGGAGAAAGAGAGACGAGGCGAGCTTGCAAATCGATGAGGCTTACTTTTGTCGGCCAGCCGACGGAAAAGCAAGCTCGCGTGTCAAACGCGTTTTCGAAGGAAAGGAAAGAGGCGGGAGAGTTGTATGCATATACGTATATGAATTGTATATCTATGTATTATATATATTTGTTTACATATTTGGTCACAAGAGTGGCTTGGGTTCAGTGGTTCGGCTGTTGAGGATTGAAAGGCTAAGCCTGAGGTTAGAGGTTCGAGCCCCCATAACAACGAGTGTTTCTTTTGTTTTGTTTTGGTTTTTTTTTTTTTTTTTTTATGTGTCTCGTATACCTATATATATATATATTTATTTATTTATTTATTTATTTCCTTGTTAGTGATTGAATTTGGTTAATTTAAAACTAACTTTTACACTAATACATTTTTGAGATAGACTCTAGATAAAATCAATTTATTTATTTTCTTTTAAGAATAATAAAATGACGCCCCAAATTTTTGGAACATCATGGGAAAATTAAATAAACAAAATGACTTAATAAGCTAAAAAGTTGACATCCTAATAGAGCATTCCAACTCTCGTACATAACCAAAGGTTCAAATAATATTAAATAAAAACTTAAAATTATCCAAACACAACATCAAATGAAATTATAAGGTCCTTAATAGCTAATATATAAGATAACAAAGTTATTCGACTTTAGTCATGATTTCAAGTCAGCCAAGGCTTTACGTTGGCGTCAACTCCATTTCAGCTTCAATTATTTCCTCGCCAAAACCTGGCATAAAATGCCAAGGCAACAAAAAATATGCCATGAGTTTTGCAACACAGTAAGAAAACATAACCAACCTACCATTCTTTTTAAGAGAAAAATAATAAAATTATAAACATGAGATAACAATATAATTGTAAACATAAATTACAACCATTAAAATAATTTCAATAATTTTAATAAATTAGGTGACACTCGAAATCTCACCAAAGAGACTTAACTTACCAACCACTAAGCATGGCACGGTTACTTGGAAACCCTCCCTTGGTCAAATATTTAAGTGTTACCAACTGTAACCAACTGTAACTACCAGGGATGCCCACGTCCGGAGTTATCTACCCAAGTAGTGGCATTTGTGGTCTGCCCCAAGGAAACGGTCTGCCAGGGATAAGTAACCTCCCTGTGTGCCACCTCCACATCCACCCTTATTCCAAAACCGAATACCGAAAAGGGTTCAAATAAGTCACGTGCCATCTTAGAGTTTCGCAACACAATTTACGTGAGAATTCTCAAAACCAGGGCTCACCCTGAACAACCGGTATTGACCGTCAACCCTTAATTTCGTACACTCTTTAAAACCAATACTCACCCTAAACAACTGGTATTGACCGTCATTTGTTAACTTTGTGTATGCCGTGAATCATTTCAGTTAATTTTGATATTAATCACCAATAATTCCAATTTTTAATCACAAATAATGGTTTACCAACTCATTAAAATTCTCAACATAAAATATTACACATGTCACACGATAGTAAACAATGTACAAAATTTAAATAAACAATTTATTTAAACCATGGTATAAAATAATGATGTAGACACCAAAAAGAAGAAATAAATCATAATCACACACGTGCATGGATTTTTAATCTACAAGATTAGATTAGCACCATATTAAATTTTAGTCCAAGGAAAACAATTGAAGAGTTTTTTTGTTTTTTTTTTTATTCCTCCTTAATCTGCCAAAATTTTCAGAATGTATATATTGCAAATGAAATTATAAATAAATTACTTATACAACTCTAAAATTCATATAACTCTATAGAATACTCCATAAACAGGTTATGGTCGTTTTCCAGAAAGCAGTTTCCAAAAATAAATTATAAATAATTCTTAAAAATTCCAAGAATGTTCATGACATAGATTTATCACATTTTCTTAAATTAATTCCATACTTAAATTTATAAATCAATTACATAATCTAAAAATTTATTATGAAAATAGACTTCTCAAATTTCATTTTTTGCTTAGAAATTATTAGATTTGGTTTAATATAAAATTTTTAATGATTTTTCAAACACATAATAAAATCTGCCTATAGCTCCAGATTTGGTTAAAAATCTGTATAAATTGGTACAAAACTCAATAATTGTTGAAAAATTTTGTGGATGAACTACACATCATTATAAACAACTTTGTAGAAGAAATCATCTTCAAATTTCGAAAGTAAAATTGTCTAAAAATTCATATAACTTTCTGACAGATTTAGAGGGCCAAATAACATCTTTAATAATCTTTTTAATAGCATAAACTACACATGCAAGTCCAAACTCTACAATATTATCATGATTTTCAAACTACCAATATTTGATATACCATCATAAATTTTCATACAATTATAAATAAAATTCTATCTACAAGTTTAAACATTTTATCATATGTATATAATTTGAAATTTCAAATATAAAAAAAATGAGAGGATTGAGAGGGTTTTCTTACTATGTTAGGTTGCTTACGATTTATCGTCCGAATTTGATTTATGATTCTGATCGTAAGATATGACCGTCCTGGCTCCATGATCGCCTTCTTTGAAATTTCACATTAATCGGATGCGATCTCACCGTTGATCTTCTATTGGATTCTCTTAGAACTTTTAGTTGTTGATCATTATCTTAGACTTAGAATTTGCAAGATCTAACCCCAAAAATGGATTCTACACGTCGAAAAACCTAAGGGTGGTCATCCCCAAAGTCATAGGACCACTCGATTAACCTAAATGTACTAGGATACACTGTAGCACCATGGGCCGAGAAACACTGGATAAAATTTGGTTCATCTTCTCCAACAGCCCCAGCATGCACGATAGAGAGACCCAGAATTTTAGTTTCAATGTCACCAGTTCAAATACTATCTTCTTCATCGTAACTCCGTTTTATCTAATTTTTTTGTCATTGGATTCTCCTCACGGCCTAGTTTTTGGTTCACTACTCACACGCGTCCTTGCGTCTCTTTTTGCATGTCGGATCTCCAAAATTTGACAAAAAATAAGATTATTTTCCTACCGTCTCGGACATTTTTTTCAAACCATCTTTCGGACCCCATAACTTTCTTAATTCTTAATGGTTTTACTTCATTCTTTCGCCAATCTCTTCAACTTACTTCGTACTTCATCTTACATGGCCTATTTGTCTCACTTCTTCCCGGAATGGATGGTTTTGGCATGCCGAAAACCAACTTTTGAACTTCAAAATAAACTTCTCTAACTTTGTTTCTTTCTCCTCCATCTTCCTTATTCTTCTCTTTCTTCACCTACAACACTTTGTGAATGGTGATTCTAGATGATAATGGAATAGGTGATGGTGGTGGTGGCGGTCCGATGGTGCGCCAATGGTGGTGAAGTTCGCGGATTGGTGGTTCGGAGGGTGATAGTATGGGTTGAGGCCATGGCTATGGAGGTCGGGGGAGGAGGAAAAACATAGATAAGGAAGGAGAAAGAGAGTTTTGAGAATGAGAGGTGGAGGGAGAGGGAGAACCGACAGAGAGGGAGAGAAAGATGAAGGCGTCGAAGTGAAGGAAAATATGAAGAATGTGAAGAAAAGTTTGGTTCAATTTATGGGGAAAAAATGAGGAAGAGTAGAAGAAGATAAAAGAAAATGAAAAGAATTTTTTTTTAAAAAAAAAAAGAAAGAAAAAGAAGTTGAACACTTGGTGGTATGCCATCAGCATGTCCACCACGTTTTATTTATTTATTTTTTTTTATTTTTTTTACATACATAAGATGATTACACGTTGAAGGTGGAAAGCGAGAAAACTTGGGGAGCAAACCATGGTTTTTGATTGGATTTTACTGCAGAAAATATTAGGTTCCAGTGTAATTTAATTACAAAAATATAGAGAAAAATATAATAAAAATATCATAAATTTCAAAAATTAATACTGAGCAATAATATAAAGTCAAAAATATTTTATTTTATTTTATTTAAAAAAATGTTCAGTATAAAAATATACAGACTATTAAATTTAAAATATTGTGAATAATTATTTAAGAAAATTAAAAATATATATTTTTTTATTATATAAAAATACAGGGTTTTACAATCTATCCCCCTTAAAAAATTTCGTCCTCGAAATTTAAGTTGTCTTTGAGTTTTGAAAAGTTGTGTGTAATAAATGGGCAAACTCTATGATCAAGTTATTAGTTTCCAGTCTTAACTCGTTCACATCCTCTCTCATCTTCCATTCAATGCTTTTGCCTCACGTTTAGGTCCTTTGATGTACACGGTTGCATGAAGCTCTTGTGATTTGCAAAACTTTCAAACTGTTCATCGTAATGATCCCATTGCTTCAATGTGAAGCCCTTTACTTGAGAAAACATTCGCACACTTGCTAAGGATTAGTCTTGTTGACTGTCTTGTAGGCTGCTAGTGTCATTCGTCAATTTGTTGTGGTCAGAAAGCCAGTCTATCCTCCTTAAACAATTACCGCGTTCCATCAAATCCATGAGTCTTTTCCTTCTTTTGGTGGCCACTGATTACGGCTTTGTGTGTGGACAATCAATCTGTGTCCCAGATGATGTCGATGTCGAATATATTCATGTCTCGAGGTTCGAGAATTCAAGTACACAAACAATTCGTAAGGGCTTGCATACCAATTCTAGTGATCTAACACACATTGCAAATGTGAAACAATACGATGAAAAACATATAACCAAGAGTTTTAAGACTGGTTTGATAGAAATTTTCATCGTGTAGGTTTTGATTACAAACGAGTCACACCAAAAGAGTTTTAACCGGTAACTCTAAGCCCAAGGTTGGTACAGAAGTAATAAAGATAACATAATACAAAGTGGCTATAACAACAATATCAATTAACATAAGGATTGGATGAATGACATTATAGTTTTGGACTTTCATGTGATCAAGATCATGGAGGAAGTGAAAACTAGATATCTAACCTGGAACTACATTGGCCCTACGTGTGTCAAAATAAATATCCAAGATTTGTCACTGAGTAAAGAAATTGCGACTGTTTACAAAATTCTAGTACTAGATAGGATAATCAAGGCTAAAAGGTTGTCAATTTAACAATGGTGGAATTGGAAAAAAAAGGGTAATGACTTATTCTTGAAGATGAACAACATCAAGCAAAGGTTATATATATGAGACAGGAGAATGATGATCAACACAAAACTCGTAAGAATAATAGTGACCCTCCCTTTTTATATATATAGAAAAGCATATATATATATATCTAATGTGCAATACTTCTCGTTCAGGAGTAAACCCACTCCCCTACGTAGGTGATCGTTAAATCGTTTGGAGTTGAAGCACATAACGCAATGATTATGAATTTGAAACATGTTCTCCCGAGTCAATGTTATTATGCCGGAAATTCGAATAACGTCCGAAGGTTGGTGAAGAAGAGTTCATTTTTGATGTCTTTTAATTAGCAAAACAGATAATATTATCATAATATAACCTAGTTGGGGCAAAGTTATTTCTAACCATTGGCCGAAACACGTGGGTAATGTAGATCACATAAGTCTATTCTTTTGATTGTCGCGAGAAGAAATTACAAGGTAAAACTATACCATTGGTTTGAGTTCTCTGGAGACATTGTGGGACGGAAGAGTCAACATGGGAGCGAGAAGATATGATACGTGTCAATTACCCTCAATTTTTCGAGTCTAAAGGTACGAATTAATTTCAAGGACGAAATTCTTTTTAGGAGAGTAGATTGTGAAAACACATATTTAAATTATTCTTGAAAGAAAATAAATAAATAAATAAATAAATTAGTTTTAAATTAGCCCAATTCTACAACTAACAAAGACCCTATTAAGAATAAAAGCGTTGTGGATGTTCAATAATTATTATTATAAAAAAAAAAAAAAAAAAGAACAAACAAAACCGTGGGCTGTTAACCCACAGTACCCCCAAACCCACCCTTCAATCCTTTCACCTTTTCATTTCTTTTGATTTTTTTAATCTTTTATCTTTCCATTATTTCACCAACTTTTAATTGTTTTAATATTTTTTTTTCTCCCCTTGATTCCTATATAAACGGGTAGAGTGAGGGAGCTCTTCACATTTCCTCATTCTTCATTCATTATCTTCATTCGACTCTTTCCTTCTAATAAATTATATAGAGTAGAAATATTAATTTTAGATATGGGAGTGTTTAGAGTAAAAATGAGTATTTTTTTTAGAGTTGTAGATTTTATTAAATTATACATACTTTATGTTTTAGAAGTTTGATCAAAGTTATTTTTGGAGATCCATGGAGCAATTTCAAATTTTTGGTGATGGAATTAATTATTTTGAGGTAAATTCGGGTTGTATACAATATGGTCTATTTAAATCTCTTTGCAAAGAGTTCTCTTATTTTAAATTATCCTCAATTTGTAATCCACTTGATTATTGTGGTAAAATCATTTGTTGTCGAATCGTTGATATTCTGATCATTTGGTAAAATTCTCTACAAATATTTCAGTATTGAAATGGTGATTTGTCTGACTGAATGACATGGAAATACTCCGTACATGGATCAAGTGAATTTATTCACTGGTCATGTACTGAGTAAGACCGGGTATTTGGTCCTAGATAAATTATGGTTGATTTGTTGTGCAATTTGGTAAATTGCTTTATTATCGTATTGTTGATTTGATTCCTGATAAATTATTCTGTATTCGAGCCTTGTATTCCTGTCGTATTGTATACTTCCCGAATTAATTTATTTTTTAGGTGCGGAGTAGATTTTAGCGGAGCTCAAAATTGAGATTAAAAAGATTTATTAATACAGAGATTTGGGACCCGCCACTGTAATTATTAAATTTGGAGATAGTCGTAATATTGTTTATTTTGGAGGTAATTAGAATATTTGGAGGATATTGTACCATTTGGAGACGATTGTGTAGTTATTATTTTTGAGAGCAAACTTGTATATTTTTTTGAGGCTATTTTAGTGTATTTAACGACCCGACAGTGGGGCGTCACAAAATGGTATCAGAGCGTAGGGATTAGGTCTTACATGGGATCTGTTGGGTGGTGAGTATTATGGGAAAAAAAAAAAAGAAGAAAAGGGGTTGATATTTAAGGTGAAAAAAATATATATATATTTTTATATCAGAATGTGTAGCGGAACCATGTTATTTGCAGTTTTAGTTGAGATTAAATTTTGGAGCATTACGGATTGACATTTCGAGGACGAAATTAATTTAAGGGGGATAGATTGTGACACCCTATATTTTTGAAGTATTAGTATTTAGTGAGTGATATTGGTGGTTTATTATGATAATTTAGTGGTGAGATTTTTAGATAAGAATTTAATTTTAAATTATTTATTTGTATTTATCTTATCTATTTTATATCTATGATATTGTTGTTTATTCTGATATAATAATACATAAACTTTTCCCTAGCCTTTTCCTATCACGCAAAAAAAAAAAAAAAAACCGTGGGCTGTTAACCCACAGTGCCCCCAAACCCACCCTTCAATCTTTTCACCTTTTCATTTCTTTTGATTTTTTTAATCTTTTATCCTTCCATCATTTCACATACTTTTAATTGTTTTAATATTTTTTTTTCTCCCCTTGATTCCTATATAAACGGGTAGAGTGAGGGAGCTCTTCACGTTTCCTCATTCTTCATTCATTAGCTTCATTCGACTCTTTCCTTCTCATAAATTATATAGAGTAGAAGATATGGGAGTGTTTAGAGTAAAAATGAGTATTTTTTTGAGAGTTGTAGATTTTATTAAATTATACATACTTTATGTTTTAGAAGTTTGATCAAAGTTAATTTTGGAGATCCATGGAGCAATTTCAGATTTTTGGTGATGGAATTAATTATTTTGAGGTAAATTCAGGTTGTATACAATATGCTCTATTTAAATCTCTTTGCAAAGAGTTCTCTTATTTTAAATTATCCTAAATTTGTAATCCACTTGATTATTGTGGTAAAATCATTTGTTGTCGAATCGTTGATATTCTGATTATTTGGTAAAATTCTCTACAAATATTTCAATATTGAAATGGTGATTTGTCTGACTGAATGACATGGAAATGCTCCGTACATGGATCAAGTGAATCTTATTAATTGTTTACACCAATATGCCCGGATAAGCGTGGAGCTTGGGTGAGGTGGGTGAATAAATGAATTTATTCACTGGTCATATACTGAGTAGGACCGAGTATTTGGTCCTAGATAAATTATTGTTGATTTGATTCCTGATAAATTATTCTGTATCCGAGCCTTGTATTCCTGTCGTATTGTATACTTCCCGAATTAATTTATTTTTCAAGTGCGGAGCAAATTTTAGCGGAGCTCAAAATTGAGATTAAAAAGATTTATTAATACAGAGATTTGGGACCCGCCACTGTAATTATTAAATTTGGAGATAGTCGTAATATTGTTTATTTTGGAGGTAATTAGAATATTTGGAGGATATTGTACCATTTAGAGACGATTGTGTAGTTATTATTTTTGGGAGCAAACTTGTATTTTTTTTTAGGCTATTTTAGTGTATTTAACGACTCGGGAATGGGGCGTCACAAAATGGTATCAGGGCGTAGGGATTAGGTCTTACATGGGATCTGTTGGGTGGTGGGTATTATGAAAAAAAGAAAAAAAAGAAAGAAAAGGGGTTGATATTTAAGGTGAAAAAAAATATATATATATTTTTGAAAAGCCTACGTGATTCGTGATTAGATCAAGATTAATGTATTCCAAAACCCAACAATTCAAAGCACTCAACCTAAAATCATCAAGAACTTACGAGAGTGATTTTAGTTTGTTTGTTTTTAAGAATAAACAATAAATCAACACAAACGATTTTTTACGTGGAAAAAACCACAATTGAAGAACCTTCAATTGTAATCAAAAACCACCAGGCGAATCATGATCAATCCACTACTGAAGAACTAAAAGATTACAAAGATACCATACAAATTACCCAACCCAGTCAATTTGTCTCTGAATCTTCTGTAACTCTTTCACCACACCTTCGTCACGGAATTGATCCTGAAGTTGATTCCACACCACAACTTCACTTGTCAAATTAACGACTGCGTAGAATCAAACGCCTTTTGAATTCTACGTTTTAATCTTCGAAATCCACCGAAGAGAACTCACTTGAATTTTAAGAATCAACCTCCTTGATGTATGAATCTCAATGAATAAGTTTAGAACTCTCTCAAGAACATCAAGGAAAACTATGAAAAATCTCAGAAGAGAACTTAAAACAAAACTCTAGAACTCTTGAATTAGATCTAGAAAACTAGTCCCCTAGTTTTAGGAAAAAACCATCTTCTTATAGAAAGCCAAAAAGAATCCCAGTTCTGAAAAAAACCAAACACTTGAAAAATTCCGGATTCTGAAGCTCGCTCGAGCGAAGCTTGTCTCGCTCGAGTGAGGAGCTTATCTTGCGTGATTTCTACTAGTGCCTTCGCTCAAGCGAGGAATAAACTCCTTCAGGTTTTTGTCTGCACGCAATCCTTTGCTCGATCCACCAAGTCTATGCTCGAGCGTACATTTACTTCTTTCAGGTTTCAAGCCAGACACAGTCCTTCGCTCAAGCGAGGACTTCTTCGCTCGAGCGAGGAAGACAAAAATGCACAGAAAATTACAACTCAATCAAACAAGTTTGTTCGCGGGGTTTGACAAGATAGGACCTAACAATTTTTATATCAGAGTGTGTAGCGGAACCATGTTATTTGGAGTTTTAGTTGAGATTAAATTTTGGAGCATTACAGATTGAAATTTCGAGGACGAAATTAATTTAAGGGGGATAGATTGTGACACCCCGTATTTTTGAAGTATTAGTATTTAGTGAGTGGTATTGGTAGTTTATTATGATAATTTAGTGGTGAGATTTTTAGATACGAATTTAATTTTAAATTATTTGTTTGTATTTATCTTATCTTTTTTTATATCTATGATATTGTTGTTTATTCTGATATAATAATACATAAAATTTTCCCTAGCCTTTTCCTATCACGTGAAAAAAAAAAAACAAAAAAACGGGAGAAACAAACAAAACCGTGGGCTATTAACCCATAGTACCCCCAAACCCACCCTTCAATCCTTTCACCTTTTCATTTCTTTTGATTTTTTTAATCTTTTATCATTCCATCATTTCACCTACTTTTAATTATTTTAATTTTTTTTTTCTCCCCTTGATTCCTATATAAACGGGTAGAGTGAGGGAGCTCTTCACATTTCCTCATTCTTCATTCATTATCTTCATTCGACTCTTTCCTTCTCATAAATTATATAGAGTAGAAATATTAAGTTTAGATATGGGAGTGTTTAGAGTAAAAATGAGTATTTTTTTGAGACTTGTAGATTTTATTAAATTATACATACTTTATGTTTTAGAAGTTTGATCAAAGTTATTTTTGGAGATCCATGGAGCAATTTCAGATTTTTGGTGATGGGATTAATTATTTTGAGGTAAATTCGGGTTGTATACAATATGCTCTATTTAAATCTCTTTGCAAAGAGTTCTCTTATTTTAAATTATCCTCAATTTTTAATCCACTTGATTATTTTGGTAAAATCATTTGTTGTCGAATCGTTGCTATTCTAATCATTTGGTAAAATTCTCTACAAATATTTTAGTATTGAAATGGTGATTATTATTATTTATTTCATTATTATTTTTTTATTTTTTTATTTTTTTCCTTGTTAGTGTTTGAATTGGGTTAATTTAAAACTAACTTTTACACTAATACATATTTCAGATAGACTCTGGATAAAATTAATTAATTAATTAATTAATTTTCTTTTAAGAATAATAAAATGTGGGTTTTCACAATCTACCCTCCTAAAAAAAATTTCATCCTCGAAATTAACTCATACCTTTAGACTCGAAAAGCTGAGGGTAATTGGCACGTATCATATCTTCTCGTTCCCATATTGACTCTTCCGTCCCACGATGTCTCCAAATTTTGAGTACGTGAACTATAGCTGCTAACTCCAAGTCATGGATGAGATGATTTTTTCCCATGGTTCTATAATTGCCTTGATCCATATGCCACCACCTTGCCATTTTGCATCAATACACACCCCAGACCTTCTTTGGAAGCATCACAATACACGTTGTACCCAACGTCACGTTCTAGCACTATGAGAATAGGGGCACTCGTCAATCTTTTCTTAAGTTCTTGGAATGAATTTTTGCAAGACTCGTTCCATTCAAACTTACCCTCTTTTGAGTCAAATGTGTCATTGGTTTGGCCAGTTTTGAGAAGTCTTGAATCTTCGATAGTAACCGGCGAATCGTAAGAAACTACGAATCTCAAATGTGTTCTTAGGTTGCTTCCATTCTATCACTGTTTCTACTTTAGTTGGGTCTACTAATATTCCCTTGTCAGATACCACATGATCCAAAAACCTTACTTCCCCCATCCAGAACTCACATTTACTAGCCTTAGCATACAGTTGGTTTTCTCTCAAAGTTTGAAGTATTATTCTCAAATATTATTCATGGTCTCCTTCAGACTTGAAATACACCAAAATATATTTTACGAAAATTACGACAATTTAATCTAAGTAAGGCGTGAATATTTTGTTCATTAAGCTCATGAACATGCCTGGTGCATTGGTTAGGCCGAATAGCATCACTACGAATTCATAGTGGCTGTAACAGGTTCGAAACGCAGTCTTAAGAATATCTTCTTCCTGAACACGCAATTGGTGATACCCCGACCTGAGGTCTATCTTTGAGAAATACTTTGCCCCTCTAAGCTGATTGAAAAGGTCATCAATCCAAGGTAGTGGATACCGATTCTTAATGGTGACTATTGAGTTGTCGATAATCAATGCACAACCTAAGTGTCCCATCTTTCTTTTTAGCAAATAAGGTTGGTGCTTCCCACAGGGACGTGCTTGGCCTTATAAATTCCTTGTCCAATAATTCTTGCAACTGTGTCTTTAGCTTTCTCAATTCAGCTGGTGCCAAACGATGTGGTGCCATTAAAATCGGTGATGTACCAGGTTGTAGTTCAATGGTAAAGTCTACTTCTCGCTTTGGGGGTAGTCCTGGTAATTCCTCTGGGAACACATCAGTATATTCGCACACCACACAAGGTAGTCCTAGTTCCATACGATCTTTATCTTCCAGAACTAAGCTGGCTAGCCACCCAACTAGGTGATCGTGCCACTTTGAATTTCCAAGTGTCAGTGATAGGGAATCTTGTTTATCCCCCTTAAATTGGAATCGCGTTCCGTCCTGAGAGTAAGCAATCACCATCTTCTGATAGCAATCAACGGTGGCTCTATGGGCTGATAACCAGTCCATTCCTAGGATAACGTCAAAGTCTGAAATTTCCATAACTCGTAGGTCGCAAGTTAAACGTAAACTAGAGACTCCTAGTTCACATGATTTGCAGACGATATCTACTCGAGTTTGACCTCCTAGCCTTGAAGCTACACTTATAGGTGCTTCTAATCGTTCAAGCTCTAATCCCAAGATCCACACAATTATAGTAGAGAAGAAAGAGTATGACGTGGCTACGACAATAGCATAACTAGCATAAGAATTCAAAGGGAATTTGAGCAGACGGTAAAGTCGGATGACATGATAGTTTTGAACTTTTAATAGGGTTAAGATTATAGAGCTGCTGACCAAACTAGATATTTGAATTGAAATTGTGTTTGGCCATACACATTTCAAACCAAACACCTGAGATTCTTCACCCTGTAAGGATTAAAAGAGTGCAATCGGTTTTCAAGAGAACAACATACAAGATACAATAAACATGACTCAAAAATTACCAATTGATCATCTTAAGGCAATACTTTGTCGAATTGGAAAGGTTCAATCAAGATAGAGCAGTGATGATTTTACATCCGTCAAATTTGGCGTCAACCCAGTTAGGATCAAACAAGGATAGTTACTATGATTAGCATAAAGCTCTCATAAACTACGAGTTACATAATTGTATTTCTTTTAACACATGACGCTACTCCTCAATTGAGATTAAACCTCTTCCCACCGTCCCTAGGTATTCTAACTTAGAGCTCTGATACCATTTTGTGACGCCCCACTCCTGGGTCGTTAAATACACTAAAATAGCCTCAAAAAAATATACAAGTTTGCTCCCAAAAATAATAACTACACAATCGTCACAAAATGGTACAATATCCTCCAAATATTCTAATTACCTCCAAAATAAACAATGTTACGACTATCTCCAAATTTAATAATTACAGTGGCGGGTCCCAAATCTTTGTATTAATAAATCTTTTTAAGCTCAATTTGAGCTCTGCTAAAATCTGCTCCGCACCGGAAAAATAAATTAATTCGGGAAGTATACAATACGACAGGAATACAAGGCTCGGATACAGAATAATTTATCAGGAGTCAAACCAACAATACGATAATAAAGCAATTTACCAAATTGCACAACAAATCAACCATAATTTATCTAGGACCAAATACCCGGTCCTACTCAGTACATGACCGGTGAATAAATTCATTTATTCACCCACCTCACCCAAGCTCAACGCTTATCCGGGCATATTGGTGTTAACAATTAATAAGATTCACTTGATCCATGTACGGAGTATTTCCATATCATTCAGTCAGACAAATCACCATTTCAATACTGAAATATTTGTAGAGAATTTTACCAAATGATCAGAATATCAACGATTCGACAACAAATGATTTTACCACAATAATCAAGTGGATTACAAATTGAGGATAATTTAAAATAAGAGAACTCTTTGCAAAGAGATTTAAATAGAGCATATTGTATACAACCCGAATTTACCTCAAAATAATTAATTCCATCACCAAAAATCTGAAATTGCTCCATGGATCTCCAAAAATAACTTTGATCAAACTTCTAAAACATAAAGTATGTATAATTTAATAAAATCTACAACTCTCAAAAAAATACTCATTTTTACTCTAAATACTCCCATATCTAAACTTAATATTTCTACTCTATATAATTTATGAGAAGGAAAGAGTCGAATGAAGATAATGAATGAAGAATGAGGAAATGTGAAGAGTTCCCTCACTCTACCCGTTTATATAGGAATCAAGGGGAGAAAAAAATATATTAAAACAATTAAAAGTAGGTGAAATGATGGAATGATAAAAGATTAAAAAAATCAAAAGAAATGAAAAGGTGAAAGGATTGAAGGGTGGGTTTGGGGGTACTGTGGGTTAACAGCCCACGGTTTTTTTTTTTTTTTTGCTTCTCCACGTGATAGGAAAAGGTTAGGGAAAAGTTTATGTATTATTATATCAGAATAAACAACAATATCATTGATATAAAAGAGATAAGATAAATACAAATAAATAATTTAAAATTAAATTCTTATCTAAAAATCTCACCACTAAATTATCATAATAAACCACCAATACCACTCACTAAATACTAATATTTCAAAAATACGGGGTGTCACAATCTATCCCCCTTAAATTAATTTCGTCCTCGAAATTTCAATCCGTAATGCTCTAAAATTTAATCTCAACTAAAACTCCAAATAACATGGTTCCGCTACACACTCTTATATAAAAATATATATATATATTTTTTTCACCTTAAATATCAACCCCTTTTCTTTTTCTTTTTTTTCATAATACTCACCACCCAATAGATCCCATGTAAGACCTAATCCCTACGCCCTGATACCATTTTGTGACGCCCCACTCCTGGGTCGTTAAATACACTAAAATAGCCTCAAAAAAATATACAAGTTTGCTCCCAAAAATAGTAACTACACAATCATCTCCAAATGGTACAATATCCTCCAAATATTCTAATTACCTCCAAAATAAACAATATTACGACTATCTCCAAATTTAATAATTACGATGGGTCCCAAATCTCAGATAATAAATCTTTTTAATCTCAATTTTGAGCTCCGCTAAAATCTACTCCGCACCTGAAAAATAAATTAATTCGGGAAGTATACAATACGACAGGAATACAAGGCTCGGATACAGAATAATTATCCAGAATCAAATCAACAATGCGATAATAAAGCAATTTACCAAATTGCACAACAAATCAACCATAATTTATCTAGGACCAAATACCCGGTCCTACTCAGTACATGAACAGTAAATAAATTCATTTATTCACCCACATCATCCAAGCTCCACGCTTATCCGGGCATATTGGTGTAAACAATTAATAAGATTCACTTGATCCATGTACGAAGTATTTCCATGTCATTCAGTCAGACAAATCACCATTTCAATACTGAAATATTTGTAGAGAATTTTACCAAATGATCAGAATATCAACGATTCGACAACAAATGATTTTACCACAATAATCAAGTGGCTTACAAATTGAGGATAATTTAAAATAAGAGAACTCTTTGCAAAGAGATTTAAATAGAGCATATTGTATACAACCCGAATTTACCTCAAAATAATTAATCCCATCACCAAAAATCTGAAATTGCTCCATGGATCTCCAAAAATAACTTTGATCAAACTTCTAAAATATAAAGTATGTATAATTTAATAAAATATACAACTCTTAAAAAAATATATTCATTTTTACTCTAAACACTCCCATATCTAAACTTAATATTTCTACTCTATATAATTTATGAGAAGGAAAGAGTCGAATGAAGATAATGAATGAAGAATGAGGAAATGTGAAGAGCTCCCTCACTCTACCCGTTTATATAGGAATCAAGGGGAGAAAACAAATATTAAAACGATTAAAAGTAGGTGAAATGATGGAATGATAAAAGATTAAAAAAATCAAAAGAAATGAAAAGGTGATAGGATTGAAGGGTGTGTTTGGGGGTACTGTGGGTTAACAGCCCATGGTTTTGTTTGTTTATTTGCTTTTTTTGTTTTTTTTTCTTTTCTTGCTTCTCCATGTGATAGGAAAAGGCTAGGGAAAAGTTTATGTATTATTATATCAGAATAAACAACAATATCATAGACATAAAAGAGATAAGATAAATACAAGTAAATAATTTAAAATTAAATTCTTATCTAAAAATCTCACCACTAAATTATCATAATAAACCATCAATACCACTTACTAAATACTAATACTTCAAAAATACGGGGTGTCACATTACCGCAACCCTAGCCATCGTGATCGCAACCCACCTACGGCTAACCCATTGGCATTTTTTTCATTTTTTTTGAAAAAAAAAAGTGTAAAAAAGTACATGGCAAGTGTGTTTTTTTTTTTATTTACTCTAGACCAGATGACCGGTCGGACGACTGCCAGATATAATGAAACAGTTGGAGCGCATCATATCCGATCAAATTTTTATTCAAATTTGATGAAGAAATTGATACTGTAACTTGTTCAATTTGCCACGTTTATATTTTAAAAATAGATGGTAAGTGTGTTTTTGAAAGATATTGGATTTTCTCAAGTAAATAGTCGTTTGAAATTTGTCTCTCTTTTTTTTTTAGTTTTTTTTATTTTTTACGAAAAGATATTCAGAAAAGTAAAAAGTGTGATTTAACAATTTGTATGGCTTTTTTGCTTTTTGACTTATTTGAGTGCTCCCCAAATGACCCCTAAGTCATCCAACTTGAGAGAACAAGTGGGTTGAAAATAGACTCTTTTATTTTATTTTATTTTTTTACAAATGCGATACATTAAATAGATTATGGGGACTTACATGTTGGTCTTAATTGGTAGACTTATTATTCAATAGGTCCTATGATAATTAATTATATTTTTTTATCAAATACTATTAAAAAACGTCATTAATTATTAATTTTTAGTGACAGTTTAAAAATTTTGTCACAAAAAATATCACTAATTATAGGTTTTAGTAACAGTTTAAAAAAATAATCACAAAAAAAGTCACTAATTTTTAACTTTTAGCGACAATTTAGAAAATTTGACACTAAAAAAAATATTACTAATTATAAGTTTTAGTGATAATTTGTAAAAAGCATGACAAAAAAAAGTCACAAATTGTCAATCTTTAATGACAATTTTACTATAACTTATTTTCAATAAGACTTGATAACTATTTGGATCTATTTGTACTTTATTACGATTTTAAATTGACCCCTTTTTTTTAATTATTTCCATTTGTCTCCATAATATATATATATATATATTACCATTTCTCAACATTTAATTGACCATAAAGTAAGTAGA
Organism: Camellia lanceoleosa; assembly: GCA_025200525.1. Classification (NCBI taxonomy): domain Eukaryota; kingdom Viridiplantae; phylum Streptophyta; class Magnoliopsida; order Ericales; family Theaceae; genus Camellia; species Camellia lanceoleosa. Next base: position 46,234 of record JANUSC010000416.1, read on the forward strand.
ATATTGTTTTAACAAAAGTAACTTTCATTGAAAAGCCTAAAAATGACTTTCCCTTTAAATTTCAGTAAGTCATTTTTGTATACCTTTGCTCCAATCATCTCGACAGTTTAGTATGCAAATCCAGTGGGTTTTTAATGGTTCTCAAAAAGATCAATTCAACATCTGCAAAAATTGCATGTAAAAAGAGAAAATACAACTTGAGTACTATGAAAATATTTAACAAACATCAGCCAAACACCAAAAAATGGAAAGAAAAATGATTTTACATAGAAAAATATTTTTAGTAAAATATTTTACTTTGAAACAAACGGAGATTAAGACTTTATTTTGTCTTATTGGATTAAAAAGTCTATTTTGCCTTTTTGTGACTAAAATAGCTACAAATCTAACCCAATCTTTTTTTTCCCAAACGAAGCCTAAATGATCATGTTTGTTGTTGTTGACATGACCATCTGGGTATTTTCGTGGAGCGATGAGGGAATGGGGTTACTGCTGTGCCTTTGAGTACTGTTGTGTCTCAATTGAAAATTTATTATGAGCTTATTTTTATAATCTGAACCGTCATTTTCGCTGAGTACTTCATACCTATCAAAAATCATGTTAATCGGATATCAATAACTATATGATCGAATTACATTTATCATTAAAAAAATAAACAATAAGTTTTTTTTTTTTCAGAAATACCATAAAAAAATATGCAATTCGCTCATATAGTTATTGATATTCAATTAATATAATTTTTGGTAAAAATGAAATACTCAACAAACCCTAAAAAATGAACGGTTCACATCATAAAAATAAGCTCATAATAAACCTTCAATTAAGATATAACAGTTATTTATGTGCCAAAGACACAACAGTAACCCCATTCTCGAAAGGGGATTGTCATTTTTCTCTATCCCACTCCGCATTTGCATTTTTTGTTTTACACTGTACTGTCCCGATTAAGAAATCAGGCTAAGGTATTTTTTGCTTTGTCCGAACTTCACCTCAATTATATTTATTAAATATATTTATATATAATTTATTTATTTTTTATTATAATAAAATTAAAATATTAATATTTATTTTTATTCATTTATTTTTTATCTTATATAATATGATTCTCATTGAGTATAAATTATTATTCGTAATATATTAAATTATCTATAATTTTTCTTAATATTTTTATTTATCAACTTAAAATATTAACCAACCTCCCATCTCACACCCGCTCCACTTCCGTCACTTTCGATTTATCCCGCCCCCAACATGATACGAGGCGGGGGCAAATTGTGGATCCATCCCATTTATGTGTTTCGTTGGCTCTATAGAGATGCTGGGAAAATTACTTGGTTGTCTGGGTACAAATTCATATAGTGTTCTAATTTAATATTTATTATTTTTTTCATTTTAAAATAATAGTTTCTTTTACATAATTTAATTTTTTTTAATAGTATAATTATTGCACTTTAAAAAAATTGAGTTTTCAAAATTATCCTTTGATAGTACATTTTATGGGAAATATTAATTATCATAATTGTACTTTTTGTGTTATTAATGAATTTAAAAAAAAAAAGATAAAATAGGAAATTCATATTATTTTAATTCTTAATTTTTGAAAAGACTAATATTTTAAGACAATGAAAAATAAAATAAGGGGCTAATATTTTGAAATAGAGAGAGTAATTAAAATAATTGCCTATTTTGGAAGCGTCATTTGGATTAAAATAATTAATAAAGATAAAATAAGTTAAAATAATCAATAAGATAAAATGTCACATTTAACCCATAATCATTTTACTCTTTCTCTCACAACCATCAAATCAACTGAAAAAAATATAAGCTATATTCTCAAACATAACTTTTTTAATCAGACAAAAATAATCAAAAAGTTAAAAAGCCAACTAAAATAGATAACTTTTCAAACGATGCCAATAAGATTTATTTATTATTTATTATTTTTATTTTTTATTTTATTTTATTTTATTTTTTTTGAGCTTTTAAGGAATAACGTGATAAGTGTTAAATGATAAATGATATAGAACAATACTTTAACATCATCAAATAATAAAAAATTATTAGGTAATTCAAGGATACTACCGGATAATAAACCCCACCAATTACCAAATGGCGTGTCCCTGTTATTTTTGCATGACCTAACTCAAAAGCATAGGCTTTATGTTGGAACAATCTTCTGTGTAAATAAAATAAATTGAAATAAAGCCAAACAAATAAATAAATAACGTACCGTATTTATTTATCGAACTGAATTAAAAAATTCAAAGATCAAGTCGAGTGTGAGACACTCGGTCCTTAAGACAAACTCGCCCCGTCACGGTACTTACGGTTGAGTGGCGTCTATTTCTCAGGATACAATGATCTTCACAAATTGTAGTAGTACTCCAAACAATTTGTTCGGCAAACCAAACCTGTATTCTATACTCTCTTTGTAATTTTTCTAAAACTAGAATGAAGGAAAATTCCTAAATAAAAGTTGGACAGCAATATAAATAATGCAGACTAAATCTCGGGGGTCCTTGATTGCTGGAATAAAGGCTATATATATAGGAAAAAATCTCAGCCCGAATAGGTACCAAAACAAAATGAAAAGGTGCTACCACTATTCAAACATTTCTTTGACCGTTGCTAAGAACCAACTTTCAAACAATTTTGAATAAGGATCTGTTGGTGAACAGTTTCTAAACTGTTGGACCTTTATCATTTAAACCATTTGACCTTTATTATTTAAACCATTTAAAACATATATATATACATTAAACTATTTGAATATATATATATATAAAGGAAGAGGTATAAACTTTAGGTAGCCACTTAGAAACCTAAAATTTGAATTTAGAATTAAATTAAATTCCCAAAATTACAAATTTTAGTAAACCACTCGGGAACTCAAAATTTGAATTTAGAATTAAATTAAATTCCCACAATAATTTTTTATTGAAAAAATTCAAATGAATTTTATCTAAAAAATTAATGTTAGACCCGAAAACGACATCAACTTTTCATTCACTCATAAATGGTTTTGACGTTCCGTCTTCACCGTATGACTTGTCACGCGACAAGGAACACTTCACCTCTTTGGACCCATCCCACAAGAAGTTTGGGGCCCACTCAAATTTGGCTAAAAAATATGTTTATATTAAACTATTTTTTCCAACACTTTATCCCTTTGGCCGATAACTAGAGGTGTAAGAAAAGTCAATGAAACCAAATTTATCGATTGGATCAGAGCGAAATTTTAGTTTTTAATATATTTTTCATAATATATATGTTTGTTTTGATTTTGAATTGACTGAATATTATATTTAAATATTTTTATATTTTAATTGTTTGAGAATTATATGATAAGTGACTAAAATAATACATTTTTGTGATAAAAATTAAGAAAAAACATATTTACAGGGCAATTTTCACACTTTTTCATTTATTTTTAATATAATATTCTTCAAGCTTAGCCTTTTAAAAATCCAAGTAAATCTGCTTCCTACATCAGATCGATAAAACCAATAAAATCAGACCATAATATACAATTTGTATGGATTTCTCAACTATCAAAATCAAACAAATCAATTTAGTACTAATTATCCCAATAACCACACTTCTAATCAAATTGAATCATTTATAACCCTACCAATAACCACACTTCTAACCATCGCCGAGACCACTAAATAATTTTTAAAAATGTTTGAGAGTTTTAAAAAAGGAATTCTAATAGCTTTAATGTGTGTATGAGACTCATCTAACATGATGTTTTGATCTTGTATTTTTTTTTCACATTAGTAAAGCTTAATTAGAACTCTAATTTTAAGGGATATGAATAGCAACTAATAACTTTTTTCATAGATAATCACTTGAGACACTTGGATTCTATCTGAGAATAGACTATTTTGGTTGATTTTTTAAATATTTTAACCTGACTAAAAAAAGTTATATATTAGATGATAATTAACTTTTTTTTATAGTTAATTTGATAATTACGGAGAATAAAATTTATAATTTAAATATGATATTTTATTTTATTAATTATTTTATTGTAGATCCTACTTTTCAAGCAATACCTATGCAGTACAAAGGAATCATCCTTTTTTTTTTTTTTCTTTTTTTTATCTTTTGTGGTTAAACATGCTTTGTCATTGTGTTTTCATGAAATGGACTTATTAGAAGTGTGGAGCCTAGAGCCTAGCCACCTAGCCCTAGTGTGTTCAGGACACTCACATCAACCTAGGGTCTAAGATTTGTTAAAACGAGAACATTAATTAGTGTCACCACCAATAATGTGGCAGTGAGTGTCACAATGTTATTATGTCTGTTTTTTTTTTCTTTAAAAAAAAAAGAGTAAATGCCATATTATTAGTGGTTGCTTAAGAGCATCACTTTTAATGATTTTTAGCATTGCCCAATAGAGGATACTTCATCCCAAAATAACATTTTAATAATATAAATCATTTATTTTTTAAAAAATTTCGCATGTATTATTTATATATAAAAAATTTTGTCAGTTTGATATTCATAAAATCATCTCCAACTCTGATATCAGATGTATTATTAAATTTAAATTTGATAAAACATGTTATTTTTTTGGGTTCCAACCGTGACATCAAATCCGTATAAAAGGTTGTTTTGATAAAAAGATTAAAAATTGATTTTTTGAACTTTTTTTAATTTGTTTTTGAAAAAATGTATAAAAAAGTACATAAATAATATGTTTCGAAAGAAATTAGTCAAAAAGTGACTTTTTATCCACTTGTCAAAACAAGCCAAAATGAGAGGAAAATCAAAAATTTTATCAAATCAAAATCTTTCATCAAATCTTGCAAGTTACCGTTGGTGGACAACCGGGTGAATGACCGACCAGTTAACCGGGTGTACAACCAGATTAGAGAAGTTTTGATGAAAATTTACTCTAGGTCGGATGACCGGTAGAACGATCGGACAGATTTGATGAAACGATTGGAGCGCATCATATGAAATAAAATCAAATTTGATGAAAATTTGATGAAAATTCTGATGCTCAAACTAGTTCAATTTGCCACATTAATATTTTAAAAATAGATGACAAGTATATTTTTGAAAGAGACTGGGTTATCTAAACTCAAGTAAGTAGTCATTGAAGTTTGTCTCTTTGTTTTTAGTTTTTAAATTTTTTACAAAAAGATATCTAGAAAAGTAAAGAGAGTGATTTAACAATTTGTATGGGTTTGATTACTTTTTGACTTATTAGTGTGCTCGCCAAACGGCCCCTACGTCATCCAACTTGAGAGAACATTTAGGTTGAAAATAGACTCTCTCTTTTCATTTTCTTTTTTAACAAACGCAATATATTAAATAGATTATGGGGATTTATGTGTAAGTCTGAATAGGTGAACTTATTATTTAATAAGTCTTATTATAATTAATGGTGTTTTTCATCAAATACTATTAAAAAAATGTCACTAATTATTAATGTTTAACGACAGTTTAAAAATTGTCACAAAAAATATCACTGATTTTAGTGACAATTTAAAAAAATAGTCACAAAAAAAGTTATTTTCAACTTTTAGCGACAGTTTGAAAAATTCGTCACAAAAAAAAATCACTAATTATAAGTTTTAGTGACAATGTATAAAAAGTGTGACAAAAAAAAGTTACTAATTGTCAATTTTTAGTTACATATGTAAAAATTGTCACAAAAAAAAAATATTTTTAGCGATAATTTTACTATATAACTTATTTTCAATAGGATTTGATAAGAATTAAGTCAAACTATTAGAACGTATTAGTAATTTGTTACTATTATTAAATTGACCCCTTTTTTATTATTTTCATCTGTTTCGATATAAAATATATATATTTTTCCCATTTTTCATTATTTAATTGACCATAAGGTAAGTAAACTATTTTTTTAACAAAAAATAACTTTCATGGAAATGCCCAAATGGAGTCTAAGATTCATTTGTTTCGAAACAAACGGATGATAGAAAATGAAAATGGTATAAAGTGACATGCAATATAGGAAAAAGAAATTTTTTTTTTTTTTTTTGCATGCATTTGAATAGAAAAAAAAAATTATAAGAAAATGATGGGGAAAAAAATGTAATCATTGCATAACATGGAGTTGTGGAAAAAACATAGCAAAAAAGAAAACAAAATAAACCTCTTCATTTTCATGATATGTGGGAAAAATAAATTTTCTTATATTTTGCAAGAAATTGTTAGCCTAACTAACAAGTTAATTTGAGTTAAATGGAAAATTTTAGTTTCCATTACTTTCTATAACTCTCTATCTAAACAAACACAAATTTTTTTTTGTTCTTTTACTTTCCTTTCCTGTATTATCTATCTAATCAAACTAAATAAACCTCTTCACTTTCATGATATGTGGGAAAAATAAATTTTCTTATATTTTGCAAGAAATTGTTAGCCTAACTAACAAGTTAATTTGAGTTAAATGGAAAATTTTAGTTTCCATTACTTTCTATAACTCTCTATCTAAACAAACACAAATTTTTTTTTGTTCTTTCACTTTCCTTTCCTATATTATCTATCTAATCAAACTAAGTTTTCTATAAAAATGAACGATTTAAATTATCGAAACGGGACTTATAATAGATCTTATATGCACCATGTATTTGGTATGCAATATTTTGTTGGAAAAAATGGTTTAATATAGACATATTTTTTAGCCCAAATTTGAGTGGGTCCCAAACGTTGTTTGGGGTGGGTCCGAAGAGGTGAAGATAGAACGTCAAAACCATTTATGAGTAAATGGGAAGTTGACGTCATTTTTCAAGTCTAACATTAATTTTTTAGATAAAATTCATTTAAATTTTTTCAATAAAAAATTATTGTGAGAATTTAATTTAATTCTAAATTCAAATTTTGGATTCCTAAGTAGTTTCCTAAAGTTTGTAATTGTGGGAATTTAATTTAATTCTAAATTCAAATTTTAGTTACCTAAAGTTTGTACATTTTCCTTTATTGATTAAACTATTCAAATAGTTTAATAAAATTTTTCCAAACAGTTAATAAACATTGTTCCACTAATTGGGTTGTTTGATAAAACTATTTAAATAGTTTTAATAATAAAATATTTCCAAACAGTTTTTGGACTTGGTCTCCAACGGTACTATTTTCATATAGTGTATTAAAACAAATATTTCAACACTTTTATACTTGGACCAATGGTTACTTTTTCAAAGTTTGAATAAAAGTGTTGTTTGGCAAACGGACAGAATCTTTTTATAACAGGTTGCACCTGTTGGACCGCTGGATTTGTCTATATATAGAGCCATATTCCAGCAGTCTAAACCCCCGAAGAATATCAGTCTATTTTTTGTCTCTTTGCTGTCTATTCTGTTCTATTGCATTTATTCTTCATATATTAGTTTTAGATTAAATTTAAGAGAGTATAGAACACAAAGTTTGGTTCGCCGTACAATTTTGTTTGGTGTGCTACAACAATTTTGTGAAGATCATTGTATTCTGGGAGATAGACGCCACTCAACCGTAAGCACCGTGAATGTAGGCTTAGAACATCTGTCACACACTCAACTTGGTCTTAATTTTAATTCGGTTCGATAAATAAATCCGGTATGTTATTTATTTATTTTGTTTGAATTTATTTCTAGTTATTTTATTTACACAGAAGATTGTTCCTACAATCTTTGTAATAACCCTCACACTGCTTCGACCATACTCATATGCATTATATATGATCTTGTTTTGTTGAGCTTGCAATTTTAATCTTGACTTGCTTTGCATCCTTGACTTGTCTTGCATAAGTGATACTTAAGTGTTATGTTCCTTTGGTGTGTGTGTGTGTGTGTGTATGTGCCGAGGTTGTCATGAGCCTAGATCACCTTTGAATCCTTGTACTTAGAATCGCTTGTCTGGCCTTCCTTCTCACCTCAGCGTGTTAGCCGAGATGTCACTACTTAGCCGAGATGTTCTACCCTTAGTGACCTTTGACCCTGGGAAGGTATGACCTAGGCCGAGATGTGGCACACCCTGGCGAGGTGTGTACACTTAGTCAAGTGTTGTCCTCCTAGCCGATGTCCTTGTTACCTGTTGCGAAGTTTATCTTTAGCCGATGTTATTTCTTGCGAAGTCTTGTTGTTGGTCGATGTCATTGCCCGGAGTTCCTTGCCACCAAGCTTGTTGAACACGCCTTGTCGAGACTTGTCTTTTCAATCAATCATTTTTTTAAGTTGAACCAACCAAGCTGCCGCCACGTGTCCGAGTGAATGTTATATCGGTAAGCAAATCTAGAAATGTCTCATTTTGTTATAAGTCTTGTTCTTGAGGAGAGAAAGCTCTAGGAGGAGTTCTAGAGTGAGAAAGTGATTAGCAAGCTCGATCCTTGGTGTTGGACCCGTTAGATTCGTGATCGAGGTTAGAATCTCAATCTCCTTTTGTTGTTCTTGATGATCATCTAGTCGCATTGCATGATTGAAGGTCTTGCATATCATGTGTTGATTTAAAGTTGGTTTTGGAAAGAAAATGTGACCTTCATGTGTTCTTGAAGAAAAGCCTTGATCGATCTCAAAGCTTGCATTGAAATCCATGCATTTGTGTTTGTTTCACCAAGATATTCTAGTATGGGCGTCCAGTCCGTGTTTTCAAACTCATTGCATGAGATCTCGATTTTATAAATGATAAGTTATGATCCTTGCATTCATTCCTTCATGTTCTTCATGATCATGTTCTTGATGTTCTTGAGCGGAGAAACCCTGTGTTTTCCGACTTCATTTGTCCTTGAATGTGGCCTCGGAACCTCACCTCGGCAAGGAGGTGTGGAACCTCGCCAAGACACAGTTAGTTGCCCAAAGATGTTTTCGAAATAAGAAACAGTGTTTGCTTTGATTTGACTTAGTCTTGGGGCATGCCGAGATCATTTGCATGCATGTGAAACTTGTTTGTAAGTGTATTCATGAACTTGCCATGTATTTGTAGGACTTGGACTTGCCTTGACCCGACGTTAGAAGAACTATGTGAGTGGCATTCTTAATAAAGCTATGTTGCTTTGACTTGATAAAAGTATTGTTTTGCCTTGTTTTGAAAAGTGTTTGTAAGCATGAATGATTAATCCTACCTTGAGTATCAAATGTTATGTCTTGTTTTGATGACCATTCGGAAGTCCGTGCGTGCGGGGACTTTAAGCATTTGTGGCACCAAATCAGCGTGCTAGGGGACTATAAGCATTTGTAGCACAAGTTTGGAAGTCCGTGCGTGGGACTTTAAGCATTTGTGGCACAAGTCCTTAGTGTCGGGGACTTTAATGCAACGACATCCTTGTTTAGAGATCTCTCTTGTCTTGTCTTGTCTTGCCAAGCGGTTTTTACCGTGGGTTTGCTTGTCCGTAATGTCATCACTCGTATTATATTGATGTTAATGAACATCCCTTGAAGCTTTGAAAGATTTGAAAGACAAACTTGATTTGTACTATGTATAGTTTTGTTAAAGACCTCGGATATCATTCATGTAAACCCTTTATTGTTTATGCCATTCATCGAGTATCCAAGCTCACCCTCTCTATATATATATGTAGGTGATGGCGGTGGCGGAGACGCCTAGACTTGTTCTTGCCGATGTTTTTGCCGACATGTTTTGCATTCGTGTTTTTGCAGATCTTGAAGATCATGCTTCTTGGTTATTTCATTGAAATTTTTGTATTTGAAGGCCGAGAAGCCTTTTTGTCAAGATGTAATTCATGTACTCTATTCTGTTATATTAAAGCCATCAAAGATGTATGTCATTTCATTCGACTTAAGCACTGCTTTTATGGACTGCTTGTATGTTAATTTATTGCTTCCGCATTTGTAAGCCCCACATATTTACTCTGAGTTGTGCGTGAATTCTTGTAAGAGGCCTTTGGTAACCTCGGGTTACTGGCCATCTCGGCGCCGACCTTCTAGGGGCAGGTTGGGGTCGTGACAATCTTAAGACAGATTCGAATTTATTCCATTTACAGAATTTTTTCATTTGTTTCCTTTTCTCTTTCTTCTTTTAAGAAAACTATTTTCTATGAATTTACAAAATAATATTTTGGTTGGAAAAATAAATAGTGATTATATGCTATTTGACAGATAGTAGTAATATACTGTCTCTTTTCTTTGACAACTAGTAGTACAATACTGATGTCATTAATAATTCAGAATATATTTTTGTGAAATTTTTTTTTTCAGAAATTAATTTTGGGTTTTAGAATTTATTTTTTGAGTTTTCATTAATTAAAATTCTGTTTCAGTATTTTAATTATTGGAGTGTAACAAGAGATTTAAATTTCTGTGTGAAATTAATTTGGTTAAATAAAATTTTATTTTATTTTCAAATTAATTGAAAAATAAAAGTTATTTTCTTATTTCTTTTATTTTACAGAATTTAATTTCTTGTGTGGAATTAATTTGGTTAAATAAAATTTTATTTTATTTTCAAATTAATTGAAAAATAAAAGTTATATTCTTATTTCTTTTATTTTACAGAATTTAATTTTCTGTGTGGAATTATTTTGGTTAAATAAAATTTTATTTTATTTCCAAATTAATTGAAAAAAATAAAAGTCATAGTTTTTATTTCTTTTATTTTCTGTGTGGAATTAATTTGTTTAAATAAAATTTTATTTTATTTTCAAATTAATTGGAAAATAAAAGTTATAATCTTGTTTCTTTTATTTCTACAGAATTTAATTCTGTAAATTTGGTTTAATTTTCTATGTAGTGTAAATTCTAATTATAATTTTGTTTTATATATTAGAATTGATGGCTACTGAAACAAATGCCCAAACAAGTACTACTGTGGTGACTGCAATTGCACCAACCCCCTCTCCTGTGATGACAGTACCAATAAATCATGGAGAAAAGCCAGAGAAGTTCTCAGGAACTGACATTAAAATATAGCAACAGAAAATGTTGTTCTATCTTACAACTCTGAACCTAGCTCGTTTCCTTCGTGAAGATACTCCTATCCTGAAAGAGGATGAAACCGACCGGCAAGTGGTTGTTGCGGTTGATGCCTGGAAACATGTCGATTTCCTTTGCCAGAATTATGTCTTGAACGGACTTGACAACACATTATACAACGTCTACAATCCAATCAAGACAGCAAAGGAACTTTGGGAATCGTTGGAGAAAAAGTACAAAACGGAAGATGCCGGCTCAAAGAAATTTGTGGTTGGCAGATTCATGGATTTTGTAATGGTTGATTCAAAAACTGTGATTAGCCAAACTCAAGATTTCCAACTCATTCTGCATGACATTCACGCAGAAGATATGTCTCTCAGTGAATCCTTTCAAGTTGCAGCCTTAACTGAAAAATTACCAAAAGGCTGGAAGAAATTTAAGAACTACCTCAAACACAAGTGCAAAGAAATTTCTATAGACGAGTTAATTGTGCGTTTGAGGATTGAGGAGGACAACTGCAATTCTGAAAAGCGGGCTGGTAAGCTTCCTATGGAGTCTAAGGCAAATGTGGTGGAACATGCTTCGAAAACCAAGAAACGAAAGTCTTCTGGAGAAAGTTCATCACAGGGCTCTAAAAGGGGGGAAAATAAAAAGTACAAGTTTAATGGCAAATGTTACATCTGTGACAAAGGGGGACATCGGGCCAAAGATTGCGGTAGCAAAGGCAAAAGCAAAAGAAGAACAAGCAAGAAGCCTGCTCAAGCCCATATGACCGAAGTGGACAAAATTTTCAATAGTGTAGATGACATCAATCTTTCTGCTATTGTTTCCGAGGCAAATCATGTCGGAAATCCTAAAAAATGGTGGGTAGTGTAGACACCCCATTTTTGACCGTCCTCAAGACTTGGACGTCACCGTTGGAACACTCGTTGATTATCCATATTGGTGTTTGTTTTGAGTTCCCGGAGGTCCCGGCTGCGCGCCGTGCCTCAGGACCTCTCGACCGGTTTGTTCTGCGCTCGGTTTTGTACCGAGACTTGTGTGTTTTTGCTTCCGAGGGTAGGGGGAGGCTTGTTAGCCATCCCTGAAACCCACCGGCTGCCCCACACCTCCACCGACACCACCTAGTGGCCACCGGCACTTATTTCTCAAAACCTTTGGCCGGTCGGCACTTTATTATGCCGACTGGCAAACTTTTGTGCCGGTGACTATTTTGGCTGGTCGGTGTGACCCCTTTGCACCCCCAGGGATGGTGCATACCAGCTGTGACAGCTGGAGTGCACCATCACCACTCCCCATGCCCGGGTTTGCACCCTTTGCACCTTTGAACCCCATAAACCTTCTAGAAGGTTGAACCCTTGGCCAAGCTTCTTGGAGAAGCTTGGCCAGCTGTCTTGGCTTCTCCAAGAAGCCAAGGCCCCTTTGCACCTCTTGCCCCTTTTCCTTTGCTTAGCCATTAAGTCTTATGGCTTAGTTTTGTGCCTATATAAGCTCATTTCATCTCCCTTGAGCTAGGTTAGAATCTTTGAAGGCAAAAACCAGAGATATATCACTATATTTCTAATATACATCCATATATATCTATATCTTCCCTTCCCTCATCCATTGTGTGTGTTTCTTGGCCTAAATAGTGTATTTTACCTTACTTTTGCACCATCACACACACTGTTACACCTAACTCCGAGATTGAGGGACTTGGAAGGTTGTTTTTTGAAGTTCTGGACTGGTTTTGATCAGTAGAGAGTGGCTGGACCAAGTGTTCTTCAAGGGTGAGTTAGTTACTTTAGATTCCCCATTTTTGCAACTAGTTTTTACCTATCTTGCTTTGTGTTTTTGGATTTGTGTATAACATAAAAAAGGCTTGTATTTTCATGCTTAAGAACATTCATCAAGGTCACTTTGTGGTTTGAGTGAAAGCTCACCCCCTTAGGCTTTGTTTTGGCCATTTTAGTGCCTTTTTGGTAAGGCCTTGTTTGCTTGGGTCTTTGGATCTTTTCACCACTGAAATCCAGTGGATTTCCAGTGGTGAGAAGGTGGTTTGAAGTAGTGTTTAGGGGAGGGACACCCCTCTCCCCCTTGGCCCTTTGTTTGCCTTTGTTCTTGGCCTAAAGAATAACATGTGTGCTTGGTTGGTTTTGGTTTCATTTCAGAGCATATTTGTAACGCCCTGGAAATAATGACATTTAACCCAACAATATTGACATGCTATGATATATAAAAGATCCACGTTCTTTCATTCAACGGGGTTCTATTACAAAACGTATTATATGTTAACAACAAAAGCAAATGCCCTAAGGGCTTACAGCTTTCCAAGTTAACACTTGGTTACAAGAAAATAGAGTGCTAGCTCATTTACACATTAAGCCCTAGGCTTGAATTTACATGTAACACTGCAAAAGGAAAGACAAACAAAAGTCCATCCGCCACTAGCCTTCCAAGCTAAGTCCTTGGAGGTGGCATGCTACCAGTACCTGAAAATGATGTTCCCATATAGGGTGAGCCACAGCCCAGTAGAAATATACTAAACCAGTTATAAATAATGACTAAAAGACTAACAATTGATAGATGGCCAACTCTTTTACATTCTTTCATCACTTCAACAAATATAAACAAAACAGATATATTCACACTTTCCATGACAAGCATACATGCTCTGCCAATATTTTCTAGATAAGCATACATGCTCTATCTACGGAGTTCATCCCCTATCTCCTCCCAGTAACATCCGGTTTAGAGGTCCATCCCCTATCTTCCCCTAAACCGCGGAGTCCATCCCCTATCTCCTCCAACACAACACAATGCATATATATAACAATTATACACATCACATATCAATACATAAAATCAATGTATTCTTTCCATCGTCATAACCCATGACCCAATTCTATCTCAATTCCTCATTTTCCACAATTAATTATTCAAATTAATAAATCCATGTAATTAGGACATTTCCATAATTAACATTACAACCCTTAGGTTCCAATTTCACTAATGTTTCAACATTAATTCCATGTTTCTATACCAAACATGCTTCTAGGTTTATTATAGACAAAACCCCAACTTTTGTAAAATTACACAATGGCCCAAAGTTTCCCAAAATTTCACAACAACTACCAACATATCAAAATGCTAAAATTCAAAGACAAAATCTATAAAAAGAGTAGGATATCCCTACCTCAAAGTTTGAGCTCAAAAGGAGATGAAGACCCAACACCCAACTTGCTCCAAAACCTAATATTTTCAGATTATATCGGCCCAAGTCACCTCTACCTTTTAACAAAGCACTTAGGGAAGATTCACCTCTAGGAGATGATTTCTTAGAGAGAAGGCAAGTCTAGAGAGAGGCTCTCGATTTAGGGTTTTAAAAAGTAAAAGCTTCAAAAAGTGAAGTTTAGATCGCCGATCGCGAATCGATATAAACAGCTCGCCGAAGGAAGACTTGGTCGCCGAGCGACTGCACACGTAAAACCGTAGCTCGAGCCAAGAAGGTCTCGCCGAGCCAACATCCTAGAAGCTCGCCGAGCGAAGAAAAGCTCGCTGAGCCAGAACTCGACCTTCAGTTCGCAACTAGACGCACGCTGAAGCGATTTAACCGCCGCCGAGCGAAGATCAACCAGATCGCTGAAGCGAAGAATCACTTCGCTCGAGCGAAATCATGGTGTTCAGTTCAGCCAGACGTAGCTGCCGCCGAAGCGGCCGCCTGCTCGACCCACCGACATTAAACTCAACGCCGCTCGAAGCGACCAACTCTCGCCGAGCGAAGGACAAAATTTCGCAAAGAACCCTTGGCTCCCGAATACAACCAACTCAAACAAACCCGCCCAACACATCCTATAACTCAAATACAATATATGAAAGGACGTAACAGACAACAATCCACTACCAACATCCACGGACACACGTCCCGATCATCAGACAACAGGTAAACCCGGATCGCTATAACCTCCTTAAAGAATTTCGCCCCGAAATTAAACCAAGTTTTTGAAAAGCAAGCCTTTTCTCCATTTTAAACAATGTCATAACACAACATTTAACAATTCGACCCATTACCGGTCATCCATCTCCTATTAAGAGGCATTTCTCAACATGTACATTTCAACATGCAATTTCTTTCCATTTCAACCATTTCCCACATATATGGTTTACAATTTATATCATAAGCAATAATCATGATACAATTTTATTTCTATAATATAGCCAACATATGCAATATTATAATCAACTCCCATAACAAGGCAAGTTCTACAACATTTACATTAACCAAAACATACACCATGTTTTACAACTTAAGACATTTCAAATGTTCTTAAAGTTCATTACAATTACAAAATTGCAACACTTGATTACACATCAACAAATAAGTCCTGATATTTCTCACGGACTCCCAACTCACGCTCCCAAGTGGCCTCCTCCACCGTGATGTTTCCACAAAACCTTAACCAAAGGGATGGTCTTACCACGCAGACTTGATCCCGCCTATCCAAGACCTCGAACCGCCTCTCCTCATACGAGGCATCCTCATCTACCTCTAAGTCGGTCCAATCCAACACGTGTGATGGATCCGCTCATACTCAAGCATACTTACATGAAACACGCCATGAACTCCGCCAACTGTGGCGGCAAAGCTAAACGATAAGCAACCTCGCCAATCCGCCAAGGACCTCAAAGGACCAATAAACCGAGGGACAACTTCCCACTCTTCCCAAATCTCAACAAACCCCGCCTAGGTGATATCTTCGTAAAGACGTGATCACCCACCTCAAACTCTAACGGTCTCCTCCACGGTCAAGATAGGACTTCGACGACTCGGGTCAGAATAAGCCTCCTACGGATAAGCTCAACTTTCTCCGCTGCCTCCCTAACCAACTCCGACCCAACAAAGGTGTGTCACCCACCTCGGCCCAACAGACTGGGGACCTACAAGGTCGGCCATACAAGGGCTCAAATGGTGTCATACCGATACTAGATCAAACCGTTATTGTAGGCAAACTCCACCAGGTAAGTGCCTCTCCCATGTCCCAATCAAATCAAGGACACAACTCAAGCATATCCTCAAGGATCTCAATGGTACGCCGGACGCCCATCACCGAGGATGATAAGTCAGACTAAAGGTCAACTTAGTACCTAAAGCACTCGCAAACTCGCCACAACCTAGCAAAGAAACGAGGATCTCTATCTCGAGACGATCGTCACCGGGACCCCGTGCAATCTCACTATGTCCCAACATACAAGTCGGCAAGATGATCTATCGAATCTCTCACGCCGCATTGGAATGAAATGCGCCGACTTGGTCAACCGGTCTACAACCACCCAAATAGTATCACTACCCCACCGAAGTCTTCTAAGACCTACAACGAAGTCCATGGTGACATGCTCCCACTTCCACTCTAAGAATAGGCAAGGGTTGTAACAAACCCGCTGGCCTTTGATGCTCGGCCTTCACTTGCTGACAAGTATGGCACTTAGGCACGAAGACTGCCACATCTCTCTTCATACCCCGCCACCAAAACTGACGACCCAAATCCCGATACATCTTTGTACCTCCCGGATGCACCGCAAGGCGTGGATGATGAAACTCTGAGTACCTCCTCTCGGCAGCCTCCCAGACAAACAAACGGTCTCGGATCTCACACTCGTCGGGATACACCGTCAAACCCTTCTCAACCTTCCCATTGGAGATCCTCTCTCGAGGGATTCTACCTCAAGGTCACCTCTCTGCCTCTAACACTCGAGTCACAAGTGTAGGTCAAGAACCACGTAAAACAAGGCCGCAGCCTCACGGATTCGCCTGTAGCAAGTCAAACTCGCCAAGTGCCCCCAACATCTCCCACTCTGATGGCTACACAAGCTACATCACTAATGGATTTCCTACTAAGAGCATCGCCACAACATTGGCCTTCCTCGGTGATAATGCAACTCAAGTCGTAATCTTCTATAAACTCCATCCACCTTCTTCGCCTCAAGTTCAAGTCTTCAGGAAAACAGATACTTCAGACTTTTATGATCCGAGAACACCTCGAATCTCTCACCATAAAGGTAGTGCCTCCAGATTTTCAAGGCAAAGATCACAAATGCCAACTCTAGGTCGTGTGTAGGGTAATTCTTCTCGTATTTTTAATCGACGTGAGCCATAGGCTACTACTTTCCTCTTGCATTAACACACAACCCAAACCCTCTCGTGAGGCATCACAATAGATCGTGATAACCCAACCCTCTCCGGATAATCAAGATCGAGCGGTGGTCAATCTAACCTTCAATTCAAACGACTTTTCACAAGTCTCACCCCATACAAATTTGACTCTCGGCGAGTCAACCTAGTCAACGCGGTTAACCTCGAGAAATCTTTCACAAATCGACGGTAGTACCCGGCTAATCCCAGAAAACTGCGAATCTCAAACACATTCTTAGGTTGGGCCCAATCTTGCACCGCCTCAATCTTGGTTGTATCAACAGACACCCCTTCCCGTAAACTACATGGCCTAAGAACTTGACTTCTCTTAGCCGTAACTCGACTTCCCAAACTT
Source organism: Camellia lanceoleosa (assembly GCA_025200525.1). Taxonomy (NCBI): domain Eukaryota; kingdom Viridiplantae; phylum Streptophyta; class Magnoliopsida; order Ericales; family Theaceae; genus Camellia; species Camellia lanceoleosa. Next base: position 63,635 of record JANUSC010000416.1, read on the forward strand.
GGCATACACCTATGGGCTCTAAGCAATTCAAGCACCACTCTCAAGTGTTCCTCGTGTTTGCTCGAGGGTGAATAGATAAGAATATCATCCACAAAACGACCACAAACGATCCAAGAATTCTGAAGATCCGGTTCATCAAGTCCATAAAGATCGCCGGCGTTGGTAAGCCCAAATGGCATCACCAGAACTCATAATGGCCATACCGCTGCACGGAATGCCGTCTTCTAATATCCTCCTCTCGACCTCAACCGGTGGTAACCCGATCTCAAGTCTATCTTAGAGAAACAACGGAACCCTTCAACTGGTCAAACAAGTCATCTATACGGGCATAGGGTACTTATTCTTAATCAGAGCTTGATTCAACTTCCGAATCGATACACAACCTCAAGGCACCGCTTTTTTTTAGCAAAGAGGGCCGGTGCTCCCCACTACGACACACTAGGGCGAACGAAGCCCTTATCTAGCAATTCTTGAGCCGAACTTTCAACTCAATCAACTCACGGCAAAACGATAAGGTGCCATAGAAATCGGTTGCGTCTTGGGCACTAAATCAATAGAGAACTCGCTCTCGGTGGGGTGGCAAATTAATAAGATCCTCGGAAAGACATCCGGTATTCACAAACTACCTCGCAACTCAACTGGTCTCATCACACTCACCATTCTCAAAACTAGCAAGTAAACCATTAAGCTCATTCCGCCATGACCGCACTTCGCAGGCACAATACTACCAACCCGTCTCCTAAAAAGTGGAAAACTCCCTGCTCATCATAACAGTAACCCTCAAGCGGTAGCAATCAATAACCGCCGGTATGACGATAACTACCCATACCCAAAATAACATCAAAGCCCTTCATGGGCATAACTACAAATGGAAAAGGAAGTCGATGATCGCCGAATCTATATCACAACCTCTACATCCGTGCCTCAAAATTAACTCACCCCAATAGGTGACACAACGCAAATAGGAGATGCTAAAAGTGCTAACTCCAGCCCAACACAGATGCAAATGCAGAGATACAAAAGAATGAGATGCACCCGTGTCAATCAACACTCTAGCAACCGAATTGCAAAACAAAAGGTACCTCTCTCACTACCGATGGAGCCAGATTAGGTCCTGCAGAATAAAGATACACGCTACCAGAGGCCCTCGATCTACCTGCCGCCTCTCGGAGCATAGGATCATGATGACCGGGACGACGAAGCCCGGATTGGCCTCGAGGCTGCACAGAGTCGAAGTGAAATCCTCGCTCGTTTAGAACCAGACGCCTCGGCGGCACTCAACCGTGGGCAATACCTCTTCATGTGCCCGGCCGTCCACATCGTAACACGACACGGCCGCCGCCAACTCGACTCGTGGTCTGGCCGACGAAGAAGCGACTCGACCCCGCCTTCAGCAACAGAAGCCTTGTGACCCGGCCACACTTGAAACAGTGAACTCTCCTCGATCGCCTCCCGAGCTCGTGACTCAGATCTTTGGAAAGTCGACCGCCAAACCACTGGGACGGCCGAGGGTTATAACCCCTCCGCCTCCCGCCATCACCCGTCCCTCTTGGCCCTCTTGGAGCCCCCATGTTTCTCCTCTTCTCCCTCCTGCATCATCACTCCATATGAGCCGCAGATCCACCAAATGCCTCAGATTTCGAATGTAAGGTCCACCAACTTTCAACTTGAGGTCCCACCTCAACTTCCGCCAAACTCAGAGTAACAGCGCTCTGTCGCCACCACCAGTGCAAACCCGACAAGCTAGTAAATGTAGCCTCAAACTCGCCACGGACAAACCCTCCTCGCTTAAGCTTGGCAACCGATCCCTTAGTCTCTCCCTAGCCATCGCGATAAAAACCTCTCTCGAAAGCATTCACAAACGCCACCCAAGTACCACCATTACGAACTTTCATACTTCCACCATTGACCAAGATCTCCTTCACCGAAGGATGCCAAGGTCACTTTCAATGCTCCATCCTCAATGCCTAGCATTTTAACGCTTTTACTCATCTGTTCTAGCCACTGCTCGCCTTCAATGGCTCCTTAGGATCCCCAACAAACTCCTCCGTTAGACCGAAGAACTCCCTCTTCAAGAAAGAAGGTCCCGCCTCGGTTGCACGATTTCGCCTCCGAGAATACCTAAGGCCCTCGCTATCTCTCGGGCCAAGGCACCCATGGCTCTTGACCCAATCGCTCGGCCACATTGGCTCGACCAACCCCTTCTGAATCGTCGGAACCTCATCCGTAATGGCACTTCTCGCCTCCTAGGCCTACCACGCCTACCACCTCTTGCTCGTCCGACATCCTAATAAAGGTAACACGTAACGTTAGCACATTTATAAACGTACAAAACTAAACACTCATGTCCTAATGCATGGATAATCAGTAATTCATTCCACGTAAGCACATAAACACATATAGCACTTACGAATTTCATTTCCGGATGATGATAGTCCCAAAGGCGTTACTAGAGTACCGGTTAGAAACAAAGATTGATCAAGTGCCTTTCCAACAAGACTCCCGAAACCCAAAGACCCAATCAACATCCTAAAACTAAATCCCATACCCAAATAATCACATAAGCATGTTATCACATAAACATATAACAAGACACCTAAGTCTCTATCAAGCGAGACAAACCCATTGTGATCCTAATCACTTCCCACGCACCAAAGTATTCGAACCGATGCGCCTCGATACCAAGTTGTAACGCATCGAAATAATGACATTTAACCCAACAATATTGACATGCTATGATATATAAAAGATCGACGTTCTTTCATTCAACTGGTTCTATTACAAAACGTATTACATGTTAACAACAAAAGCAAATGCCCTAAGGGCTTACAAACTTTCCAAGTTAACACTTGGTTACAAGAAAATAGAGTGCTAGCTCATTTACACATTAAGCCCTAGGCTTGAATTTACATGTAACACGCAAAAGGAAAGACAAACAAAAGTCCATCCGCCACTAGCCTTCCAAGCTAAGTCCTTGGAGGTGGCATGCTACCAAGACTGAAAATGATGTTCCCATATAGGGTGAGCCACACCAAGAGAAATATACTAAACCAGTTATAAATAATGACTAAAAGACTAACAATTGATAGATGGCCAACTCTTTTACATTCTTTCATCACTTCAACAAATATAAACAAAACAGATATATTCACACTTTCCATGACAAGCATACATGCTCGCCAATATTTTCTAGATAAGCATACATGCTCTATCTACGAGTTCATCCCCTATCTCCTCCCAAGAACATCCGGTTTAGAGGTCCATCCCCTATCTTCCCTAAACCATGAGTCCATCCCCTATCTCCTCCAACACAACACAATGCATATATATAACAATTATACACATCACATATCAATACATAAAATCAATGTATTCTTTCCATCGTCATAACCCATGACCCAATTCTATCTCAATTCCTCATTTTCCACAATTAATTATTCAAATTAATAAATCCATGTAATTAGGACATTTCCATAATTAACATTACAACCCTTAGGTTCCAATTTCACTAATGTTTCAACATTAATTCCATGTTTCTATACCAAACATGCTTCTAGGTTTATTATAGACAAAACCCCAACTTTTGTAAAATTACACAATGGCCCAAAGTTTCCCAAAATTTCACAACAACTACCAACATATCAAAATGCTAAAATTCAAAGACAAAATCTATAAAAAAGAGTAGGATATCCCTACCTCAAAGTTTGAGCTCAAAAGGAGATGAAGACCCAACACCCAACTTGCTCCAAAACCGAATATTTTCAGATTATATCGAAGCCCAAGTCACCTCTACCTTTTAACAAAGCACTTAGGAAGATTCACCCTCTAGGGAGATGATTTCTTAGAGAGAAGGCAAGTCTAGAGAGAGGCTCTCGATTTAGGGTTTTAAAAAGTAAAAGCTTCAAAAAGTGAAGTTTAGATCATTCGCTGAATCGATATATAAACAGCTCGCTGAAGCGAAGACTTGGTCGCCGAGCGACTGCAGACGAAACCGTAGCTCGAGCCAAGAAGGTCTCGCCGAGCCAACATCCTAGAAGCTCGCTCGGCGAAGAAAAGCTCGCCGAGCCAGAACTCGACCCTTCAGTTCTGCATTAGACGACGCTGAAGCGACGAACCGCCGCTCGGCGAAGATCAACCAGATCGCTCGGCGAAGAATCACCGCTCGAGCGTAAATCATGGTGTTCAGTCCAGCCAGACGCAGCCGCTTGCCGAGCGGCCGCCTGCTCGACCCACGGACACAAAACTCAACGCCGCTGAAGCGACCAACTCCTCGCCGAGCGAAGGACAAAATTTCAGGCAAGAACCCTTGGCTCCCGAATACAACCAACCTGAAACAAACCTGCCCAACACATCCTATAACTCAAATACAATATATGAAAGGACGTAAACAGGACAACAATCCACTACCAACATCCACGGACACACGTCCGGATCACTGTACAACAAGGGGTAAACCCGGGATCGCTATAATATTTGTGGTCCATATGATGTGTTATGCCTCTGTTTTAGGTTAGATTTATAGCCCTTAACATGCCTCTTATACTTGCTTTGAAATGCTCTCTTATGCCTAAAAGCATGCCATGCATCTAGGCCATGTTCTTTGCATGTTTTAGCTTGATTCCATAAGGGTATTAGCATCATATTACCATGTATAAGGGTCGTGAGCCACTGATTTTGCCATGTATAGTGTGCTTGACATGGTTGTTTTGCATTTTAGGCTTGTAAGCCTTATGTATTTTGGCCCCTAGCATGTTCAACATTGATCATCCTCATGATTTGGCATCATTTGTGACCTTATTTCAGTCCATAAGTCATGTTTGAATGTTTGTATATGTAGCCTATTTCATGCTTTAAGGGTGTGCTCATGTATGTCTAGGACTTGGCATTGTGCATGCTTGCATACTTGGGGCATTTTGGGGCTGCCATATGAGGGGATTTGGGTGTCATTTTGCATACCAAAAATCTGTTTTTGGTTGTTAGATTCATGCCATGAGTGGTTGTGTAAGGGATGGTTAGATACTCTCTTGAGTGCCCTTGGTTTCGGGCTTATTGGCTTGCATGCTTGTATGGCATTTTGCCCATGATTTCAGTCCATTTCGGCCACTGTTTTGGTGAGGTTTGAGGCCTCCCCCATGGTGGTTAAGGCCACCATTGTATGCTCATTATATGCTTGTTGCATGTTTGGTCCACTAGGTGTTGTAGCACATTGATTCCATTGCATACTTGGCTCATGTTTGCATCACACTAGCATCTCACGCACTTTGACATTTTGCATGCCTAATATGTTAGTTGTGTGGTACTTAGTTTGCTAGCATCCTAATTTCCATAATGCATTATTGATGCATGTTTGCATGAGTTGCACTTCATTACTTGGTTTGGGGTGTCAAACCAAGTGTGGGAAATAAAGGGGTGTTTGTACCTCAAGTGACAAAACACACCTTAATTCCCATGTCACTAGGGCCCTTGACCTTAGCATGATAGGGCCTTGGTTCCCATGTTTGCGTTGCATGCATTTTTACATCAAAGTGCAATCTTGGTTCTTTAGGCTATCATGCACCAAGGTGCACAATTGATGGCCCTAGAATCAAGAGCCATGTTTCCTTGAGTCCCATTCATGATAGGAAGCATTGGCCATGCATAAATATGCTCAAAAATCCAATACCACGCACTGCTGCCTGCTGTTGCTGTCAAACTGTCTTCTGCAGGAATTTTGTGCCGACGGGCACTGTATTTCTAGCCGATAGATTATTTTGCAGCCGGTAGCCACTATAAGCAGCCGGTGGGAATTTCTTCCAGTCGGTGGCACTCAGCAGCATGCAAGGAAGGTGTTCTGGGGCTTTGGAAAATTTTGGAGAAGCGAGCAAGAAAACAGAGGCAAGAAGGGCACACGGTGTAGGCTTTCCGGGCAAGTCGGATCGAGCATGCATCATTCGCGCATCCCGAGGCAGGGCTGAGGCCCCATTTCTTTTATTTATTTGATTTAATTTTAATAATTAGAATTCTGTAATAATTTATTCATTTATTCTTCGGACTGTATTATTATTTAGACCCTCCGAGTGAGGGCAAAATTGTAATAAGGGTGTGTGAGTGGGTGTATGTCTTCCAATCCCCATTTCTTTCTATCCCTTTTATTTACCTGCTTATGTTGGTAGATTAGGGCATTTCTATCTTAGCATACCTTATGCAATGCATGCGTGCATCCATGCATTTGTTGACATGCACCGGGCTCGGTACATCATACAAACTGCATTGCAATTTTCAATTCCAAATTGAATACGTGCTACTCGCGCATTTCACATGCCATGTTTAGGGTTAGCCGAGCCTGCCTAGATTACATCTTTGCATGTGTTGCATTAGACATTTCAGTATGCTTAGGTCCATGCACGGATTTCTAATAAGCTTCTTTTTTGGCTTGGAGTACTAGGTGACCTTTTATGCTTTAGCATATGGCAGGTGTGTGAATTTTGCCATGATAGCATGATTGCCATGAGGCTAAGTGCTTATGTGATATAACTACTTGAATGCCTGTGGATGGAGGATGAATTACCTAAATTGGGACAATGCATTAAAAAGCGTGAGTTTTAAAGCCCACTAGATAGTTAAACCGTCTTTTCTAAAAGCCCACTTGAGGGTGGCAAAACACGCATTTTAGCCTACTTGCGAGTAGCAAACCCTTTTCAAAACAAACATGTAATGTTTTATTCCAATTTAGGCGATTTGGTCTATACTTGTTTCTTTGTAGATAACATAGTAACTCTAGGCTAATAATAGGAATAAGAACATATAATGTTTTCAAAACTTGATATCACGGTTAGTAGAAATTTGGTCTTGACCGAAGTAAAGGGGTGCTCATAGTGACCTTCCCGATCGTGCCAAGCTCGAGCCAAGACCACTTTGGTGATGACGGACACGTGGCCTTCGGCACCGAGTCAGGGTTTCCTAAATTTCCCATTTTAAAATATTTAGGTGGCGACTCTGTAATCTGGCAAAGCAGTCCATGTTTGGCACTACTTTTTCAAAATCTTTTTTTCTTCAAAACGATTTGCCAGAGTTGGACTCTTTGGTTCAGATTTAGAACCGACACAAATCGAGTCCGAACTGTAGTGAACCCAATATGAACGGAACGGAACCTAACCCTCCCGGGGCATTCGGGGACGTCTACAGTTTCTGGCGACTCTGCTGGGGAGTTTAGAGAGCTTGACTCGAACTCGTGATATCTGTTTTTGACTACACTTATGTGTTTCTTTGCATTGCATGTGCATTGGTGCGCCTAGGACACCGTGTTGGCCATCTGCTATTCCTGAGCGGTTTGCCGGAGGCTTGTCTTGTCAAGGCATGTCCATAAGGCTGACCGGTTGCGGGCTCTGCCAGTATGGGAACACAAACCCCGATTTTTACCGGGGCACCCTTTTTGACCATTCGACTTAGTGCATATTCGGATCCATAGTGACCATTCCAAACTAGGACAGGTTGCTTACCCGATGTTAGGTTGTTTGAAACCGCTGTGTGCGTAGTGAAACCCTAGCTCCTAACAAGATAGGACAGGGAAACCCTACCCCAACATAGGGGTGTATTGGCTCTCTTTTACCTGTTATGTGTTTTTAGAATGTGTCTCTACAGGGAACACACATGTCAGTTTGCAAGATTGGGTATCAGGCCTGATGGCACCAGTAACAGTATTTTGGGGAATCAGTTATCTGTGGGTACAAGGTTCAGACTTGGGGGCAATGATTCAGAAACAGTAATCAGTGTTTGAGGAACAATGTATCGAGCTCAGAGTGTTATCTAAACCGTGTGTTGTATGTTTATTTTATGCCGTTGTGCTGTCCGATTTTCTGTTTATTTATACGCTTTATTTATCATTTTATTAGGTAGTTGAGCACGATTGCTACCGACCTGATAGATATCCCCCAAGCACCCTGGGTTAGAGGCCGTCGACTCCTTCGATCTGAGGATCTGATAGACGAACAACCAGTGTACTACTCACTACCCCCGATTACTAAACGGAGGTCAGTAAGGCAGAGGACATCAAGACAAAGAATTCAAAAGAGCTTTGTCTACCCCACTGTTCATGAGGATCGATTCTGTCACCAACAGAGAGGGAATATATACCGAGAATCCAACCGAGCAGATAGCATGGCTAGTTTGGAGGAGATGGTGCGCCACCTTCAAGAGAGCATGAAAGCGTCTGACAGATGCCGTCCGTCAGCAGATTTCGCCAGCAACAAAGCGCCATTGTGGGAACAGGCAGAGACCATTGCCAGGCTAGAGCAGCAAACCGGAGCATCTGTTTCACATCAAGCTCCTTCCCCACCAGGAGCTCCTAATGTCAGGGAGACAACCAATGTTCAGACCGATACAGAGCTGCCCACAGGACCACCCCCACCTCCAACCCTACCTCAAACCCAACCTCAGCTATCAAAAACACCCACCAATCTACTGGACTCTCCCTTTGAGTTCGAGACTGATCCCACCGCGCTCAAGTTGAGCAAGCTTGAAAAGTTGTTCAAGAGATCCCAAGGGGTCAAGACTATCCCCGACATTGAAGATGGTTACACTGACGCAGCTGTGACGCTGCCCGATAGATTCAAAATGCCTCATATTGATCGATTTGATGGGTCCGGGGACCCCATGGTACACTTAAGACTGTTTTCGGACGTTCTAAGGCCAATGGGCCTTAGTAGGCTCCAGAAGTTGTCTTTATTTGGTCGGACCCTGTCAGGTGTGGCATCCGCATGGTATACCAAGCTAGAAGATGACGTCAAGAGAAATTAGGACGAAATGGCTGAGGCCTTCATCGCGCAGTACTCATACAACACACAGATTGAGATCACGACCCGTGATCTCGAGACAACTAGGCAAGAGCCTAAGGAGAGTTTTTCGAGTTCAGAACGGTGGAGGCCAAGGCTTCAATGATGACCTTGAGGCCTACGGACAAAGACCAGATTCGGATGATTGTGCGCAATCTACAGCCGAAGTTGATGCAAAAGATGATAGTAGTCCCATTTCCCACTTTTTCTGACCTACATGAAATGGGAGTGCAGATTGAAGATGCCTTAAAGCAAGGCTGGATTGATAATGATCGGGAGCAACCCCGAAGGACCTTCAACCGCAACGCTAATGCAGGCCCGAGTGGCGCATCTACTACGAGAGCCTCCGAAGTGAGCATGGTCACCACTAACCCCCCACAAAGAAATACGGCAGCTTCGCCATTCTCCGGTGCGTCCGGAAGTAACCCGTAAACAACCAAATACCCACCTAGAAACACCAAAACTTTCGCTCCACTCTATATGCCCCTATCCAAAGCTCTGGGGGTTTTGATCAAAAAAGGGCACCTGAAGCCCCTAGAGCCGCGGCCCCTACCAGAAAAACTCCCTCCTACCCATAACCCGGCCAAGTATTGTGCGTTTCACCAGCAGCACGGTCACGACACCGACCAGTGCTATCGGTTACGCCATGAAATTCAAGATCTCATCGATAACGGGGTGATCTTGCCTCCCGAAAAACCCAATGTTACTACAAATCCCCTCCCCGCACATAACCAAGCTCCACCACCCAAAAGACTTACTTTCATCCATACCGGGGGCGTGTCCTACGACCCTAGTATCTACATCACACCCACCCACCTGCCCAAACCAGAGGTGTTCCTTCCCAATTGCACCGACTTGTGCATGATGGACATCTCTATCACCCAACCCAAGCCAGCCGTGGTGACCACCGAGAACGGAGGAAGGGAAATTTCAAAGGGGAAACAGGTTATTGAGCCAGAATCTGCGGAATCTGGGAATTACGTTGGGAAGACATACAGTCCGAGTGACTACATTTCATCAAAAGGCCAAGATAGGACCGGAGTAGAATTGCCAACAGGGGGAGAGTTGTGTATGATCCAAGGGGATAGTCTGGGACAGGGAACAGATGATGTAACAGCTATGGAGGAGGGCCTGGCCAATCTACAATTTTACAATGACCAGTACCCAGAGGACGCAGTAGTTGCGTAGTTCGATTATGAGGATTCAGTAGAAGCTACTGGGTGGTTGGACGATCAGCCTGATGTGGTAGGAGAATTTCAGGCAGAGCACAGCTCAGCGGGAATGAGAATATCAGCGACAGCCGGAAGGGCCGAAGAGCAGAATACATCGCCGGAGGGCGCCGGTGTCAAGAATTTCGCCCGAGATTGGAACATTTTGAGTATGGAGATGATTGAACAGTCAGTTGTGTCGGAACAAGTAAGTTTTGAAGATTCCGAGAGAATCAGGAAAGCAAAGGCCCATGTGGGAGTTGAAACTGCTGTGTGCACAGGAACCGAGAATGCTGCAGGCAGATGGATGGAAGGTGCTGCGAGCGCAAGAACAGTCATACCAGAGCCGGACAGGTGTCTGTCGGCCGCTGATGGAATGTGGTGGGAAGATGAGGACTTATGTCTTGCCCACACGGATGAAGATTGGGGGAATAACCAACCCGATAACACCTGGTACCTTGGAGAGGTTGACCACATGACACGGAGTGGGCGATATTTCAAACCCCCACACTTGGATCAACCAGAAGCCTCAGGGAAGGATAGGGAAGCCGAGAAGCAAAAGGAGAAGCAACTTGAGGAAGAAGCTGTTCTCAAGCAGCTGAAAAAGATACAAGCAGACATCTCCATTTGGGGACTGCTCATGGCCTCGCGAGTACACAGGCAGGCTGTTTTGACAGCTATGGATAAGGCCAAACTCTCCATAGAGACTACACCAGAGCAGCTAGTTGGACTGGTCTTCCTGGAAGGAGGTTCCCCGACATTAACCTTTTCCGATAAAGAACTTCCGCCTGAAGGCACAAATCACAATAAACCCCTCTACATCTCCGTGGAGTGTAGAGATAAGTGGATACCGGTGGTACTCGTTGATATCAGGTCTGCCATCAATGTCTGCCCGGCCAGGACAGCATATGCGATTGGCTTGAAAACCGCAGATTTCGTACTGCAGCAGTCATCCGGGCGCATTTACAACACAAGTAGAGAAGTAATGGGAACAGTTAAAGTTCAGACAAAGGTTGGGCCAGGACGACACGAGATAGATTTCCATGTCCTAGAAGTTCCCGCAACTTTTAATTTGCTTTTAGGGCGGCCATGGCTGCATCAAGTGAAGGCAGTGTCATCTACTTTGCATCAAATGGTGAAATACCCCTACGGGAAGGGAGTAGCCATCGTCTTTGGGAATTCATCAATCCACCCACCACCCGAGGTATCCACGCCTGTTCTGGAAATCAAGCATGGCATGGAGGACGTGTTCATATCAGGTTTTACCTTGGCCGAGGCTCAGGTTGTACAGAATGTCATGGCCACTAACGAAGGGATATATGTCAGTGCTCAAGCAGTGTACCTCATGAACAAGCTCCAATACATCCCCGGGATGGGATTAGGGAAGAGTGGCCGTAAGGGCATTGCAATATTGGCCGAAGTGCCGCACAACCCTCATACCTTCGGTTTGGGTTACCTGCCCACCAAGGAAGATTGGGTAAGAAAAGGGAAAGAGATGGGAGGGAGAGCCAAAGCAAAACAGATGGGAAGACCTTTTGAATTGATGCATCGGCCCATTCAGGGTACCTTGAACGGATGCTTCGTCCGGGAGGGGGAAGCCTTTCCATTCTGTGGTTTTCCAGAGCCATGGTTGAATCTGAGAGAAACGTGTGCGTGGTTCAAATTTTTTGACCTCTGATTATCAGGGGATGATGTTGTTGAAAAGCAGACAGACCCAACCGTTGAGACTGAGCATAGCAAGGAAATGGAATCTGCGGGCATGGAGTTTGAAATGGGGGTAGCACTGGCATGTCTACTTTCAGATCCTTTGATCGACCAGGTGTGCTTGGGGGATGACTCTTCGGTGTCCATGATCAGAGACGAAACGGCTGCGGGCCCACCATCAGCTATTTTGGATGCATCCATCGCACCCTCCCTCACCTAGCAGTACGAGGAGAGATTTTTGTCAAGCAGCACCGGGTCAGGTAGTGAGCCGGAATCTGATTCCACCGAGTCTTGTGAGTCGGAATCAGGTTCCAGCTCGTCTGAGTCTGAGTCAGATTCTGGGGTGATAACCCGGATGCCACATCTCCGGTCATCTTTTTTTCTTTTGAGTCTGTTGTAATGAAGAATTGGACGATTTGGAAGTGCATAATGAGAATGAGGTGACGTGGTTTCCGAGTACTTTTCGTGCCTTTGGTTTATTGCTTAAATCAGACTTTCAAAATTTTGATGAAAACGACGAGACGAAATTCCTCCGGTTTTGCAACGACTAATTGAACAAGAGCAGAGAGGTTTGTTAAACCCTTAATGGATGAAATCACTACCGTGAACATTAGTGCGAGAAGGACCCGCGGTCGTCAGATCAGTCCACGTTGTCTTCGAAGAACGTGAACGCTTAGTCGCTTTATTAAAAGATTTCAAAGATGTTTTCGCGTGGTCCTACGAAGACATGCACGAATCGATCCCGAGATTATACAAAGACCGGATCCCTTGACCCCGAGGCCCGACCACAAACGAAACTCGAAGGATCCATACTGATTGGGCCATTAAGATCAAGGAAGAGGTCACCATGCATTGATGCAAGCTTCTATTGGTATCCGAATACCGACTTGGTTGGCCAACATTGTTCCAAAGGTCAAGAAGGATGGCGAATTCGGGTATGTGGACTTGTGGATTTGAACAGAGCCGATCAAGGATGACTTTCCTTGCCGCATATCGACGAGTTGGTAGATTTCACGATGGGGCATGCTTTGCTCTCGTTCATGGATGGCTTTTCGTGCTATAATCGATAGTAATGGCACCAAGACCGGAGAAGATCGCTTTTACCACCGTAAGTACATATTACTCTGAGTAATGTTGTTTGGGTTGAAGAACGCCGGGCTACATATCAACGGTTTAACCACATTATTCCATGACATGATCCATAAAGAGGTCAAGGTGTATGTGGACGACATGATTGTCAAGTCCAAAGAAAGAGAGGGCCACTACACCACCTTGCAAAAGTTCTTCCAAAGGATCAGGGAATTTAGGCTGCGTCTGAATCCTCAAAAATGTACGTTTGGTGTTACAAGGAAAAATCTGTGGGATTTCGATTACACAAAGGGGCATCGAGGTCGACCCTTCCAAAATCAAGGCCATCTTAGAAATGCCACCACCAATGACTGAAAAGGAGGTGCGAGGCTTTCTGGGTAAAGTGCAATTCATAAGGCAGTTTATCTCAAAACTAACCTTAACTTGTGAACCACTTTTTGGTCTTCTGAAGAAAGGAAAGAAGTTCCATTGGGACGGCCGATGCCAAGCGCATTGAGCAGTTAAAGAGTATCTCTGAATCCGCCCATGTTGTCACCACCAAAGCCGGGGAAGCCGTTGATATTGTATCTGTCAGTAACTGAGACTACAATGGGCTGTATGCTTGCACAAGAGTCGGAAGATAAAGTGGAAAGGGCCATCTACTATCTAAGCAAGAAGATGCTGGGTTACGAGACCCGCTACACTCCGCTGGAGAATGCCTGTTTGGCCTTGGTATGGGCTACTAGGAAGCTGCGGCACTATCTGTTAGCTCACTCTGTAATGTTGGTTTCACGACTTGATCCTATCAAATATCTTTTCGAGAAACCAGCACTTACGGGTAGGCTAGCTCGTTGGCTGCTGTTGCTCTCCGAATTTGATCTCAAGTATGTGACACGCAAGTCCGTAAAAGGGAGAGCGGTGGCAGAGTTCCTTGCCGACCACCCGGTTGAAGGGGATGAAGCGGTTGAGTACCTATTCCCAGATGAAGATATTCTGCACATCGAAGATGAAACTTGGACGATGTACTTTGACGGAGCGTCAAATCAATATGGGTATGGGATAGGGGTGTTGCTGATAGCGCCTGACGGTTCCCGTATCCCTTTAGCATTCAAGCTTCGATTCAAAGTCTCAAACAATGAGGCGGAGTATGAGGCATGTATTGCCGGTCTAGAAGCTGCCCTAGAACTAGGGGCAAGGCGATTGGACGTCATTGGAGATTCGAACCTAGTTGTGTCTCAAGCGAAAGGAGACTGGAAAGTCAAGGAGGAAAAGATGATAATTTACCACCAAACCTTAGATTTGTTAATTCCTCGGTTTGAAAAGCTAAATTTCACTCACCTAGTAAGAGAGAACAACAGGTTTGCAGATTCGCTAGCAACTCTATCTTCCATGATAGACATCCCATCTGGGGTCCGGATGCGTCCAGTCATTATTGACCAGAAATTTGCACCTGCCTACGAATCAATCTCTACCATAGATGAAGTGCAGGATAACCACCCTTGGTATCACGATATATGGAACTTCTTGGAAAATAAGGCATATCCACCAGGGGCAAATGCCAAGGACAAGAGGGCAATCAGAAGAATGGCTGTTCAGTTTATCATCTACGAAGGTAAATTGTACAAAAGAGGTCATCTGGGAATGCACAAGCTGTGTGTGGAAGTCGAAGAGTCAAAGCGCCTGATGGAGGCCATCCATGGAGGAGAGTGTGGGGCACATATGAATGGGGTGATGCTGGCAAGAAAGATCCTCAGACAAGGCTACTACTGGTCTACCATGGAGGAAGATTGTATCGGCTTTGTTCGGCGATGCCACAAATGCCAGATTCACGCAAACCGCATGAACATCCCGCCGTCAAAGCTGTACAACATGACATCGCCATGGCCATTTTCAGTTTGAGGGATCGATGTGATTGGAGCTGTTACCCCGAAGGGGTCGAATGGGCATGAGTTTATCTTAGTAGTAATAGATTACTTTACAAAGTGGGTCGAGGCCCAATCTTATGCCGTGTTGAAGGCTTCGCATGTCGCAAAGTTTATCAGAAACAACATTATCTGCCGTTATGGAGTCCCGAATGAGATCATTTCGGACAATGGTTCTCACTTCAAGAAGGAGGTGATTGATTTGTTGGAGAAGTATAATGTGGCTTTTCATAAGTCGTCCACGTATCGGCCGCAGACCAACGGAGCAGTTGAGGCCGCCAACAAAAACATCAAACACATACTGCAGAAGATGGTGGAAACCTATCGGGACTGGCCAGATAAGTTGCCGTTTGCTCTGTGGGGCTACCGAACTTCAATAAGAACTTCTACCGGCGACTCATTCCTTGGTATATGGGATGGAGGCCGTTCTACCCATAGAGATTGAGGTTCCGTCTACAGTATTGGTGAGTGTCGATAGCCAAGGCAGATTAGCGTGAGAGCGGTCGAGGAACTCATGCTCTTCGATGAAAGGAGATTAAAAGCGCTGTACCATGTCCAAGGATATCAACGCAGGATCGCCCGGGCTTTTAACAAGAAAGTTAAGTCTAGGAATTTGAAGGAAGGAGATTTGGTGCTCAAAGACAACCGAGCTCCCATCCACGACCCAAGGGGCAAGTTCAGACCTAATTGGACGGGTCCTTATATCATCAAGTCTATCTGGTCAGGTGGAGCTGTGGTTCTGATGGACCTAGATGGCCTAGAGTTCTCCCAACCGATTAACATGGACAAGTTGAAGAAATATTACCCCTGAGAGGCTCGCTAGGCCAAAAACCCAAAAGGGTGACCTAGGCAAAATTCAGAGCACAAAAAAATTAGAAAATATAAAAACTGAGCTCGCAAGGTTGAAAACCCGCAAAGGGCGGCCTTGGCAAAAGTTAGAGCGCAAAAGGAGAGTAAAAATACTCGAGTGAACCCAAGCCTGAACTACGTAAGGCTTGATTCCCATCGTTGGGATACGTAGGCAGCTTCATCCTGAAGTTCAGCCATAAATTCTTCCCCGATCAACTTTGTCCATTCGATCATCTTGGTCATCTTTGTCCATCAGCATTTGTCGCAATCTCCGGTACAGTGCTATTCAGACTAGGGGCAACTTTCCGTTGCCGTACAAGTGCCGCGGTACCATTCAGACAAGGGGCAACTTTCCAGTTGCCAGGATCCGGGTTTGTGCATCTCGGCGACAGATCTTAGGCGTGTCCAGTTTTGATCCATATCGAAAATAGTTTTGAAAATTTTTAATGAAGATGACTTTGTTCAAATAAATCTTTTTACAACTAAGACCATTTCTGGACCAAAACGGAAAATTTTCAGTACCACAACCTTCAATTTCATTGATTTCAAATAGAGTTCTCTTGCTCTTGCATACAATTGAAGTCACTTTTTTATTACATTCATAAAGAAAACTTGAAAGTACTAATAAAGCAATAAATCCGGAGCATGGTCAAGTCAAATGTCCTCGCCCCCCGTAGCCGGTCAAGCCTTCGATGCCAAAGTGGGCCCTCTCTGTGCCTCTTCATTAAGCCAGTCCAAGCACTCATCGACAAAGTGCAACCCAAGCGGAGCGGGGCCGAGTTCTCTCGCCTCTTCACGCCAGGCATAAACCAGGCGCCTCGAATCGGGAACGTAGCTGGATACTCTATCCCTTCTGGCGGGCAAGTCTGATTATGACCAAACTAGCGCAGAATACGGAATGGGAAGTAGAAGACACAGTGCGTCAAGCCAATCAATTGGATCCCGGGTTGACGGGTCATGCTATAACTCATCAATGGGAGGTCGAGCCAAGGGCACCGCCAAGCAATGCGGTCTGCGGACAAATTGCACATCCATTCAAACCACCAACCCTCATCAAGGGCGTCAACTAGGCGTTGCCTGAAGAAGTAGCCACGAGCTGAATATGCTGGGCAAGAGTCCGCAACCTTCAGTTTATCCATTAACCACACCTGGGGAGGGATAAAAAAAAAAATGAATGAGAGAATAAAGAATAGAGAGAAGTACGATGAGAGGAAAAGTGAGAAAAGGGCTTTTGTAAGAAAAATCGAGCCTGAGGGCCGAGTGATGTGAGCAAACATAAAATGTGAGATAGGGTGGGAAACATTACCTGCAGTAATAGTGGACTCCCTGCTAATCTGATCGTCTCTCGACGATAAAAGGCATCTAAGCCCAGCAGTGTCTCAGCCAGGACCATGGCAATGCAACTCTTGCCCTCCTTCAAGCCTTGGGCAACTTCAATCAACCGAACACTGGGCCCTCCGGAACCAGAGACAAACTGGAAAATGAGAAAGCAAGCATAAATAGAGGGCGTGTCGCCGAAAGCCTTGCCAGTGATGGTCGCCGCGATCACCAGTCTCAGTAAAACGACAAACCAAACTCGGAACATCTAGTATCCCATCACAAATCAGAGAACGAGCATCGGGCATCGAAAGCCCACACATTCGTCCTAAGGCTTGAGCATGGCCAAAACGAAGTTGGGGCAGGATCTCCTCATTGCGTTCAGATTCCATTAGAGCTTGGAAATCTTCAAAAATAGGACACACCTCTTGCCCGCTAAAGCTAAAGACATGTGTTACCAGGTTCCAGAACCTTGCCGCGGCATGGAGGAATGGAAAATGCAGCGGGGTACGGTGCAAAGTGAATAGTGCGTTTATCTTTGAAGTCGAATTCAAATTTTTCCGAGCCATCCAAGTTGTTAGTCCAAGTTGCGAGATTTTGGGCAAGAAATTCTTCCATTTGGAGTAAATCAGGGTGGAAATGAAGGAAACCACGAAGTTGAGACCCTTTTGAAGGAGATAAGGTTGAGTGAAGGACAGATGTCAACATTCTGCTGGTGCTGACATTTTAAGTGCCGACCGGCCAACTATAGTGCCGACCGGCTGTCTTTTTTGGCCCGTGGATCATCTTTTCGGCCGATGGCCATTCCTCAAGGCCGGTAGCCTTTCTGCTCGGCCGGTGGTTCTCTTCCTCGCCCTCTGAGCTGTTTATGCTAGGAATTTGGGAAATCCCACCACTTCCAATACCCTCCGGTGATCAATTCTTACAAGGGCGCGCCCATTTGCTTATCGAGTTGTTGCATATTTGCTTATCGAGTTGTATTTCACTCTCTTTGAGTCTTTGTAATGTTTATCAGGTGTACTCGCATTTGGCTAATTTGCTGAGTCCCCCTGTTTTGCTTATCGAGTTGTAATTGGTTTACTACCTGGTTATTACGATGCGATGCTTTGTTTTCAAAACGCAGTTTCAATATTCAGTCACCTTGTTGTGTGATGCCCTGCGATGCGATGCATAAAACACGCAAATGTAACACCTTTTGAACAAATAGCTGTTTCATTTCCATCATATGTTTTACAAAAAAAAACAACACGCTTTTGAGAAGTAAAACCTGCCCGAGGCAGTGCAATGTGCTTAAACTCCTAGTAAAAAGAAAAGTAAAGCAGGAGAATAGCAAGGTAGCAGAGTGCTGGGTTTGACACCGGTAACCTCCCCCTTTCGGTCATCGTACCTTTTGTGCCCTTGTTCGGGTCGGTCATATGATTTGGCACTTTCATCACTTAAGGCAATACAAGAGAATACACTGTCGGAATGCAAGCGGACTTTCGAGCTAACCTCAGGCCGTGACTTTTGTGAGCGATGCTCGATGCATGCGAAGGGAATACCTTCTCGTATCCTTTTATACTCTGTGAATTCCATAAATCAATTTCAATTATACTGTGTTGCAATACGTTGCATCTCAACATCATGATTTACCATGATCAATTTCAAGTTCTTTTATATACACATTGCATTGTATGCGTGCATTGCTTTACTGATATGTGTTCAAGTTTCTCTATACACATTGCATTGTATGCGTGCATTGCTTTACTGATATGTGTTCAAGTTTCTTTATATATACACATTGCATTGTATGCGTGCATTGCTTCACTGATATGTGTTCAAGTTTCTCTATACACATTGCATTGTATGCGTGCATTGCTTTACTGATATGTGTTCAAGTTTCTCTATATACACATTGCATTGTATGCGTGCATTGCTTTACTGATATGTGTTCAAGTTTCTTTATATATACACATTGCATCGTATGCGTGCTTTGCTTTACTGATATGTGTTCAAGTTTTGCTATATACACATTGCATTGTATGCGTGCATTGCTTTACTGATATGTGTTCAAGTTTCTTTATATATACACATTGCATTGTATGCGTGCATTGCTTTACTGATATGTGTTCAAGTTTCGCTATATACACATTGCATTGTATGCGTGCATTGCTTCACTGATATGTGTTCAAGTTTCTCTATACACATTGCATTGTATGCGTGCATTGCTTTACTGATATGTGTTCAAGTTTCTCTATATACACATTGCATTGTATGCGTGCTTTGCTTTTACTGATATGTGTTCAAGTTCCACTTTTATACACATTGCGTTGTATGCGTGCTTTGCTTTATTGATATGTGTTCAAGTTTCTCTATATACACATTGCATTGTATGCGTGCTTTGCTTTTACTGATATGTGTTCAAGTTCCACTTTTATACACATTGCATTGTATGCGTGCTTTGCCTTACTGATATGTGTTCAAGTTCCTTTCTATATACATTGCGTGCACGTGTGCATTGTTCTACTCACATGTATTCAATCCTACTATCTTGCTGTACACATTGCATGCATTGCCGCGCACTTTCGGCCGCTTGTCATGCATATTGCTAACGATGTTGTACCTGTTAAGTTTGCTTTCTTTGCAGGCACGATATTGTATGTACGGCTCATTTGAGGCCGGCGCAACCGGACGAGTTGCACAGGTATCGTATCCTCCACGTGAGACGTTTTGAGAATTACATAATTCTCTTACATCCTTTCTGCATTGTAGCGTAGATTGGCATATGCTAGCTTATAACTGTTGCATGCGTGCTTCATTACAGCTTTCTTTGCATGATCATAAGTTATGCTCGGCTTCTTGCATCGTCTTGCATTTTGCCCCTACCTTCGGGCGCATACCTTGTTTTATCTTGCATGTTTGTCCAAGTCTTCGGCCTTGTCAAAAATGGGTCGTCTCTGGGCTTTGACCTTCACTCCCGTCATTGTTATGACTTCCGAGTTCTGTCAAAGAGGGGCAACTGTAGACACCCCATTTTTGACCGTCCTCAAGACTTGGACGTCACCGTTGGAACACTCGGCGATTATCCATGTTGGTGTTTGTTTTGAGTTCCCGGAGGTCCTGACTGCGCGCCGTGCCTCAGGACCTCTCGACCGGTTTGTTCTGCGCTCGGTTTTGTACCGAGACTTGTGTGTTTTTGCTTCCGAGGGTAGGGGGAGGCTTGTTAGCCATCCCTGAAACCCACCGGCTGCCCCACACCTCCACCGACACCACCTAGTGGCCACCGGCACTTATTTCGCAAAACCTTTGGCCGGTCAGCACTTTATTATGCCGACCGGCAAACTTTTGTGCCGGTGACTATTTTGGCTGGTCGGTGTGACCCCTTTGCACCCCCAGGGATGGTGCATACCAGCTGTGACAGCTGGAGTGCACCATCACCACTCCCCATGCCCGGGTTTGCACCCTTTGCACCTTTGAACCCCATAAACCTTCTAGAAGGTTGAACCCTTGGCCAAGCTTCTTGGAGAAGCTTGGCCAGCTGTCTTGGCTTCTCCAAGAAGCCAAGGCCCCTTTGCACCTCTTGCCCCTTTTCCTTTGCTTAGCCATTAAGTCTTATGGCTTAGTTTTGTGCCTATATAAGCTCATTTCATCTCCCTTGAGCTAGGTTAGAATCTTTGAAGGCAAAAACCAGAGATATATCACTATATTTCTAATATACATCCATATATATCTATATCTTCCCTTCCCTCATCCATTGTGTGTGTTTCTTGGCCTAAATAGTGTATTTTACCTTACTTTTGCACCATCACACACACTGTTACACCTAACTCCGAGATTGAGGGACTTGGAAGGTTGTTTGTTGAAGTTCTGGACTGGTTTTGATCATTAGAGAGTGGCTGGACCAAGTGTTCTTCAAGGGTGAGTTAGTTACTTTAGATTCCCCATTTTTGCAACTAGTTTTTACCTATCTTGCTTTGTGTTTTTGGATTTGTGTATAACATAAAAAAAGGCTTGTATTTTCATGCTTAAGAACATTCATCAAGGTCACTTTGTGGTTTGAGTGAAAGCTCACCCCCTTAGGCTTTGTTTTGGCCATTTTAGTGCCTTTTTGGTAAGGCCTTGTTTGCTTGGGTCTTTGGATCTTTTCACCACTGAAATCTAGTGGATTTCCAGTGGTGAGAAGGTGGTTTGAAGTAGTGTTTAGGGGAGGGACACCCCTCTCCCCCTTGGCCCTTTGTTTGCCTTTGTTCTTGGCCTAAAGAATAGCATGTGTGCTTGGTTGGTTTTGGTTTCATTTCAGAGCATATTTGTGGTCCATATGATGTGTTATGCCTCTGTTTTAGGTTAGATTTATAGCCCTTAACATGCCTCTTATACTTGCTTTGAAATGCTCTCTTATGCCTAAAAGCATGCCATGCATCTAGGCCATGTTCTTTGCATGTTTTAGCTTGATTCCATAAGGGTATTAGCATCATATTACCATGTATAAGGGTCGTGAGCACGATTTTGCCATGTATAGTGTGCTTGACATGGTTGTTTTGCATTTTAGGCTTGTAAGCCTTATGTATTTTGGCCCCTAGCATGTTCAACATTGATCATCCTCATGATTTGGCATCATTTGTGACCTTATTTCAGTCCATAAGTCATGTTTGAATGTTTGTATATGTAGCCTATTTCATGCTTTAAGGGTGTGCTCATGTATGTCTAGGACTTGGCATTGTGCATGCTTGCATACTTGGGGCATTTTGGGGCTGCCATATGAGGGGATTTGGGTGTCATTTTGCATACCAAAAATCTGTTTTTGGTTGTTAGATTCATGCCATGAGTGGTTGTGTAAGGGATGGTTAGATACTCTCTTGAGTGCCCTTGGTTTCGGGCTTATTGGCTTGCATGCTTGTATGGCATTTTGCCCATGATTTCAGTCCATTTCGGCCACTGTTTTGGTGAGGTTTGAGGCCTCCCCCATGGTGGTTAAGGCCACCATTGTATGCTCATTATATGCTTGTTGCATGTTTGGTCCACTAGGCGTTGTAGCACATTGATTCCATTGCATACTTGGCTCATGTTTGCATCACACTAGCATCTCACGCACTTTGGCATTTTGCATGCCTAATATGTTAGTTGTGTGGTGCCTAGTTTGCTAGCATCCTAATTTCCATAATGCATTATTGATGCATGTTTACATGAGTTGCACTTCATTACTTGGTTTGAGGTGTCAAACCAAGTGTGGGAAATGAGGGGCGTTTGTACCTCAAGTGACAAAACACACCTTAATTCCCATGTCACTAGGGCCCTTGACCTTAGCATGATAGGGTCTTGGTTCCCATGTTTGTATTGCATGCATTTTTTTACATCAAAGTGCAATCTTGGTTCTTTAGGCTATCATGCACCAAGGTGCACAATTGATGGCCCTAGAATCAAGAGCCATGTTTCCTTGAGTCCCATTCATGATAGGAAGCATTGGCCATGCATAAATATGCACAAAATCAATACCACGCCTTTCTTGTTCTTTGTCAAACTGTCTTCTGCAGGAATTTTCTGCCGACAGACGCTTTGTATTTCTAGCCGATAGATTATTTTGCAGCAGTAGCCACTATAAGCAGCCGGTGAGAATTTCTTCCGATCGGTGGCACTCAAGAAGATGCAAGGAAGGTGTTCTGGGCTTTGGAAAATTTTGGAGAAAACAGAGGCAAAGAAGTGGCACGGTGTAGGCTTTCCTGCAAGTCGGATCGAGCATGCATCATTCACAAGATCCTTATAGGTACGAGGCCCCATTTCCTTTATTTATTTGATTTAATTTTAATAATTAGAATTCTGTAATAATTTATTCATTTATTCTTCGGACTGTATTATTATTTAGACCCTCCGAGTGAGGGCAAAATTGTAATAAGGGTGTGTGAGTGGGTGTATGTCTTCCAATCCCCATTTCTTTCTATCCCTTTTATTTACCTGCTTATGTTGGTAGATTAGGGCATTTCTATCTTAGCATACCTTATGCAATGCATGCGTGCATCCATGCATTTGTTGACATGCACCGGGCTCGGTACATCATACAAACTGCATTGCAATTTTCAATTCCAAATTGAATACGTGCTACTCGTGCATTTCACATGCCATGTTTAGGGTTAGCCGAGCCTGCCTAGATTACATCTTTGCATGTGTTGCATTAGACATTTCAGTATGCTTAGGTCCATGCACGGATTTCTAATAAGCTTCTTTTTTGGCTTGGAGTACTAGGTGAGCTTTTATGCTTTAGCATATCGCATGTGTGTGAATGTTGCCATGATAGCATGCTTGCCATGAGGCTAAGTGCTTATGTGATATAACTACTTGAATGCCTGTGGATGGAGGTTGAATTACCTAAATTGGGACAATGCATTAAAAACTGTGAGTTTTAAAGCCCACTAGATAGTGGCAAAACTGTCTTTTCTAAAAGCCCACTTGAGGGTGGCAAAACCTGCATTTTAGCCTACTTGCGAGTAGCAAACCCTTTTCAAAACAAACATGTAATGTTTTATTCCAATTTAGGCGATTTGGTCTATACTTGTTTGCTGTGCGCATAACATAGTAACTCTAGGCTAATAACCGGAATAAGAACATATAATGTTTTCAAAACTTGATATCACGGTTAGTAGAGGCTGGTCTTCGGACCGGGCGAAAGGGGGTGCTCATAGCTGACCTTCCCCGATCGTACCCAAGCTCCCGAGCCAAGACCACTTTGGTGATGACGGACACGTGGCCTTCGGCACCGAGTCAGGGTTTCCTAAATTTCCCATTTTAAAATATTTAGGTGGCGACTCAGAATCCGCAAAGCCCATGTTTGGCACTACTTTTTCAAAATCTTTTTTTCTTCAAAACGATTTGCCAGAGTTGGACTCTTTGGTTCAGATTTAGAACCGACACAAATCGAGTCCGAACTGTAGTGAACCCAATATGAACGGAACGGGACCTAACCCTCCCGGGGCGTTCGGGGACGTCTACAGGTAGACACTAGTGCTACTCGTCATATTTGTGCCGACAAAAAGTTGTTCACATCTTATTCTATGGTGAACAATGGTGAATAATTTTTTATGGGCAACTCCTCAACTTCCAAAGTTGAAGGACAAGAAAAGACTGTTCTCAAGATGACATCAGGAAAGGAACTCAATCTTAACAATGTGCTGCATGTATCGGACATTCGCAAGAATCTTGTTTCCGGATCTTTGTTGAGTAAGAATGGGTTTAGGCTAGTATTTGAGAGTGATAAATTTGTACTTACAAAGAATGGGATGTATGTTGGAAAAGGTTACATGTCTTATGGCCTTTTCAAATTAAATGTAATGACCGTTGTACCCTCAGTTATTAATAATAATACATCTTCTTCTTACTTGCTTAAGTCTTCTAATTTATGGCATGGTAGACTAGGACATGTTAATTATGAATTTTTGTGTAGATTAATTAATATGGAATGTTTACCTAAATTTAACATTGATTCAAATCATAAATGTGAAATTTGTGTTGAGGCAAAATTATCTAAAACTCCTTTTCATTCAATTGAAAAAAGTACAGAACCACTTGAATTAATTCATAGTGACATTTGTGATTTTAAATCAATTCAAACTAGAGCTGGGAAAAAATATGTTATCACTTTTATAGATGACTATACTAGATATAGTTATGTTTATTTAATTCAAACCAAGTATGAAACTTTGAAAACTTTCATTCAATATAAGAATGAAGTTGAAAATCAACTTGGTAAGAAAATCAAGAAACTTAGAAGTGATAGAGGTGGTGAATATGAATCACCTTTTGGTGAATTTTGTAAAGAACATGGAATAATTCATCAAACCACCGCTCCTTACTCACCTCAGCAAAATAGAATTGCTGAAAGGAAAAATAGGACTTTAAAAGAAATGATGAATGCCATGTTAATAAGTTCTGGATTACCTCAGAACTTGTTGGGGGGGGGAAGCAATACTTTCTGCTAATTATATTTTAAATAAAGTACCCCGAAAGAAAGTGAATCAAACACCTTATGAAATGTGGCATGGTAGAGTACCATCCTACAAATACTTAAAAGTATGGGGGTGTTTGGCTAAAGTGGCTATTCATAGTCCTAAAAAGACTAAGATAGGTCCTAAGACCACTGATTGCATTTTCATTGGTTATGCTAAGAATAGTGGTGCATATCGGTTTTTGATTCATAAATTAGAACATACCGAAATGCATGTAAATACTATTATTGAGTCTCGGAATGCATCATTTTTTGAACATGTATTTCCAAAAAAGACTGGACAACAGACTAGTAACAATAAAAGATCTCATGATGCCATTACTAGTCAGGATCAAAAACATGATCAAGAACCAGAGTTAGACCAAAATGAGGAAGAAGAACCTAGGCGTAGTAAACGTGCTAGAACCTCAAAATCTTTTGGTCCAGATTTTTTAAAATTTTTGTTAGAAAATGAGCCTTTAACTTTTAAAGAGGCTATGTTCAGTCCTGAAGCTCCTTTATGGAAAGAAGCTATCAACAGTGAAGTTGAATCCATCTTGCAAAATCACACTTGGGAATTAGTGGACTTGCCACCAGGTTGTAAACCTCTTGAGTACAAGTGGATTTTTAAAAGGAAAATGAAAGTAGATGGATCAATTGACAAATACAAAGCAAGACTTGTGGTCAAAGGTTTTAGACAAAAAGAAGGTCTTGATTACTTTGACACATACTCACCGGTTACTAGAATAACATCCATTAGAATGCTAATTGCCATTGCATCTCTATACAATCTGGAAATTCATCAAATGGATGTGAAAACCGCTTTCTTAAATGGTGAGTTAAATGAAGAAATTTACATGGAACAACCAGAAGGTTTTTCTGTTCCAAGAAAAGAAAAGAAAATGTGTAAATTGGTTAAATCATTATATGGTTTAAAACAAGCACCAAAGCAATGGCATGAGAAATTTGGCAAGGCAATGATGTCAAATAGATTCAAAATTAATGAGTGTGACAAATATGTTTACATTAAAAACACAGACAAAGGTTATGTCATTGTATGTCTTTATGTAGATGATATGCTCATCATAGGTAGTAATAATGACATGATTAAAACTACTAAGAAAATATTGAATAAACATTTTGACATGAAGGACGTGGGCATTGCTGATGTAATTCTTGGTATGAAAATTACCAAAACATCAGAAGGATATGCTTTGTCACAATCTCATTACATTGAGAAAATACTTGACAAATTCAGCAAAGATGATGATCATCTTGCTAGAACACCTGTAGATGTTAATTTGCATCTTTCTAAGAATGTACAGGAAAGTATTTCTCAATTAGAGTATGCCCAAATTATTGGAAGCTTAATGTAATTGATGAAGTGCACTACCTTGAGATATAGCTTATGCAATAAGTAAATTAAGTAGATATCTGAGTAATCCAGAGTAGAACACTGGAAAGCAATTATAAGGGTTCTAAGATATCTCCGATTTACTCGTAACATTGGGCTTCATTATACTAGATATCCAACAGTACTTGAAGGACACTGTGATGCAAATTGGATATCGGATACTAGAGACTCGAAGTCCACCAGTGGGTACGTCTTTACTCTTGGTGGGGCGACTGTATCTTGGAAATCTTCCAAACAGACTTGTATTGCTAGGTCTACTATGGAATCTAAATTCATAGCTTTAGACAAAGTAGGGAAAGAGGCAGAATGGCTTCGCCACTTCCTTGAAAATATTCTAATATGGCCAAAACCGGTGCCAGCTATATGCATACATTGTGATAGTCAATCAGCAATTAGTAGAGCACAGAGTCATATGTATAACGGTAAGTCACGACACATTCGTCGTCGACATAACACCGTAAGACAACTACTCTCTAATGGAATTATTTCCATAGAATATGTTAAGTCTAAAGACAACATAGCGGATCCACTAACCAAAGGGTTAGCAAGAGAGTTAGTTGAGAATTCATCGAGGGGAATGGGACTTAAGCCTATTAAATAAGAGTTACCATAACGGCAACCCAACCTAGTTGACTGGAGATCCCAAGATCTAGGTTCAAAGGGACAACCGAGTTGTGAATGACTCAGAAGGATCACTGGGGAGTCTAACTCCTACCCATTTCTATAATGAAATAGTGATGTCTACAGCGTTTTAGGTTAAGTAAAACTTTTAATGATTCTTATATCTAGGTTAACCTAGTGGAGTATAGCAGGATACTCTTCATAAGAATTACCTATGTGAGCGTGAACTGGGCCAATTCTGTGAGATTTGTGAAGGGCTACAATTCTCTAGAGCACTCATGAAATACCAGGTTGTTCAGGGCCAAAATGAACACAATAATGAGAACTAAACTGTGTCTGGAGATATAATGTGTGAGTTCTATTGTCTTGGTTTACACAAATGGCTGAACAGTTCAAGACATCATGTTCACTGGTTAGCTAGTAAATCCGATAGTGTCTCACAAGGGAAGGTTCAAAGCCAAAAACTACCTATCCTTTGCAGAATATTTCCAATTTCTGTACTCTCTGAAATTAGATCATGTTGTTGCATTTTCTCTCCGTCAAATTTCATTCATGTGGGGGATTGTTGGAAAAAATGGTTTAATATAGACATATTTTTTAGCCCAAATTTGAGTGGGCCCCAAACGTTGTTTGGGGTAGGTCCAAAGAGGTGAAGACAGAACGTCAAAACCATTTATGAGTAAATGGGAAGTTGACGTCGTTTTTCGAGTCTAACATTAATTTTTTAGATGAAATTCATTTGAATTTTTTCAATAAAAAATTATTGTGAGAATTTAATTTAATTCTAAATTCAAATTTTGGATTCCTAAGTGGTTTCCTAAAGTTTGTAATTGTGGGAATTTAATTTAATTCTAAATTCAAATTTTAGTTACCTAAAGTTTGTACATTTTCCTTTATTGATTAAACTATTCAAATAGTTTAATAAAAATTTTCCAAACAGTTAATAAACACTGTTCCACTAATTGGGTTGTTTGATAAAACTATTTAAATAGTTTTAATAATAAAATATTTCCAAACAGTTTTTGGACTTGGTCTCCAACGGTACTATTTTCATATAGTGTATTAAAACAAATATTTCAACACTTTTATACTTGGACCAACGGTTACTTTTTCAAAGTTTGAATAAAAGTGTTGTTTGGCAAACGGACAGAATCTGTTTATAATAGGTTGCACCTGTTGGACCGCTGGATTTGTCTATATAGAGCCATATTCCAGCAGTCTAAACCCTCGGAGAATATCAGTCTGTTTTTTGTCTCTTTGCTGTCTATTCTGTTCTATTGCATTTATTCTTCATATATTAGTTTTAGATTAAATTTAAGAGAGTATAGAACACAATGTTTGGTTCACCGTACAATTTTGTTTGGTGTGCTACAACAATTTTGTGAAGATCATTGTATCCTGGGAGATAGACGCCACTCAACCGTAAGCACGGTAGCGGGGCGAATCTATCTTAAGGACAGAGTGTCACACACTCGACTTGGTCTTAATTTTAATTCGGTTCGACAAATAAATCCGGTATGTTATTTATTTATTTTGTTTGAATTTATTTCTACTTATTTTATTTACACAGAAGATTGTTCCTACATATTTCAAATATGTCAATTTAGCCTCGGTTTGGTTTTCCTTCTAGGCTAAAAAATCATAAAAGAACAAAAAAAAGTCAAAAAATCAAAAATCACAAAAAGACAAAAAAATATTTGTCATTCCAAAGCCAAAAAATAAAAAAATAAAAAAAAACAAACAAGAAAACCAAACAAACAAAAAAGTCTCAACCTAAAAAGGTCAAAAAAGTCAAAAAGCCAACTAAAAAAGTTATTGCCAAACGACCCCTTAATTCCCAATTTAAACTGTGTTATTTATTAATCCATACCTCCATTTCTGTCTATGATTGATAACTGAAATAAGGGCATTGTTGGCACAGCTTGAACTTTGTTTTTGCCTTTTCTATTTCTTCTTTTCTTTTGTAAGAGCTTTTTGGACTAAAAAAAGTATAAAAGATAAAATAGACTAAATAAGTCGATAAAATAAAATATCATATCTAAATCATAATCATTTCACTTTTTTTTTTCATAAAAGTCAAAAAATCCAAAAAAGTCAACATAAATGAATTTTTAGTTTCAAGTTGAAAGTCTCAACTCAAAAATGTCATCCCTAAGTGATTCCGCTTGAGCAGTTACCAAATCAACACGAGTGGTTTTGCCAGCCAAAGCCAAAAATTTGATTCCACACCCCAATATTCCAACGCAGACAACTCAAAATTTTAACTCGAAAACATTAAGAGAGATTAAGTAAGAGCAGAATTGAAATCTCAATGACCCAATACAAAAATCAAAACGTCGAAAGTAAAACAAACCACCTAACTACGCAATACTGGTCAAGTCTAGGACCCGGGATGTCAAAAGAAATATGGATAAAACACCGTTTTGGTCAACTTTTAAATTAACAACTTTGAAGACCAAAATGACAAATTTTAAAACTTAAGGGACTAAAATGACAAAAAATGCATACTTTAGGAACCAAAATTGTCTTTTATTCAAGAATAAAATACTTTTCCCATTATCAATGTAAATGGACGTTAGAGATAAGACTAAATTTGTCATGACCCGAACCCGCCCCTATGGATTAGACTCATAACTGGCCAGTAATCACGAGATTACCTATAGCCTCAATTAGAAATCAAGTCATATTCAATAATAGGGGTCAAATTGCGAAAGCAATGCTTACAAGGATTGTCCAATGAGCTGTGCATATATGGCTTAATCAAAAACTTTCTCATATACATATAATAACTCACACCATGCAATATTTACATTGTGTGTCTACTACGTATATCCAGGATCATTCAAACCAGTGTCAACATCAAAATCCAAGGTTATACACAAAGTTGGTCATACATGACCATAAGAGAACAAAAACAAAAGTAAGCCTCTTGCATGAGGCGAACTTTGTTGACTCCTCAAAACTTGGTTTCTCATGGCTCACTGGGGTTGAGGCTGGACATCCTGCTGCTCACTTACATACATATAAATAAAGAGTGTGCTAATGCCCAGTGAATAATACCAAGGTAAAGAAGTTCATGAATGAGATTCGTTTAATTCATAGGTTATAACCCAAATTTGTCGGTCAATACCAACGCAAAATGACCTTAGGTCCAACATATCGTATGTCTCATCCATATTCTTATACTAAACGACCTGGGGTCCATCTCATACTTGCAAAACGACTCTTGGTCCATTACGTGCAAAATGACCTTGGGTCCAATTCATAGGCAAAACAACCTTTGGACCAATATATACAAAACGACCTTAGGTTCATCATATGTGAAGCAACCATGGATCCAATTTACACACAAAACGACCTTGGGTCCAACTAATTCATTTTCGCATTTATGCGTACTCATGATCCATAATCATGTTCACATTCATCTCTGCATTCAATTCAAAATAACCTTAGGTCCAATCATTCCCTTATTTGGAGCGGCCTTTGGCCCATTCAGCAATTATACAAAACGGCCTTAGGCCTATTTCATATACGTACAGAACGACCTATGATCCATATAATCAAATATACAGGATGGCCTTTAGGCCCATTTCATATTCGTTCAAAATGACCTTTGGCCCATTCAGGTGATTTCATACTTATTAACTTCGTTATAGTCCTACACAATCAGACGAGAAGAATACTCATCCATAATTCAAATTCACAAGTCCAGAACACTTACACATGAGTGTCATTAACAAAAATAGCATATACAAACATGTCTTTACTAAAATATTACTCATGGTATTTCGATGCTTGATTCATCCTTGCACTTGACCCTACATAATTCATAACACATTGGGTCATAATACAATTCAATCCATTCTTTAATTTGCTTAATGCTCTTAGGCTTCTTTCATGTCCTTTAATTCATTTAGAATGTCCAATGCATACCTAAGAATGTTTAGAAATGAAAGAGAACAGAAAACAAATCATAAAATGGCTTTTCAAAATCTCTGAAACAGGGCTCTCCGCTCGAGCGCAGCTTTGGTCATTCGAGCGGACCCCTTCGGTTTGTAAAAGTACTGGTTGCGTGTAATTCACGCTCGAGCGAGATTCTCGACGCTCGAGCAGGAAATTTTGCAAAAAATAGTTCGCTTGAGCGTAGAGTTTGCTGCTCGAGCCACAGTGCAAAACTCTACAAAACTTCTAGGAGCTCGACTTTCACGCTCGAGCGACACTTTCCTCACTTGAGCGGAAAAGTCGAATTCTGGGTTTTCCAGAACTGTGCTTGAAGCTCAAACTTGATGTTCAAAGGTCCAAAACTCGTATTTTTGGTACAAAAACATGGAAAACCATTATATGACATGAGAACATGGATAATTTGAGATCAATTACTCAAAATCATGATCTAATTCTCCAAATTATTTCTCATTCTTCTTGGTATGGCCATAGTTTATGCATTCAAACTTCATACACACTTCATAACTTCATGAATCATTCATATATGTCAATTATTGACTCCAATCCTACTTCAAATGGCACAAATGATGCTCAAAATAATTTATGCGTGCATGTGAATTTGATGCTCAATCCTTCATGTGTTATACTCAATTAAACATAATCAGGTTGAATGCAATATGCATGTATATACAACTCCAATTTCATCACATTCAACTCAATTCTTGCCCTTCGACACATATCATGCTTGAACTCACTTGATTATATAAATTTAAACTAATAAATTTGAGCTCAATTACTCACCTAGGAGCCTCAACTCTTCCAATTATAGCCAATTCTTGAGCTAATCCTCCTAATTTCTTGAATTCACTTGCAAATTCCCAAGATTGAGCTCCCTCTCTCTCTCTAATTCGGCTTACTCTTTCTCTCTCGGGTGTATTCTTCAGATTTTTGAAGTCAAAAATGAGGAGCCTAAGTGTTTAACTCATTTATATACTAAGAGATTAGTTTAAATTAATCCGTCTCAATCAAGGTTAGCCAATTGTACTTAATTTAATTGATTTAATCTAATTATTTTGATCCAAATCAGTTTTCAATTAAATTTCGCCACAGGCTCTAAAAATTATGCTAATCACAATAATATGGCCAATTTTTGTCACCTCTATGGCCTTCAATTTAAATTTATAACAGAAAATCAAACAAATTTTCCTACGGTGAACAGATAGAAACTCAAAAACACATATAATCATATAATTAGCATTCAAAATTATATCAAGCTCATAATTATAAGCATAATTAAGATTAATTAGCATAATACAGAGTTGGGTTGTCACAAAATTGACTCAAATTGACAATTTTAAGGACCAAAATGAAAAAATTAAAACTTGAGGGACTAAAATAGTAAAGAATGCATATTTTAATAACTAAAACTATCTTTTATCTAATAAAATATAATCTCATTAGTATTATAAATTAGTAAAAGATTCTTAATAAAAGTCCCTATCTATTTAAAATTTTATTTTAAAAAATTTTAATTTTTACTCAGTCTATGAAAAGTGGGTGGCGTCATTTCTTATGGTGAATTTCCTTTATAAAAGTAAGAGTAATTATTTATAGTTGTTTTTTATATATCTTTTATATTGACTTCGTGTTTGCGTTTATCTAATATTATGTGCCAGATTTGGTATACAATTTCTAATTGATTGTTTTTAAGTTTTTTGCTAAGTTCTTTTTATAACTTAATTAATGTATTGTTTTGTTTTATTATTATTTGTAGTCAAGTGTTATCAATTAAATTATATAATTATTCTTTTTCAGTATATTTAATACTCATATAATTTTATTGGTAAGATTGAAAAATCAAACTCTAATACTAATTAAAACACATAACAAAATAAAATAATTTTTAAAGACAAAATAAATATTCAAAAATTTTCTATAATGAAATCTAAATTGGGTAAGATCTTTTACTAATTTTTAATATTTATGTGCTTATATTTTATTTTTGTAATCATTTTAAAACTAAATATGTTTGAATTAGATATTTTAAGAATTTCATAAATTCAATCGATAGTTTAAGGTTTAAATAGATTTTGATTTATTTACTTTAGGAATTAAGTAGACTCAATAAATAGTTTATGAACTAAATAGATAAATTGATAATAATTTAAAATAAAAAGTGTCATAAAATTTGAATATTAATAATTATGGTAAATTACAAATACACCCCCTGAGATTTGCTTAAAGTACATATTGCCTCATGTAATTTGGAAAATTACAAATATCTCCTTGTTAGTATTTTTTACTTAATAAAAGTAAGTAAAAAAATGAAATTCATAATTGCTCTCCTATACAATGGCCCCGTTTGGTAGAGCTGTGGGAAAGTGATTATATATTACAACTTATAGTTATGAACATAAGCTGATTTTTTATTTATAAATTAAACTTCTCCTCCCCTACTCAAATAATAAGTTGATTTTTGACTTACAAAAAGCTATAATCTGTATTGTTAAACTGAACCAAATACATCAAAATAGCTTAAATTAAGCTAAAAGTTGAAATAAGCTGGAAATAAGCCCTACCAAACATGGCCAATAATAAAATTACCTAAATTATTAATTGAAATATATTTCTAACATCATTAAAAACTGTTAATAGACTTGATAATTTATTAATAAAAGGGCGATTTGTTATAAAATTATAAATCTCAGGGAGTGAAATGTAATTTCCAAAACTACAGGGGGCTATTTGTATTTTAATCAAATCTCAGGAGGTGTATTTGTAATTTATCCTAATAATTAAAATTATAAATTTGTAATAGTTTATTAAAAAAAATTACCATTAGGCTCCGTTTGGGAAGAAAAAAGCTAGGCTTTTTTGGCTAAAATAGACACACACAAAAAATAGGCTTTTTAATCTAATAAGACAAAGCATCACATCCAACCCATAATCATTACATTCTTTCTCTCACAAAAAAACTAAAAAAGTCAAAAAAACCAAAAACCCTTCACAAACGAGGCTTTTTAGCCCCAAGCTAAAAAAGCCAAAACGTCAAAAAGCCAATCCACTTTCCAAACGAACCCTTAGTATGATTGTTCTCACTATTTGAAACAGTTAATTCTGTTAAATTACAGCTAGATTTACCGTTTTTTCTGTGAATGTCCTCTTTTTGTTGGTTTTATTATTCTATCTATAAGAAAACAGCTAAAGAGGCATTTAGCGTTCATTTGGGAAATTGATTGATTTTTTGACTTTTTAATTTTTTGATTATTTGAGTTTGGGATTAAAAAGTTTCGTTTGGAAAGGATTTCTTGATTTTTTTGACTTTTTATGAGAAAAAGAATATAATGATTATGGATTGGATGTGATATTTTGTCTTATTAGATTTAAAAGTCTATTTTATCTTTTTGCGACTAAAATAGCCTCAAACCCAACCTAATCCAACCCAACCCATGTTTGTTGTCGTTGACATGACTATCTAGGTATATACGTGGAGCGATGGCGGAGTGGAGTGCCTCAATTTAAGATTTATTATGATCTTATTTTTATAATCTGAACCGTTCATTTTTTAAAATTTGTTGAGTACTTTTGCCTACCAAAAATCATGTTAATCGGATATCAATAATTATATGATCGGATTACATTTATCATAAAAAAAATAAACAATAAGTTTTTCTTTTCAGAAATAGCA
Source organism: Camellia lanceoleosa (assembly GCA_025200525.1). Lineage (NCBI taxonomy): Eukaryota > Viridiplantae > Streptophyta > Magnoliopsida > Ericales > Theaceae > Camellia > Camellia lanceoleosa. The sequence goes on from JANUSC010000416.1 coordinate 98,129, forward strand.
TAAAAAATATGCAATTTGATCATATAGTTATTGATATCCGATTAATATGATTTTTGATAAGAATGAAATACTTAACAAACCCTACAAAATGGATAGTGCGGATCATAAAAATAAGCCCATAATAAACCTCCAATTAAGACATAATAGTTATTGATGTGCCAAAGACACAGCAGTAACCTCATTCTCGAAGGGGGATTGTCATTTTTCTCTATCCCACTCCGCATTTGCATTTTTTGTTTTACACTATACTGTCCTGATTAAGAAATCAGGCAAAGATATTTTTTGCTTTCTCCGTCCCGTTTTGTCCGAACTTCGCCTCAATTATATTTATTAAATATATTTATATATAATTTATTTATTTATTATTATAATAAAATTAAAATATTAATATTTATTTTTATTCATTTATTTTCTATCTTATATAATATAATTCTCATTGAGTATGAATTTTTATTCGTAATATATTAAATTATCTACAATTTTTCTTAATAATTTTATTTTTCAACTTATAAAATCAACCCACCTCCCATATCACACCCCGCTCCACTTCCGTCACATCTGATTTAGCCCGCCCCCAACATGATACGAGGCGGGGACAAATTGTGGATTTCCATAAACAACAATGATTTAGACTATTAAAAAATACACCACTAATAACACTAATGCATTGGAAATGACAACAACAACAACAACAACAACAACAACAAGAACAACAAAAAAAAAACAAGGCATAGAAAGTGAACGGGACGCACTGCCACATCATTAATGCTCCCTTTTTAGTGCTCCCAAGTATTTTTCTTCCATAAATCCACCCCCGTGACCATCCGTGAGCATCTCCAATGCACTAGGCATATAATACTTGTTAGTTAAATTGCCTAGTATAATTTACTTTTTTCAATTCCAATGCAGTAGGCATATGATTAGGCATTTTGGCTCAACTCATATTCACTAACTACATGTAGCTAACCTTCAAAGCTAGACAAAATGTATTCAATCATTAGGATCATTTCCCTCCATCTTTGTTGTTGACGTGGCATTCTATAAAATTAATAGTATTTGAATAAATAGCTAAAATAAAGAGTATGGTTGGAGTAAAAACATAAAACAGTTGATAGGCAAAATAAAATATATACTTTATAGTAATATTTAGATAGATAAAATGCATACTACCGCTGGAGATGCTCGTGTTTCGTTGGCTTTATAGAGATGTTGGGAAAATTACTTGATTGTCTGGGCACAAATTCATATAGTGTTGTAATTTAATATTTATTATTCTTTCCGTTTTAAACTAATAGTCTCTTTTAGATAATTTATTTTTTTTGATAGTATAACTATTGTATTTTAAAAAAATTAGATTTTCAAAATTACCATTTGATAGTACATTTTATGAGAAATATCAATTGTCATGATTATACTTTTTGTGTTATTAATTAATTTAAAAGAAAGGTAAAATAGGAAATTCATATTATTTTAATCTTTAATTTTTGAAAAGAGACTAATATTTTGAGACAATGAAAAATAGAATAAATGACTAATATTTTGGAATGGAGGGAATAATGCCTATTTTGGAAGTGTCATTTGGGCTAAAATAGTCAATAAATATAAAATAAGTTAAAATAATCAATAAGATAAAAATATCACATTTAACCCATAATCATTTCACTCCTTCTCTCACAACCATCAAATTAAGGGAAAAAAAAAAACTATCTTCTCAAACATAACTTTTTTAATCAGACAAAAATAATCAAAAAGTGCACACGCTTAATGAAAACTAAAAAAGGGAAATTTTATTTCCACACATCTATTTACCTCAGTGCACACGGTTAATGAAACATTGAAATAATTACAATTATATCCTAAAATAAAATGACCATAATAAGCACCAAAACACATCCTTAATATTATATTTAACTTTTCTCTATACACATCTTTAAAAAAAATTAAAAATTTAAAAAAAATCTCAATACATATCTTTTGAGTAAAAAAAACTAAACCCTAAAAAAAATCGAAATAAATGTACGCACTAAGAAATAATTATAATCTTCTCCCCATTTTTTTGAACTTCGAAGAAATTTTGTGTAACTGTTCATGGAACTCGTAATGCAAATACAGTGTTGTTTCAATTAAAAAGCACTAACAGATTAAATTGGAGACAACTTTGAAATAGAAGAGCAACACATAAAGTTTCACTCTTTCTCTCTATCATGAAGTAAAGAACTATTGATTGATTGGATTTAGAGGAATTCTTAATTGCTTCTGGAAAGTTGTAGAATACTACTACTACATATCAGACCTAGATTACATGTGATAATAGGTACACTGGTGGGAGTGACAGGTGGGTTGTCTCAGTATTCAGGCCGCACCCGATGCATACAGGATTTATTTGTGAACAACTCGTTGCCTCTAATGGAATTGTCAATGGGTATTCATTGTTTTTTCATAGAATTGTCAATGGGTCATTTTGATACATCAGGTATCTGAAAAAAGGGCTTTCAACCGAAATGGGTAAAGGTGTAGAAGGAAGGTTTAGGTGGTGTGCGTACAATAATATGAGTTAGGGTATAATTGGAACATCAAGTGTAGATGAATAATCAATAACCAAATTAATAAATGTATGTACTAAGAAATGATGTGTAGTGAGGTAAGTAGGTGTGTAGAAATATAATTTCCTCTAATATGAGAGTGTGCACACATTTTTTTTATTAAATGGGTATATTTGGAATGTGCGGTGTGTGGATTAAGATAAATACTTAATAATCAAACTACTAAGTGTGTCGAGTGAGAAAAAATGTGTACAGAGACAATATGATATGTGGAAATAGAATTTCCCACAAAAAAAGTACAAAAAGACAAAATAGGCTATATAAGCTAATAAGACAAAATACTACTTTTTACCTATAATCATTACACTTTTTTTTCTCATAAAAGTCAATAAAGTCCCAACACAAAAACCAAACGAGACAAAAAAAAAAAAAGTCAAGCTAAAACAGTTTCAATACAAAAAAGTTGACTATGTTAGCCAATACCAAATGACTCTTAAAATAGCTAACTTCACTACAACAAAAAGCAGATTTGGCGACTAAAACTAGATTTTTCGTCGCTGGAAGTAGTAGAATTGGCGACTAAAATGGAATTAGTCGCCAAAATTGGTCACTTTTGCCGACTAAAAGAGTGTAGTCGCCGAATATAAGGGTTTTAACGACTAAAAGTCAGTTTAGTCGCGGATTATAGGGGTTTTAGCGACTAAAAAAATTTTAGTAGCCAAAGGTTAAGGTTTTTGGAGACTATAAACATTTAATAGCCAAAAGTATAGGTTTTGGCGACTAAAAAACAGTTTGGTCGCCGATTCTACGTGTTTTGGCGACTAAAAATAGTTTGGTCGCTGAAAGTCAAGCTTTTGGCTACTAAAAAAAATTAGAAGCTAAAAACAGTCAATTGGCGACTAAAATTCACTTTAGTAGCCAAAAGGGGACGTTTTTGGCGACAAAAAACAGGTTCAGTCGCCAAAAGGGGACGTTTTAGCCAGAACATATTTTTTTAGCGACTGAAAATTAATTAGTAGCCCAAAATTATAGAATTGGTGACTAAATAATGGATTTAGTCGCCAAAAGTGATCTAAATTTTTTTTACTAAATAATTTATTTTTTACATAAATTATATTGAATATATATAATTATATTTATATATATAGTTTTGTATTAATACCGGTCAAAGTAATATATAAATAATATATGTTGCATTTATATTTATGTGATGTTGTAGTGGCATAGTGGGGAGAGTATGCTGGTAAATGTTTGGAATGTGGGAGGGTCTCACGTTCAAAACTTTGGGAACAACAGAGGGTAATTTTTTTTTTTTTCAAATATGCTTTTGGCGACTAAACTCTGTGGTCGCCAAAAGATTGACTATTGGCGACCAAAAAAATAGTCGGCAAATGCATAAATAAAAAAAATTCACTATTGGCGACTAAAAGTTTAGTCGCTAAATGTATAATTTCTAAAAATGGAATTGATTATTGGCGAAAAATTCTTTGGTCGCTGAAGACCTGTATATTGCCGACAAACATTTTTTCAGTCGCCAAAGGTATTCGCGACCGTGTATTCGCAACAAAACCGGCGACTAAAATATTTAGTCGGAGAAAGTGAAAATTTGACTTTTGGCGACTAAAAATTTAGTCGCCAAAGGTGTGTTTTCTTGTAGTGCTTGTCAAACGAGGCCAATAAGATTTAATTTTTTTTTTTTTTTTTAAGCTTTTAAGAAATAACGTGTGATGAGTGTTAAATGATAAATGATATTGAACAATACTTTAACATCACCAAATAATAAAAAATTATTAGGTAATTCAAGGATACTACCGGATAATAAACCCCACCAATTACCAAATGTCGTATCCCTGTCATTTTTGCATGACCTAACTCAAAATTATAGGCTTTATCCCTTTGGCCAATAACTAGGGGTGTAAGAAAAGTCAATGAAACCAAATTGATCGATTGAATAAGATCGGAATTTTAATTTTCAACATATCTTTTAAAATATATATGTCTGTTTCAATTTTGAAAATTTTTATATCGATATAATTGAATTGACCGAATATTATATTTAAATATTTTTATGTTTTAATTGTTTGTGAATTATATGATAAGTGACTAAAATAATATATTTTTGTGATAAAAACTAAGAAAAAAAAACATTTACAAAGCAATTTTCACACTTTTTCATTTATTTTTAATGTAAAATTCTTCAAGCTTAGCTTTTAAAAATTCAAGTAAATCTGTTTCATACATCAAATCAATAAAACCAATAAAATCAGACCATAATATACAATTTTTATGGATTTCTCAACCATCAAAATCAAACAAATCAATTTAGTATTTATCCCAATAACCACACTTCTAATCAAATTGAATCATTTATAACCCTACCAATAACCACACTTCTAACCATCGCGGGGACCACCAGATAACTTTTGGAAAATATTTGAGAGTTTTAAAAAAAGAATTCTAATCAGATTGTTCGATTTTGTTTTTCTGAAAACAGTTTTTAGAAAATTTTACTTTCTTGTTTTTCATATTTTTTTTATTTTTACTAAATTTTTTTAATATTTTAAGTAATTTTTTAAAATTTTTAGACACACTTAACATAAATACACATAAAAAGTATAATTTTTGTGAAAAAATCTTTTAAAAATTCAATAAATACCAAAAATACAAAACAAAAAAAAATTAGTATGTTTTTCATATTTTTATGTATTTGTTAATTTTTTAAAATATTTTTTTCCAAATTTTTTACTTTTTAGATACATTTAAGTAAGGTACATCTAAAAAAGTAAAAAAAAATACTTAAAATTTTAAAAATATTCATTAGAAAAACAAGAAAAATAAAAAAAAAAATTTCAAAATACTTAATCCAGAAAACTCAAACAAAACACACTAATGTGTGTGAGAGATTTATCTGATATGATATTTTGACCTTGTTTTTTTTTTTTCACATCATTGGAGCTAATTTTAAGGGGAATGAATCACTATTGATAACTTTTTTCACAAATAATCACTTGAGACACTTGGGTTCTATTTGAAAATAGACTCTTTTAATTAATTTTTTAAAATATTTTAACATGATTAAAAAAGTTATAGATTGGATGATAGTAAACTTTTTTTTGTAGTTGATTTGATAATTGTGAAGAAAAAAATTATAATTTAAATAAGGTATTTTATTTTATTAATTATTTTAATTTATTAATTATTTTAATGTAGATCCAACTTTTCAAGCAACACCTATGTGGTACAATGGAATCATGCTCTTTTTTCTTTTTTTTCCTTTTTTTTTTTTTTTTGTTTTGGTGGTTAAACATGCTTTGTCATTGTGTTTTCATGAAATGGACTTATTAACCTAGGGTTCCAACTGAGCAGAGTTCCTGGAGGCCCAGCCACCTAGCCGTAGTGTGTTCAGGACACTCTACGGTCTAAGATTTGTTAGATTGGAGGATATTTCATGCCTGTTTGGTGCAGTTTAAAAGTTACTTATTTCAGTTTTTAGTTTAATTTAAGCTATTTTGATGTGTTTGATTTAGCTTATAACTTATAGTCTATAACTTTTTGGAAGTCAGAAATCAGCTTATTCTTTGAGTGGGGTAGGAGATGCTTAATTTATAAGTCAGAAATCAACTTATGTTCATAGTTATAAGCTATAAGCTGTTTAGGCATTAACTACAAGCATTTTTCCACAATTCTACCAAACAGGGCCTTCATCACAAAATAACGTTTTAATAATATAAATAATTTATTTTTAAAAAAATTTCGTATGTATTATTAGTATATAAAATTTTTTGTCAATTTGATAAATCATAAAACCACCTCCAACTCTAATACCAGATTTATTATTAAATTTAAATTTGATAAAAACACTATTTTTTGGGTTCCAATTGTGACATCAAATCAGTATAAAGAGTTGTTTTGAGAAATAAGTTAAAAATTGACTTTTGGAACTTATTTTTATTTTATTTTTTAAAAAAATGTATAATAAAGTACAAAAATGATGGCCAATGTGTTCCAAAAGAGATTAAAAGTCAAAAAGTAACTTTTTATCCACTTGCCAAAACAAGCCAAAATGAGTGAAAAGTCAAAAATTTTATCAAATCAAAGGAGTGGTTTAGAATGATCTAAATAAAATCATTTTTTTAATTTTTATGAAATATGGGTTGGGTATGGGTTGGGTTTGAAATGATGTGGTAGAGAGGTGATATGACTTAAATAAGATGATGTGACTTAAATATAATAATGACTTTCTGACTTTTTGACTTTTTTAAGTTATGACAAACAGGGCCAAAATCTTTCATCAAATCTCGCAGGTTACCGTTGGTGGACGACCGGGTGAATGACCAATCGTCAACCAAGTGGACAACCAGTCGAACAACCTAGTGCACAACCGGATTAGAGAAGTTCTAATGAAAATTTACTCTAGGTCGGATGACCGGTAGAACGATCGGATAGATTTGATGAAACGATTGGAGCGCATCATATCAAATCAAATCAAATCAAATTTTTATTTAGATTTGATGAAAATTTTGATGCTCTAACTTGTTCAATTTGCCACATTTATATTTTAAAAATAGATGACAAGTGTATTTTTGAAAGAGACTGGATTATCTCAACTCAAGTAAGTAGTCATTTGAAGTTTGTCTCTTTGTTTTTAGTTTTTAAATTTTTTTAAGAAAAGATATCCAAAAAAGTATAGAGAGTGATTTAACAATTTGTATGGCTTTTTTTGTTTTTGACTTATTTGAGTGCTCCCCAAATAGCCCTACATCATCCAATTTGAGAGAACATTTGGGTTGAAAATAGACTTTTTTTATTTTTACAAACGCGATATATTAAATAGATTATGGAAATTTACATGTAAGTCCTAATAAATTGACTTATTATTCAATAGGTCATATGATAATTAATGGTGTTTTTTTATCAAATACTATTAAAAAATGTCATTAATTATTACTGTTTAGTGACAGTTTAAAAATTGTCACAAAAAATATCACTAATTATCGAATTTAGTGGCAATTTAAAAAAATAGTCACAAAAAAGTTACTTTCAACTTTTAGCGACAATTTAAAAAATTCGTCACAAAAAAATCACTAATTATAAGTTTTAGCGACAATTTATAAAAAGCGTGAAAAAAAAAGTCAGTAATTGTCAATTTTTAGTGACATATGTAAAAATTGTCACAAAAAAAATATTTTTAGCGATAATTTTACTATAACTTATTTTCAATAAGATTTGATAGAAATTAAGTCAAACTATTATGACGTATTAGTAATTTATTACAATTATTAAATTCACCCCTTTTTATTATTTCCATTTGTTTCGATGTAAAAAATATATATTTTACTCATTTTTTATTATTTAATTGACCATAAGGTAAGTAAAATATTTTTTAACAAAAAATAACTTTCATGAAAAGGCTCAAAAATGACTTTCCTTTTAAATTTCCGCAAGTCATTTTTGTATACCTTTGCTCCAATCAGCTCGACAGTTTAGTAAAGCAAATACAGTGGGTTTTGCAGCTGTGGATAATTAATGGTTCTCCTCAAAAAGATCAATTCAACATCTACAAAAATTGCATGCAAAAAGAGAAAATACAACTGGAGTACTATGAAAATATTTTACAAACATCAGCCAAACACCAAAAAATAGAAAGAAAAATTATTTTACAGGGAAGAATATTTTGTGTAAAATATTTTACTTCGAAATAAATGGAGTCTAAGATTCCATTTGTTTCGAAACAAACGGATGATAGAAAATGAAAATAGTATAAAGTGACGTGCAATAAAAAAAAAAAAAAATTTTTTTTTTTTTTGGCATATATTTGAATAGATAAAAAAAAAATTTATAAGAAAATGATGAAAAAAAAATGTAATCATTGCATAACATGGAGTTGTGGAGAAAAATATGGCAAAAAGGAAAACAAAATGAACTTTTTCATAATTTGTGGGAAAAAATAAATCTTCTTATATTTTGCAAGAAATTATTAGCCTAACTGACAAGCTAATTTGAGTTATATGGAAAATTTTATATGGTGCATGTAACTTAGCTTAGTTTCCATTACTTTCTATAACTCTTTATCTAAACAAACACATAATTTTTTTTTTTTTGTTCTTTCACTTTCCTTTCTTGTATTATCTATCTAATCAAACTAAGTTTTCTATAAAATGAACGATTTAAATTATTGAAACGGAACTCGTAATAGATCCTATATGCATTGTGTATTTGGTATGCAATATTTCAAATATGTCAATTTAGCCCCGGTTTGGTTTTCCTTTTAGGCTAAAAAATTACAAAAATACAAAAAAAAAAAAGTCAAAAAAGTTAAAAAATCAAAAATCACAAAAGGACAAAAAAATATTTGCCATTCCAAAGCCAAAAAAGTCAAACAAACAAAAAAGTTTCAAGTTAAAAAAGTTAAAAAAATAACTAAAAAAGTCATTGCCAAACAGTTAATTCCCAATTTAAACTGTGTTATTTATTAATCCATATGTCCATTTCTGTCTATGATTGATAACTGAAATAAGGGCATTGTTGGCACAACTTGAACTTTGTTTTTGCCCTTTCTATTTCTTCGTTTCTTTTGCAAGAGCTTTTTGGACTAAAAAAGTATAAAAGATAAAGTTGGTTAAATAAGTTAATAAATAAAATGTCATATCTAAATCATATTCATTTCACCTTTTTTCATAAAAGTCAAAAAATCTAAAAAATCCAACATAATCGAACTTTTTAGTTTCAAGTGAAAAGTCTCAACTCAAAAATGTCATCTAAAAAAGCCCTAGTCAAACGACAACTGGGTGTGTACTTTGTTAAATGAAAAAGGGAAAATTTATTCCTTGATGATGATTTTTTTTTCTTCTTTTTAGCCAACCGATACTCTAAAAATTAAAATTTTAAAAAATTTAGAACACAAAAATTAATCACTAACATCTATGTAAAAGAGTTATATCTGATTATTTTTTTGTACAAGTAGAAGAATTGCTCCCAAAAATGAGAAATAAAAATGATTGGTAGCTCTAATAAATGAGCTCTAACGAGCTCTAATAGGAGTGAATCTCACTATGATGTGATGTGATGTTTTGACCTTGTGTTTTTTTTTTTTTTTTTTTATTACGTGTCATATCATTAGAGTTCAATTAAAATTCTAAAATTAGAAGGATGCATCATTGCTCAATGAGAAAAAGAAACAAAAGGGAAAGTGACACATATGACTAATCAATATCACATATATGGTCCACTAAATTAATTTTGCTCAACAGCCAAAGACTCGTGGTGAGGGTGCCAATTGGCTCATAATTTTAATTTATTTTATTTTTTTTGAGAACAATCAAGAATACAGTTAAAGCTGGATTTTAAAGCACATAACTTCAACCATGTTGTCCATACAACAAAGTGTATTGCTAGAGATTCAAAGTTTTATTAAAATTTTTATCAAAATGTTTTATGTAAGTGTTGAATTTACATGGAACTTATATGGTGTGAATCTCGCATCTATGTGAGATATTTAGGAAAAATTTTAATAAAAGTTTTGGATCTCTAAGCATTTTTCTACAACAAAACCAAACATAATTTTTGTACCCAAAAATAAATAGTATAATTTCTCAAAGGGCGGGGTTTTGCTCCTGTCGCCAGTACTGCTGTTGCATGCGGTTGATAGGTGTCATGTTGGTGGCTTGCCACGTGTATGAACTACAAAATTAGAATTTATGGGCGTAACAGAGAATCACTTCACTCTCTCACCTCCATCGTGGTTTTCCTTCAGTCTCCACTTTAACCTGTTATACCCATTTACTCATCAATTGAAAATAAATATATTAATTACAACTAATGTGTATACCTAATGTTGTAGCCCATTCTGTTCATGCTTGAAATATGGAGAGAATCTTTGTTGGAGATGTGGGTTGACTTTTTGAATTTTTAATTATTTTAGCTTGTGATTAAAAAAATTTCGTTTGGGATAAATTTTTAAACTTTTTTGACTTTGACTTTTGTGATAGAAAAAATAAAATGATTATAGTTTGAATATGACATTTTATCTTATTAAACTAAAAAACTATTTTATTTTTTTATGATTAAAATAGCTCCAACCCAACCCAACCCAAACCTTCATGCCAACCATAGCCGGAAGAGAGAAAAAATGGAGTTGAGTTGTGCAGAGAGAGAACAATAGAGAGGAGAGAGAGTTGGAAATTGGGGAAATATAAAAAGAAAAGAGGGGAGTTGTTCTCTATTATGCTCATCAAACCTTATTGTGTAATTTGAATACGTGGCAACCCATCTAGTTGACACCTACCAACCACATGCAACAGCAGCATTGGCGACCTGAGCAAAACCAATAATTTGTCACACTGATGTGAAGGAAAATGAAATTATTTACCTTATAACGAAAGAATAAAATAAAATAATTTTATATTTTATAGAATTATAATTAAAAAAAAATTATTAGAGTATAACTAAATATAAGGTATAATTACAGATCTCATGAGTCATAATTAAAATAATATCATAATTAAAGAAAAAAATTTATCATAATAAAAAATATCTATATATATATAATTGAAAATATATATGATACAACCCTTCAAAAATGTGTATAATAAAATTTGCCAAAGGAAAAACAAGGAGCTTCCTTTTCCTATTTGGTACGGAAAACATGGAGTTTCCAAACCAAATATATGTTAGGGATTTTAAATGAATTATTAAATATTTTATTAAATCTCTCACATAAGTGAGATTTACACAAATTATATATGTATAAATCTCACATTCATATAAAAAATTTGATAAAATATTTAATAATTCATTTGAATTCATAACATTTTTCATTTTTTAAATGGGTTTTCGTTCACAAGAGCATGGACTTGTCAAGGACGCTTTAACTCATTTAATCAATCCCACTACTATAGAAAATTAAATAAGTTATAAATATTATATTGTTAGAGATCAAATTACCTTTTTCTTTAATGGCCTCTATTTTTTATGTTTTTCATAATAGGTTTTTTTTTAAACATTTTTTTAATTATAAAATTCAATTTTATTTTTATAAATAACATTTCGTGTTTTTTTTTTTATTTTTAAATTTTATTCATACCTAAATTACATGGTGTAAGAAAAATAAATCTAAAAATTCTAACACATATATAAAAAAAAATTCCACAATATTAATCTACAAAGGAATTTCACTTTTAAATGACATTTTGTGGATTTTTTTTTTTAATTTGCAAATGGCCTTTATTTTTAATTATAATTAAACTATATGGTGTAAGAAAAATGTCATTAAAATTTTAAAAATAAAGGGCATTTAAAAAAAAATTATAAAGCCACGAAATGTTTCATTTAAAATTAAAAGGCATTTACTTTTATAAAAAAAAAATGTTCAAAAATATTCTATTATGAAAAGTGTGGGGATATATTTTCTGAGTACCAACACGTGGCAAGGTGACGCCGACGTGTCAGCCGAGGTGCCACGTGTCTTCGCCGTTGTGCCGAGGTTATCTCGGATAGGCCGAGGTTACCTCCGAAGATATCGAAATCCGAGATAAGCGGATAGGGGATAAGAGTCCTAGAATGAAGAGGGAACTCAACCTGGATATGGACAAGAGTCCTAGATTGGGAGAAGACTTCAGTTTGGGTAAAGATAAGACTCTTAGAGAGTTTATCCTAATCCCACTGAGAGTCTCAGATTAGCAGTAATCCTGAGTCCATTAGGGCCAGGCTCCTATTGGGACTAGGATTGTATTGGCTATAAAAGAGAGGCACCCCCATGGGTCTAAGGTATGCTTTTGATACTCAAGCTTGTGAGTTTAGCACTTGATTTATCTTTGAGAGATATACTGACTTGATCGTCGGAGTGCCCCCGGGTGGTCGAAACCACCGCGGGATTCTTATATTTCAAGTAGGTCACCAAAGCCATCTATTCTGCCAGTGCTCTCCAGCTGGTTACTAAGCGGGCAGTGTGGTCGGAAAATCACCCACACAATTTGGCGCCGTCTGTGGGAAAGAAAGAAGAATAGATGGTCAATGACGGACAGAAGGATCGGATTGAAGACAAACACACCTGCTGGGAGTGGGAGACCTATCGACCTCGACAAGGGACGATCAAGAATACGTAAACTCGTGACCAGAGTCACGGAGTGAAAGACGCCGGCCAGGAAGGTGACGCATCAAAGACAACAGATCGAAGCAGATACTACAACAAAGATGACCTCTAGGTATGGAAGGATAAATACCTACGGATGAACGAAGACCCTTCCAGAAGGGATGCAAAGACAGGGGGCATGAGCACTCCCAAAGAGATGACATTCAAGTATAAAAGAGCTCAGCCTAAGTGAGCAGATCCTGTATTCCACATCCCGGATCCAAGAAGACATCATCTCGGCCTAGATGAGTAGGCCCGAGAAGACGAGAGCTCAGCCTAAGTGAGCAGATCCCAGACTCCAGATCCCGGATCCTAGAAGACATGATCTCGGCCTAGATGAGTAGGTCCAAGAAAAGAAGAGCTCAAACTGAGTGAGCAGATCTAAGAAAATAAGATCTCGGAGCTTAAGTCCGAGAAGAGAAGAGCACAATGAGCAAATCTAAGATTCCAGAGGATAAAAAGGAAACACACAAGATCAGATTAAAGTTGGCCGGGTTGAAAACCCCGGCCTAAATCCAAAGATAATGCTTAACCGAAGTTAAGCCGAGATGATGTTTATCCGTAGTTAAACCAAGAAGATGCTTAACTGTAGTTAAGCTGAGATAATGTTTAACAGTAGTTAAACCAAGAAGATGCTTAACTGTAGTTAAGCCGAGAAGATGCTTAACTGTAGTTAAGCCAAGAAGATTCTTAATCGAAGTTAAGCCGAGATGATGTTTAACCGTAGTTAAACCAAGAAGATGCTTAACTGTAGTTAAGCCGAGATGATGTTTAACAGTAGTTAAACCAAGAAGATGCTTAACTGTAGTTAAGCCGAGAAGATGTTTAACTGTAGTTAAGCCAAGAAGATTCTTAACCGAAGTTAAGAAGATGCTTAATGAGTTAAGCCGAGAAGATTCTTAACCGAAGTTAAGACCAAAGATTCCTTAACACTTGTTGAAATTTGTAGCAATTTACAAGTTGTTGAGCTGAAACCATTCCTTAACGCTTGTTGAAATTTGTAGCAATTTACAAGTTGTTAAGCTGACAAAGATTCCTTAACACTTGTTGAAATTTGTAGCAATTTACAAGTTGTTGAGCTGAAACCATCCCTTAACACTTGTTGAAATTTGTAGCAATTTACAAGTTGTTAAGCTGACAAAGATTCCTTAACACTTGTTGAAATTTGTAGCAATTTACAAGTTGTTAAGCTGACAAAGATTCCTTAACACTTGTTGAAATTTGTAGCAATTTACAAGTTGTTGAGCTGAAACCATTCCTTAACGCTTGTTGAAATTTGTAGCAATTTACAAGTTGAAGATAGACCGAGATCATTGTCTATCGCTTGTTGAAATTTGTAGCAATTTACAAGTTGAAGATAGACCGAGATCATTGTCTATCGCTTGTTGAAATTTGTAGCAATTTACAAGTTGAAGAAAGACCGAGATCATTGTCTATCGCTTGTTGAAATTTGTAGCAATTTACAAGTTGAAGATAGACCGAGATCATTGTCTATCGCTTGTTGGAATTTGTAGCAATTTACAAGTTGAAGATAGACCGAGATCATTGTCTATCGCTTGTTGAAATTTGTAGCAATTTACAAGTTGGTTAAAAACGAGATGATGCTTAACCGAAGTTAAGCCGAGGTGATGTTTTTACATGTTGAAATTTGTAGCAAAGGTGAAGTTAAGCCGATATATGATATTTTAATCGTCTGTTAAAATTTGTAGCAATTTACAGGTTAAAGAGAAATTTGTTTAAACACTTGTTGAAATTTGAGAAAAGTTGATAAGTATATATACTTGTTGAAATTCATGAAAAGTTTGCGTGTCAAGATTCTTCAAGTAAAGTTTGTAGTTATTATACCCGAGGTATGTAACCCCGAGAAGATTGCACAAAGAAGGCAAAGAATGAAAGGCACGCAGAATATTCTAAGTATAGAATCATACGAAGGCAATCAAGAAAGACAAAAGCACAAGCATTCAGAGAAGGAAAGTTGAATTAGACATTCAAGAACAAAGGGCACATCGGCCATATGCAGAGCTTACATTGTCTAAAGGTACAAGAGTACAAACGACAAGCAAGGAATGGTGCTTAACCGGTTAAGCGAGATGATGCTTAACCGGTTAAATCGAGGTGATGCTTAACCGGTTAAGCGAGATGATGTTTAACCGGTTAACCGAGATGATGCTTAACCGGGTTAAGCCGAAATGATGTTAAAACCCGAGAAAAGTTTACAAGCAGAGTTAAAATCGAGAATGAAGAATGGCTTAAACACTTGTTGAAATTCTGAGAGAATTTACAAGTTCGGCAAAAGATTCGCCGGAGTCAAACGTCGTTTTGATTAGAACAGAACCACTAAGTGCACGCCAGAAGTGGTGACCAGAATTGTGAAAGGAATAAATACTTCAAGAAACGGCGATGATAGTTTGCAAAGGCCAAGAGAAAGAGGGTCTAAAGGGGGCGAATTAAATACCAGAAGTTTTAATACATCGGCGAAAGAAGAACACATCAAGTTTGTGATTACGGCACGAAGCCAACTTCCCTAATGTGATCCTAAGTGCAACTTATGTTCACATTAGGGGGCAGGGAGAAGATGTAGGAGCAAGGAATGATAACACTTGTTGGAAATTTTTGAGCAAATTGCAAGATGAGTTAACCAAAGATTATGAAGTCTACCACTTGTTGAAATTTGAAGCAATTTACAAGTTTGGTATAGCCGAGATAACACTGAAAGATGTTTCCGAGATATGATCATCCGAGATGACCCACTAGCTTGTTAAGAGCTGAGAAGGTTAGCAAGTACAGAAATGAAGACCTTAAAGAATTAGGGACTAAAAGCAAGAACGTCGGACTGATCTGCTTCGACAGACGATGATGGTTCAAATCGGCGGTCGGTTGGAGGAGCTTTTTCACCGTTACCTCGGCATCAATTTCAAGAAAAAGTAAATTACTCAAGATCGGCGCAAGTTGTGTCTCACCCCCGTAAGACAGCTTTAAAGGAACTTCTCAAAGGCCATCTCAACCACGAGCTCAAAGATCAATCTCTGAAGAGTTTGATCAACGCCTTTCTCGCGATTGGCACCCTGAGTTTTGAAGGCGTGATTGAAAGCAAAAACCCGAAAAAGACACGTAAATACAAACACAAGAACAATAGCAAGAAAGTGGTGAAACAAAGGCAAGTGTTCAAGACAAAAGATTGCATAGGTGTGTCAAGCCAAGAACAAGGATGTAAATCAACAGATATGTGAACAGTGTGTATTCAAGAAGATGATTTGGAAACAACAATGGTGATTAACAAATGAAGCAGAGCTTCTTGGAAAGCAACAAGTAATAAAACCAGGAGGAACAGTGGCTTACTAGAAAAAGGGATGTCGGAATGAGAATTGTCGAAGTCTGACGACAATGACAAAATGACGAAAGCTTCATCGGAGGAAAGGAACGAAGACAGTTGCAGAAGCTTGAAAGCTTGGAACAATGACAGATTTAAGCAAAAGAGCTAGAAAGGAAAAAAGCCAGAGGATTGAATGAAAAAAGAGAAAAATCAGAGTCAAGAAGACGACAAAAATAAAGCTAAGTGCATAGGCACTAAGTGAGTATGTGAAGAACAAGAAAGTAATGGCCCAAACACGATGCTAGCAACAAAAAGTGGATATGGCAAGAACAGTGCCAGGCATTCAAACAATTCAAAATTTGAAGACAGACGAAAATAGAAGGCAACAGAGGGCAAATAAACATTCGTAAGAGTTATAAAATATTGAGCTTAATAGCAAGTAAAGAGTTTATGAACCTACCAAGTGAAATGAACGTCGATATGAAGATCGCCGGAGTCAAATAGATGACTGGAAATCGGGAACTCACCAGAGAGTGTGAGTGGAGCAGTTGCAAAGCTTTTGGAGTTTACGAATTAATGGAACCAGAACCTCGGCTAGGAGGTATGATCTCAAGCACTTGAAGGCATGAAGCTTAGTGGACAAGAAAATCCAGGAACTTTGAGGTCGGCAAATTTGATCTCGAATAGAGGGCACAGATGAATGAGCAGTAGGTTCCATCACCTCGTAATGCCGAGGTAATAGAACCTAGGGCGCTTAAGGATATATTTTCGAGTACCAACACGTGGCAGCAGGACGCCGACGTGTCACCGAGGTGCCACGTGTTCGCCATTGTGCCGAGGTTATCTCGATAGGCCGAGGTTACCTCCGAAGATATCGAATCCGAGATAAGCGGATAGGGATAAGAGTCCTAGAATGAAGAGGAACTCAACTCGATATGGACAAGAGTCCTAGATTGGGAGAAGACTTCAGATTTGGGTAAAGATAAGACTCTTAGAGAGTTTATCCTAATCCCACCGAGAGTCTCAGATAGCGAGAATCCCGAGTCCATTAGGCCGTGCCCTATTGGGACTAGGATTGTATTGGCTATAAAAGAGAGGCACCCCCATGGGTCTAAGGTATGCTTTTGATACTCAAGCTTGTGAGTTTAGCACTTGATTTATCTTTGAGAGATATACTGACTTGATCGTCGGAGTGCCCCCGGGTGGTCGAAACCACCGCGGGATTCTTATATTTCTGTTGTAGGTCAGTCAGGTGCCATCTATTCTGCCAGTGCTCTCCAGCTGGTTACTAAGCGAGCAGTGTGGTCGGAAAATCACCCACACATATATAAAAATATAAAAATAGAGGCAATTAAAGAAAACGGTAATTTAGTCTCTAAGAATACAATATGTAACGCCCTCAAAATTAACCCATAATAAATAATATTAACATGCACCAATATATTAAAACAAGAAATATAATTCCATTCATCAGAGTCTTAAGAAATAAAACATTAAAATAAATGCCCTACGGGCTTACATCTTGCCAAGCCAATACTTGGACACAAATCCATGAGTTCTAACTCAAAAACAAATAAAGCCCTAGGCTTGAGTGTTTACATATAAAAGCAAATAAACTAAAAACAAATCTTCGAGTTTCAATTCCTCACAAGCTAAGTCCTTGGAGGTAGTGAACCATCTGCACCTGAAAATGAAGTTCCCATATAGGGTGAGCCACAGCCCAGTAGAGAAATACTAAACCAAGTATAAGAATTAACTAAAGCATTAGCACCTGATACATGGTTAACACACTACATTCCAATTACAATTTTTATGACACGAATATCTATATTGCCTATGACACCTTGTCTATGGCACATCTTACCTTCCATCTATGGCTCAAAACCTAGCCAAAAACTCAACGGGAATCTCATCTCTCAATGATTTAACAGGGATAACAAATTAAGTTAAACCTCTCTATAACATAACGAATACACATGCTGGTATTGAATCAATCACAACCACATTTACTTCCATACTTCCCAACTGATACACCTAGTGGTGATGCATCATATCAACAATAAATAGAAATACTTCTATTAACAAATAGCACACATATATGTGATGCTAGTGGAGTCCATCCCCTTTCTCCTCCCAACAAATCTGGTTTAGAGGTCCATCCCCTTTCTTCCCCTAAACCCCAACAAATTCGGTTTAGAAGTCCATCCCCTTTCTTCCCCTAAACCGGGAGTCCATCCCCTATCTCCTCCAAAACCAAATGCACATGCAACATAATCAATACTTGCAATATACAACACATAATCAATACATGTAATGTTCTGTATTAATTCAACAACAAATAAATGACTCAATTCCAGTTAAACCTAAGCCACATGCAAGGTCTACAACAATCAATGGCTATCCTCCACCGATAGCCCAAAACAATTATGTCTAATTAGAAATAAATAACGCAATATATATAATATCAATTTACAGATGAGTGATTAAATATCCAACTACATCAATTGATCTCATAATCCCCCAAATTCATGAATTAAACTCAATTCCACAAACCTCCCTTAAATTAATTACACAAATTAATCTAAGTCAAAACCTAGGGTTTCTCCCAAAATTACCCATCCACCCCCATATACCAAAATACCAACACTTATGATTAAAGCATATAAATGGAGTAGGAAATCCCTACCTTAAGGCGAAGAATTCAAAGGAAGAAGACGAAGATGATGCTCAAAACCCCAAAGTGCTCCAAATCAACAATTGCTCCGATTAAATGAAAGCCCTCACTCTCCTCTACCTTTTTAATGAAGGAACTAGGTTAGAAACTTCCTCTAGATAGGTCAAACCCAAGGAAAAGATGAGTTGAGAGAGAAGAAACTTCGGAACTAGGGTTTCGGATCAAAATTGTGAAAAAGGACGTTTTAAAAGCTGTGCTGCGTTTAAATCTCGGGAGGCTCGCTCGGCGAAGACATGGTCGCCGAGCGACCCGGAACCTAAGAAATACTCGCTCGGCGAAGAAAAGCTCACTCGAGTTAAGAACTCGATGCTTCAGTGCGCAATCGAAGCACGCCGGCGACAGAATGCTCGCCGAGCGAAGAACTTCAAAACATACACTTCGCCGCTCGGCGAAGAAAAGCTCGCCGGCGAAAACACTCTGCTCTCGTGTCTATACTAGACGCAATCGCTCGCCGAGAAGAAATCTCTGCTCGAGCCACTAGAGACAAAACTCAACCTCGCCGGCGACCAAACCCTCGCTCGGCCGAGCGACAACTCAAAAAGCTGGCAAAGAAGATTTGGTTTCTGAACCCAACCAACCTGAAACAGACCTGCCCAAAACATCCTATAACTCAAAATGAGAAATTAAAGAACGGCAACAGCAATTAAACCATGCTAGGATCTACGGAACCTAAGTCCGGATACAATAATCAAATGGGAACAGACCGGGGTCGCTATACAATATTTATAACCTATTCAATTTGAGGACTGCTATTAGCACTTACCTTATTTCTTTAGACTCCATCTCTTTCCTTTTCTTTTTTTTAAATTCCAATTATATCCAAAGATAAAATTTCATTTCTACCTTCATCTCTAACACTCTAACCCTAATTTCCAAACCCTAACCATAATTCCATCACCTCTGGCTTCACCCCTAATGCTGATCATCTAACCACCACCATCATTGTAGCACCACCGTCACCCCCAACCACCGCCACTGCCGTTGCTCTCTCATCCCGCCACCGCCTTCTTAGCTCATCACTTCACCGTCAGCTTCCCAACTCCATCACTATCAGATTTGTGATACTATGTTTTTTTTTTTTTTTTTTAACTGGGTTTTAAATTCAATGAAAACTTATCACGATTTCGACAACTCTAATTCAAACTTGCCTTCTAGGTTTCAATTCCACCCAACTGATGAAAAACTTATCACTTACTACCTTCTAAAGAAAGTCTTGGATTGTAATTTCACCAACGGACCATCACTGAAATCGATCTCAACAAATGCGAGTCGTGGGAGCTTCCTAGTAAAAATTTCTTCAAAACCCATTTAATTTTTTCACATTTTGATCACAACCCATTTCAATCTTACACATATTGATCACATTGTGTTTCTAATTCGATGTTTCTTTGATCTGTGTGGACATGACAAATAAGGTGAAGATATGAGAGAAAGAGTGGTACTTCTTTAGCTTGAGGGATAGAAAATACCCAACTGGGTTGAAAATGAACAGAGTGACTGAAGCAGGTATTGAAATGCGACAAGGAAGGACAGAGAGATTTACAGTTTAAAGAGTTGTTGTCTTGTGTGTATGAAGAAAACCCTAGTTTTTTTTTACAAAGAAACTAGGGTTCTCGATTGAAGAAGATGAATCCTAATTCAGTCGGTAATGGGTTTGGTAAGAGAAAAACGAAAAATAATGAGATGAGTTGCGGTAGCAAGGTGGTGACGACGGTAGGTAGAGGGTATCAACGGTGAGGGCTGCTAAAGGAAAGAAAGAAGAAAAGTTCGGTCCAAAAGAAAAAGGGATATATTTGGAATTAAGGTGGGGGTTCAAAGAGAAAATTAAGGGAACTCATTTAGTTGGGTGGGGTATGAAAGAAGTGGAGTGTAACAACCCCAACTTGTGATTAGCCTAATCTTTAATTAAGAATGCTCAAAAAGGGATTAAGATGAAATTAAAAATTTATTGTGCACCCTATGTATTATTTGAGTCTATATCTGTTCATGGTAGGAATATCTATTTGCATTTTTGTTTCAGTATGCAAGTTGAAGGCCGTATCGATATCCGATCATAAAATTGACTTGGTTTATGTGTTATTTAGAATGTTTAGAACTTTATGGCAGATTTAATTGAAATTCAATTCTTAACTAAATAATTATAATTAATAATTACAATTTGATTGGTTTAAGCCAAGCTTGATTAGCCAACACTAAACCAAGCCTATATAAGACTTAAGCGGCTTCTAGATTACATTACACTTTCATTTTATCATCTTTAAGCTTCCAAACGTGAGAAAAAAGGGAGAGAAGAGAAATCATTGAGATCAAAGCTTGGGAAGCAAACATTGTTTGGGAAATTGGAGGAAATTAGAAGAATTGTGCAAGAAATTCCTAAAATTCAAAGAATTGAGAACTCTGGGTAAGAATCATGTCCTTAAATTTTGTATTCAAGACATTAGTGGAAGAATTCAAGAGATTAAAGTGGTTAAACATAAGAATTGAGCTTAAATTAAGGAATTTGGGATTAGTTCATGCATGCATGCATAATTCATGAACTTTTGAGTTTAATTTCCAAACATTCACACATGCATGAACCTTTACTTGCATACTTTGAAGAATCCAACTTGGTTTCACTTGTATTCCTTCAACTGTTCATGTTTTAGAAGCTTTGAATTTACATCATTACATGTATGTTATATACATATTCATTTCAAGTTTGGTTTTGCACAATTGGCATACTTTTGGGCTTTGATTTTGTGAAATGGCTTTCAATTCATGAAGTCCTATGAATTTATAAATGTTTTCTTAAGTTCTGGCCCAAAATGATGTGTTTTGGTGCTTTGAAATCAAGTTTTGAAGCTGGGAGTGCAATCTGGAAATTCCAGAATTAGTAGGCTTCGCTTGAGCAGCGGAATCTGTGCTCGAATGAAGAATGCAAGCTCCCAGAATTTTTGCAGAGTTTGGTGCTTGGCTCGAGCGTAACAAGTTGCGCTCGAGCGACCACCCTTATTTTTGAATCTTAGCTCGTGTGTAGGAAGTTGAGCTCGAGCATAAAATTTGAGCTCCCAGAAGTTTTGCAAACAATTACACGGTGGCTCAAACGACAAAGTGTGCGCTCGAGCAAACCTATGTTTACTCAATCTGTGGCTCAAGCGACCGTTAAGCATAAAAATCAAGCAACCAATACTTTTGCAAAGCTTTGCAGACCGCTCGGGCGACCAAAATTGCGATCGAGCGAAGACTCTATTTTCAACAAATTTAACTAAGTGTTTCAACTTATATTTTGGCATCCTCATTGTATCTTAGGCATTCCTAAGCCTTAATTAAGATATAATAAGTGGGACAAGGGTAAGAAACACACCAAGATAGAAAATAAATGAGTTAAGTGTTTTCCGAGCGTATGTTTCATTGTGCATCTGTTACATGTCTGTGCAGGTCACGCGCTATAGTACATTTGAACTGTCTAATCCGTCTATTCCGCATTTGGAGCTATTTGTGAGTAATAACTCTGTAAAGTTATGTTTAACTTTAATTATCTTCTAATGATATGAAATAATCAGTTTTTTGAAATATTGCGTTTTGTATGAATGAATGATTGTCCAAGTTTCTTAAAAGTATTCATGACATCCTTAGCATCATGTGATATTTTATGTCCCTTTATGAGTCATCAATTATGAACGTCTCTGTGCATATGAGTCATCAGAACTACATCGCATATAATCATGGGTCATCAGATTTGATAATGCTAAAGGATGTACCACGTATGTTCATATGTGAATTATGAGTATGAATATGAATATGAATATGAACATGAATCTGTTTTTTATTAGAATTCTGATTTCTGAATCTGTGACGGACATCATTCATTAAATCCTTTACTCTGTTATTATTCACTAGGCTCCAGTTCATTGTATTATTTATGTATGTAGGTGATCAGGAACGTAACCAGGCCCAATTATGATTGCCTGGAGGTCTGTTGTGTCAACCAACCTGTGCGCCTCCCGATGAGGTTCCTAGAACGTTTCATGTGGTCGAATTTTGTGAACCAAGTTTATGACTTTTGTATTACTTTTGTTTTGTCTAAACAAGTTTTTGTACGTTCTATATATGTGGGATTTGGTAACGTAAGACCAATGTGAATTTGACGTCACGTATTTGTATTTAAAATTTTAAATTTTCTATCCCATGTTTGTCTGCACAGCTCTATAGACATTATATGTTTGTATTTGCTTCCGCTAGCCCCTATACTTTGTTTAATTGGTTTAGAGGCCTTTGGTAATCTCAGGATTACTGGTTGGTTATGACGCTAAATGTATAGGAGCGAGTTTGGGTTATGACAGAGTGGTATCAGAGCACATGTCCTATCGCACACACGAGTCCATATGAGCTATAGGATGTCCTAGAAAAGAATTGGGGACATTTTATCTGCATATGTGAGTGTGTGAACAACATATGAACATATTTGAACCAACATGACATGACTCTTAAATGAAATGAACTGAAACTAAACACTGTGAAAAGATTATTTCTATGTTTATTAGTGCTCTGTTTACCAATAGCAAATGGAAAATACAATAAATGATAGTACAGCTAAATCTTTTGAGGCCCAAATGAACCGTATGGAACGAATGTTAGAGGTCTTAACAGAATCATTGAGACAACAACCTCCGCCCCCTCCGATCCAAGTGGAGCCAATCAACAACATTATTACATTGACTCAGAAGTTCAACAAAATGAAGCCACAAACTTTTCTAGGTAGTATTGAGCCACAAAAGGCCGAGACTTGGATGTTAGAGATTGAAAAGTTATTTGAAGTCTTTCCATGCACTAAAACTCAAAAAGTGCTACTTGCAACCTACACTTTAAAGGAAGAAGCTCATCGTTGGTGGATACTTATCCAAAATAACAATGGGGCCATGACCTGGATCAATTTAAGGGAATTTTCTATGAGAAATATTTCCCTCAGTGCTTCAAAGATAGAAAAGTGTCAGAATTTAAGCAATTGAAACAAGGTAATATGTCTGTGGCTGAATATGAAGCCAAATTTACTGAGTTAGCTCAATTTACTCTACATATGGTAGATTCAGACTACAAGAAGGTTCAGAAATTTGATGGAGGCTTGACTTTAGATGTGTTTGACCGGGTCGGTGTATTAAAATCACCCAAATATGTGGATGTGCTTGATATAGCTCTAATGGATAAAGCCAACCTAGCTGCAATAAAACAGACGAAAGCTCCAGCAACTGAATAGAGAGGCAAGAGATCGGGATTTAATTTCAAAAAGGGTCGGTCATTCTCAAAGAAGCAAAAATACAGGGTCTTACAGTAGCTCAAGCCAAAGTAGTGAATCTGCACCAACTTCTCCAGAATATGGTAGGAAACACAAGGGTGTTGTTATCAAACAACGGGTGCCTATTTTAGGTGTGGTAAAACTGGCCACATGATGAAAGATTGTTCTGTCGAGTCCAAAAATACCAACCATCCAGCAGTAAGCTCAACCGGATCCGTTTTCGCACCAAGATTGAATACTAGAGCTAACACTAGAAAAGAAACCTTAATGCAATTGCACTTGTGCCTGGTGATGTGCAGAACACCGAATCAGTAGTGTCAGGTATAATCCCTATCTATGCTCAAAATACCTATGTGTTGATAGACTCTGGCTCTACACATTATTTCGTGTCACATGTTTTTTTCTCGAAAATTGACTAGACCTCTAGAACAACTAAACTATATATTATCTGTATCTACACTATCTGGGGGCTCTATGATATATGCTTACGTGTATTCTGCATGTGATATTGTAATTGGAGAAGCACTTTTATATGTTGATTTGTTGCCATTGGATATAGATCATTTTGATTGCATATTGGATATGGATTGGTTGACAAAATATCACGCTACCATTGATTGTGTTGCCAAATTTTTGTGCTTCGGCCACCGAGGTTGCCTAAATTTGTGTTTATTGGGAATGGTGTAGTTCATCCCCTATGTTTGATCTCTGCTATGAAAGCAACCAAGCTTCTTAAAAAGGGATGTAAGGGTTATTTGTGTTGTGTTTTGAATGTGTCTACAGATAGTGATAATGTGGAAATTATTCTTTTAGTTAGTGAATTCCCTAATGTTTCCCTAATGAACTACCCGGAAACTTGGTTGATAAGGAAATTGAATTTACAGTTGAGGTAATACCTAGAACACAGCCTATTTCCAAAACCCCATACAAAATGTCAACATCCGAATTAAAAGAATTAAAAATTCAATTGCAATAACTGTTAGATAAGAAGTTCATTCGCCTGAGCACTTCACCTTGAGGTGCTCTAGTTTTGTTTATTAAGAAGAAAAATGGGTCTTTGAGGTTATGTATTGGCTATCTCAAGTTGAACAAAGTAACTATCAAGAATAAATATCCATTGCCCTGAATAGATGATTTATTTGATCAACTTCAAGAAGCCCAAGTGTCTTCAAAAATAGATCTTAGATCCGAGTACCATCAGTTGAAGGTTAAAGCAGAAGTTATAGAGAAAACTGTCTTTCGAACTAGATACGGACATTATGAATTCCTAGTAATGCCATTTGGGGTAATGAACGCACTTGTTGCCTTCATGGACCTAATGAATAGGATGTTTAAGCCATATCTTGATGAATTTGTTGTTGTGTTTATTGATGATATTCTGATTTACTCCAAAAGCAGGGAAGATCATGAAAATCATTTGAGAACTATGTTACAGACGCTGAGGAATGAGAAATTGTATGTAAAATTATCCAAATGTGAATTCTGGCTAGATAGTGCAACATTTCTAGGGCATGTGATCAACAAAGATGACATATCAGTTGACCCACAAAAAATTGAAGCTATTGTGAACTAGCCAAGACTGACAAATGTGTTAGAAGTTAGAAGTTTTCTAGGGCTTGCTGGCTATTACAGAGGGTTTGTAAAGGACTTCTCCAATCTTGCCATGCCATTGACATAATTGACACAGAGGAACGTACCGTTTGATTGGAATGATCAAAGAGAGTTCGCTTTCCAAGAACTGAAGACTAGACTGGTGATTGCACCAATTCTAACTCTACATAATGGTTACAAATCGGTTTTAGATTTACAGTGATGCTTCATACAAAGGCCTAGGGTGTGTGTTAATGCAGAATGGGAAGGTAACTGCATATACTTCATGACAACTTCGACCACATGAAAAGAAGTATCCAACCCACTATCTGGAACTTGCAGCGGTGGTTTTTACTTTGAAAATCTGGCACCACTATCTATATGGAGTAATTTGTGAAGTGTATACTGACCAAAAAAGCCTAAAATATTTCTTTACTCAAAAAGAATTGAACATGAGACAGAGGAGATGTCTCAAGTTGATTAAAGATTATAACCTATAGATTTTGTACCATTCTAGAAAGGCAAATACAATTGCAGATGCTTTGAGCAAAAAATCCATTGGGAATTTGGCATGTTTGCTCACCGATCAGAAAGAATTGTTGTATGAGCTAGAAAGAAATGAGATTGAAATTGTGTTGCGTGAACAAAGTAGAATTATAGCCGCCATTTCTATACAACCAGCTATACTTGAAGAAGTTAAAGAAAAGCAATTGCAAGATGAGTTCCTGAAGAAGATTGTTGAAGGAATTGATTCAAAACCAAGACCGAGATTTGTGTATGAAAATACTGTGTTGAAATTTCAAGGTAGACTTTGTGTATCAGACCATTCTGAACTGAGAAAGCATATTATGACAGAAGCCCACAATTCAAAATTTGCTATGAATCCGGGAAACACGAAGATGTACCATGACTTGAAACAAAATTTCTAGTGGCCTGGAATGAAGAAATGTAATGCTAAATTTGTAGTTAAGTGTTTGCAGTGCCAACAAGGAAAAGCTGAACATCAATGACCCGCTAGATTACTTCAGCCGCTTCTAATACCGGAATGGAAATGGGAGCATATTACGATGGGCTTCATTGTCGGTCTACCTCACTTCTCTCAAGGTATGGATTCTATCTAGGTAATTGTTGATCGTTTGACTAAGTCAGCACATTTGTTACCTATCAAAACTTTTTATAATGCCAATAAATTAGCTAAAATTTATGTGAATGAGATTAGGAGATTGCACGGAGTGCTGGTATCTATTGTGTCTAATAGAGATCCTAAGTTCATGTCAAGATTTTGGCAGAGTCTACAGCAAGCTTTGGGAATTGAGTTGAGACTAAGCAGTGCTTATCATCCACAAATAGACAGCCAATCAGAAATAAGGATAGAAACCTTGGAAGATATATTATGGATGTGTGTGTTGGACTTCCAAGGAAAATGGAAAGCTTATTTGCCACTAGCCGAAATTGTGTATAATAACAGCTATCACTCGAGTATTAGAATGGCTCCTTATGAGGCTTTGTACGGAAAAAGATGTTGACCTCCGATCTGTTAGGCCAAAGTAGGCGATAGACCGCTATTGGGATCGGAACTTGTGCAAGAAACGATCGAGAAAATGAAACTGATTCACTAACATTTTAAAACTGTCCATAATCGCTAAAAAAGTTATGCAGATGTTCGGAGAAGAGATAGAGAATATGAAATAGGTGACCATGTACTCTTCAAAGTAACTCCTATGAAAGGCCAGACATGATTTGAGGTTAAAGGCAAATTAGAACTACGATATATTAGCCCATATGAAATCATTGAGAGAATAAATCCGGTGACGTATCAAGTGGACTTACCTCCAGTTATGGAGAATATGCACAATGTTTTTCGTGGTTCAATGCTTCAAGATTATTTCAGAGATCCGTTACATGTGATTGAGCTAACTCATGTACTTTTGAAAAATGATTATCATTATAAGGAATGACCAATCCAAATTGTCAACCAAAGAATAAAAAAATTGAGAAATAATGAAATTTCATTGGTGAAAGTCGACTTGGGAAACAAAAGAATATATAATGAAGAGATATCCATACTTGTTTCCATTAGACCCTATGTTCTTCCAAAATGAAGGTAATTCAAGTTTGGGAGACCAAACTCTTTAAGGAGGGAAGACTATAACAACCCTGACATGTGATTAGCCTAATCCTTACTTAAGAATGCTCAAAAAGGGATTAAGATCAAATTACGAATTTATTGTGCATTCTATGTGTTATTTGAGTCTATATCTGTTCATGGTAGGAATATTTTTTTGCATTTTTGTTTCAGTATGCAAGTTAAAAGCCTTATCGGCATCCGATCACAAAATTGACTTGGTTTATGTGTTATTTGAAATTTTTATAACTTTATGGTAGGTTTAATCAAAATTCGATTCGGAACTAAATAATTATAATTAATAATTACAATTTGATTAGTTTAAGCCGAGCTTGATTAGCCAACACTAAACCAAGCCTATATAAGGCTTAAGTGGCTTCTAGATTACATTACACTCTCATTTTATCATCTTTAAGCTCCACATGTGAGAAGAGAGGGAGAGAAGAGAAATCATTGAGATCAAAGCTTGGGAAGGAAACATTGTTTGGAAAATTGGAGGAAATTAGAAGAATTATGCAAGAAATTCTTAGAATTCAAAGAATTGAGAATTCTAGGTAAGAATTATGTCCTTAAATTTTGTATTTAAGACATTAGAGGAAGAATTCAAGAGATTAAAGTGGTTAAACATGAGAATTGAGCTTAGATTAAGGATTTTGGGATTAGTTCATGCATGCTTGCATAATTCATGAAGTTTTGAGTTTAATTTCCAAACATTCACACATGCATAAAACTTTACTTGCATACTTCGAAGAATCCAACTTGGTTTCACTTGTATTCCTTCAATTGTTCAAGTTTTAGAGGCTTGGAATTTGCAACCATTACATGCATGTTATATACATATACATTTCAAGTTTGATTTTGCACAATTGGCATGCTTTTGGGCTTTGATTTTGAGAAACAGCTTTCAATTCATGAAGTCCTATGAGTTTACAAATGTTTTCTCAAGTTTTGGCCCAAAAAGATGTGTTTTGGTGCTTTGAAATCAAGTTTTGAAGCTAGGAATGCAATCTAGAAATTCCAGAATTCGCAGGCTTTGCTCGAGCAACGGAATCTACACTCGAGCAAAGAATGCAAGCTCCTAGAAGTTTTGTAGAGTTTAGGGGTTGGCTCAAACGTAACATGTTGCGCTCAAGTGACCACCCTTATTTTTTAATCTTAGCTTAAGCATAGGAAGTTGAGCTCGAGCGTAAAATTCGAGCTCCCAAAAGTTTTGCAGAAAATTACACAATGGCTCGAACGACAAAGTGTGCACTCAAGCGAACCCACGTTTACTTAGTCTTTTGCTCGAGCGACCATCAAGCGTAAAAATCAGGCAACTAGTACTTTTGCGGAGTTTTGCAAACCGCTCGAGCGACCAAAGTTGTGCTTGAGCAAAAATCCTATTTTCAGCAAAATTAACTAAGTGTTTCAACTTACATTTTGGCATCCTCATTGCAAGCCTTAATTAAGACATAGTAAGGGAGATAAGGGTTGGAAACCCACCAAGATAGAAAGAAAATGAGGTAAGTGTTTTCCGATCGTGTGTTTCATTGTGTATCTGTTACATGTCTATGTTGGTCAAGTGCCATAGTCCATCTGAACTATTTGATCCTTCTATTCCGCATTTGGAGCTATCTGTGAGTAATAACTCTATAAAATTATGTTTAACTTTAATTATCTTCTGATGATATGAAATGATTAGTTTTCTAAAATGCTATGTTTTGTATGAATGAATAATTGTCTAAGTTTTTGAAATGTATTCGTGGCATCCTTAGCATCATGTGATATTTTACATCCTTTTATGGGTCATCAGTTATGAACGCCTCTGTGCACATGAGTCATCAGAACTACGTCCCATAGAATCATGGTCATTAGATTTGATAACGCTAAAGGATGTACCACATATGATCATATGTGAATTCTGAGTATGAATATGAACATGAAAATGAATCTGTTTCTGATCTGAATTCAAGAGATTAAAGTGGTTAAACATGAGAATTGAGCTTAGATTAAGGAATTTGGGATTAGTTCATGCATGCATGCATAATTCATGAAGTTTTGAGTTCAATTTCCAAACATTCACACAGGCATGAAGCTTTACTTGCATATTTTTAAGAATCCAACTTGGTTTCACTTGTATTTCTTCAATTGTTCATGTTTTAGAAGCTTTGAATTTACATCATTACATGCATGTTATATACATATACATTTCAAGTTTGGTTTTGCACAATTGGCATGTTTTGGGGTTTTGATTTTGCAAAACGGCTTTCAATTCATGAAGTCCTATGAGTTTACAAATGTTTTCTCAAGTTTTGACCCAAAAGAATGTGTTTTAGTACTTTGAAATCAAGTTTTGAAGCTGGGAGTGTAATCTGGAAATTTCAGAATTCGCTGGCTTCACTCAAGCAGCAGAATCTGCACTCGAGCGAAAAATGCAAGCTCCTAGATGTTTTACAAAGTTTGGGGGTTAGCTCGAGTGTAACAAGTTGCGCTCGAGCGGCCATCCTTATTTTTGAATCTTAGCTCGAACGTAGAAAGTTGAGCTCGAGCGTAAAATTCGAGCTCCCAGAAGTTTTGCAGACAATTACACGGTGGCTCGAGTGACAAAGTGTGCACTCTTATGTTTGCTCAGTCTTTGGCTCGAGTGATCGTCGAGTGTAAAAATCAAGCAACCAGTACTTTTGTAGAGTTTTGCAGATAGCTCAAGCAACCAAAGTTGCCCTTAAGCGAAGATCCTGCTTTTAGCAAATTTAACTAATTGTTTCAACTTACATTTTGGCATCCTCATTACATCTTAGGCATTCCTAAGCCTTAATTAAGACATAGTAAGGGGCAAAAAGGTTAGAAACACACCAAGATAGAAAAGAAATGAGGTAAGTGTTTTCCGAGCGTGTGTTTCATTGTGCCTCTATTACATGTCTGTGTATGTCACGAGCCATAGTCCATCTGAACTGTCTGATCCATCTATTCCGCATTTAGAGCTATCTGTGAGTAATAACTCTGTAAAGTTATATTTAACTTTAATTATCTTCTGATGATACAAAATGATTAGTTTTTTGAAATGCTATGTTTTGTATGAGTGAATGATTGTCCAAGTTTTTGAAATGTATTCATGGCATCCTTAGCATCATGTGATATTTTATGTCCCTTTATGGATCATTAGGTCCCTTTATGGGTCATCAGCTATGAACGTCTTTGTGCACATGAGTCATCGGACCTACGTCTCATATAATCATGGGTTGTCAGATTTGATAATGCTAAAAGATGTACCACGTATGATCATATGTGAATTCTAAAAGATGTACCACGTATGATCATATGTGAATTCTAAGTATGAATATGAATATGAACATGAATATGTTTCTGATCTGAATTCTGATTTCTAAATCTATTATATATATCATCCATTAAACCCTTTACTCTATTATTATTCACTAGGCTCCAACTCACTGTATTATTTATGTATGTAGGTTATCAAGTGCGTGACTAGGCCCAATGATGATTACCTGGAGGTCTGTTGTGTCGGCCAACCCGTGCGCCTCCAGATGAGGTTTTTGGAACGTTTCAAGTGGTCAAATTTTGTGAACCAAGTTTATGACTTTTGTATTGCTTTTGTTTTGTCTAAATAAGTTTTATACGTTTTATATGTGTGGGATTTGATAACGCAAGACCCATGTGAATATGACGTCACGTATATGTATTTAAAGTTTTAAATTTTCTGTCTCATGTATGTTTGCATAGCTCTATGGACATTACATGTTTGTATTTGCTTCCGCTAGCCCCTGTACTTTGTTTAATTGGTTTAGAGATCTTTGGCAATTCCAGAATTACTGGCCGGTTACAATGCTAAACGTATAGGGGCGAATTTAGGTTGTGACATGGAGGGTCCAAAGAAATTAAGTAGGTACTAATAGCAGTCATCTTCAATTTTCTATGATAGTCGAGTTGATTAAGGTGAGTTAATGCATCATTCATAAGTGTCCTAAAACCCTTTTTAAATAGTAATTATATAAATCTAGCAAAATTTTACATAAATGTATTCAGAATGCAATTTTAATGCATTGCATTTATTCTAGTAAAGTGAGTCAATACAAATATTCTAGCAAAGTGAGTCAATACAAAATGAATACAGTGTTGTCAACACAATATTTTGGAATTTTTTTTATTAATAATAATAAAAGTAATTATTTATATTATTTTTCATTTTTTAGCAATAATCCTGAGTAATTCTACTTACACTATCAATTTATCTCCTTACACCATTTTTCTCATTACACATTTTATAAAATTTAAAGTTTTTATTTTTATCTCTTTACACTTTTCGTAATTCCAAACCAATCCTCATCCTTACCAATTTTTTCTCTCTTTACAACCTCAACTTTTTCAAACCCTAATCTCATAACCACAATCACTACTACCCTCTTCCACCACTAAATACCACTTCCTCTACCTCCAGCCAGTCCTCCTCTAACATGACAACCTTCTACCCACCAATGACCCACTCAGCGGACCAAGATCCACCGCCTTTCTCCACGATCGTCAACCCACCGCCATTGCAAACTCTCACGTCAACTATCCCACTACCCTCGTAGCCACTACCTCTACAAGCTGCCATTATCACAACCCTAGCCATCATGATCGCAACCCACCTACGACTGACCCATTGGCATTTTTTTCATTTTTTTTTTGAAAAGACGTGTAAAAAAGTAGATGGCAAGTGTTTTTTTTTTTTTTTATATTTACTCTAGACCGGACGACCGATCGGACGACCGGCCAGATATGATGAAACAATTGAAGCGTATCATATCAGATCAAATTTTTATTCAAATTTGATGAAAAATTTGATACTCTAACTTGTTCAATTTGCCACGTTTATATTTTAAAAATAGATGGCAAGTGTGTTTTTGAAAGATATTGGATTATCTCAAGTAAATAGTCGTTTGAAGTTTGTCTCTCTTTTTTTTAGTTTTTTTATTTTTTACAAAAAGATATTCAAAAAAGTAAAAAGAGTGATTTAACAATTTGTATGGCTTTTTTGCTTTTTGACTTATTTGAGTGCTCCCCAAACGACCCTTGAGTCATCCAACTTGAGAGAACAATTAGGTTGAAAATAGACTCTCTTTTTTTTTTTTAACAAATGCAATATATTAAATAGATTATGGGGACTTACGTGTAGGTCCTGTTAGGTGGACTTATTATTCAATAGGTCCTATGGTAATTAATGGTGTTTTTTATCAAATACTATTAAAAAACATCACCAATTATTAATTTTTAGTGACAGTGTAAAAATTGTCACAAAAAATATCACTAATTATAGGTTTTAGTAATAGTTTAAAAAAATAGTCACAAAAAAGTCACTAATTTTCAACTTTTAGCGACAGTTTGAAAAACTCGTCACAAAAAAATCACTAATTATAAGTTTTAGCGACAATTTATAAAAAGCGTGATAAAAAAAGTCACTAATTGTCAATTTTCAGCGACATATGTAAAAATTGTCACAAAAAATTATATTTAGCGATAATTTTACTATGACTTATTTTCAATAAGACTTTATAAGAATTAAATCAAATTATTAGGATCTATTTGTACTTTATTACAATTATTAAATTAACCCCCTTTTTTTTCCATTTGTTTCCATGAAAAAAAAAAATTTTGCACATTTTTCATTATTTAATTGACCATAAAGTAAGTAAAATATATTTTTTAACAAAAAAACTTTCATTGAAAAGCCCAAAAATGACTTTCCCTTTAAATTTCCTTAAGTCATTTTTGTATACCTTTGCTCCAATCATCTCGACAGTTTAGTAAGCAAATCCAGTGGCTTTTGCAGCTGTGGATAATTAATGGTTCTCAAAAAGATCAATTCAACGTCTACAAAAATTGCATGCAAAAAGAGAAAAATCAACTTGAGTACTATGAAAATATTTTACAAACATCGGCCAAACACCAAAAAATGGGAAGAAAAATGATTTTACATGGAAAAATAACTTGTGTAAAATATTTTACTTCAAAACAAACGGAGACTATGTCATCGTTTGTTTCTAAACAAACGGATGATAGAAAATGAAAATGGTATGAAGTGACGTGCAATAAAGGAAAAATAAATGATTTTTTTTTGCATACATTTGAATAGATAAAAAAAAATTATAAGAAAATGATGGGGAAAAAATATAATCATTGCACAACATAGATTTGTGGAGGAAAACATGGGCAAAAAGGAAAACAAAATAAACCTTATCATGAGTTGTGGGAAAAAATAAATTTTCTTATATTTTGTAAGAAATTGTTAGCCTAACTAACAAGTTAATTTGAATTATACAAAAAAATTTAGTTTCCATTACTTTTTATAACTCTCTATCTAAACAAACACATTTTTTTTTTTTTCCTTTCACTTTCCTTTCCTGTATTATCTATCTAATCAAACTGAGCTTTCTAAAAACTGAATGATTTAAATTTTCAAAACGGGACTCATAATGAATCTTATATACACCATATATTTGGTATGCAATATTTCAAATATGTCAATTTAATTTCCAATTTAAACTGTGTTATTTATTAATCCATACCTCCATTTCTGTCTATGATTGATAACTGAAATAAGGGTGCGTTTGTTTGGATGGACTAGATAATGAGGGATTGTAATCTATCGGACTAATAGTCTTGGGATACATTGTCCCGGAACTATTTGGTTTGACTAAGTTTGTATCATATGTTTGTTTAGTCATGAGATTAGAAGTCAGGATTGAACTATTTTTAGTTATCCAATGTTTGTTTAGGATATTATGGAGAAGGATAAATGCTTAAATGACTATTTTATCCTTTTCAATTATTTACTAAGTAATAGCAATATTAAACATAGCTTTAATAGTTTAATTATTTTTAGCTAGATTAAATAAAAATTTGTTTTATTTTATTTTTTGCACAATATTTTAATTATTTTAATTTATTATTTTCAATTAAATTAAATTTATAATTTATATTTTTTATTTAATATATAATTTTAAATTAACGACAATAAAAATTAATTTTATTTAACATATAAATTAAATTTTCAACAGCACTAAAACAATTTAATTTATAAGGCCATAATTTTTATAATTTATTATTTTTAAATAAATTTAATTTATAATTTATATTTTTTTATTTAATATATAATTTTAAATTAACAACACTAAAAAAAATAATTTAATTTAATTTTTTAACAACACTAAAAAAAATTAATTTATAAGGCCATAATTTATAATTTATTATTTTTAATTAAATTTAATTTATAATTTATAATTAAAATTTTTTATTTAATATATAATTTTAAATTAACAACACTAAAAAAATAATTTATAAATGTTCAAAAGACTATTTTATCCTTTTCTAATTGCTTGCTAAGTAATAGTATGGAGGGTAAAATAAACATTTCACAAAATAATCCCATGGGATACCAATCTCATGGTTTCTATCCCACCCCCTCATGGGATAAGATAGTCTCATATTTGTGGGACTAATAGTCTGGGAGGACAATTAGTCCGGAACAAAAACAATGAAACAACAATGGACTATTAGTCCAATCCCATCCCCCAATCCACCCTCCCAAACCCCCAATCAAACATGGCCTAAGGGCATTGTTCTCACAGCTTGAACTTTGTCTTTGCCCTTTCTATTTCTTCTTTCCTTTTGCAAGAGCTTTTTGGAATAAAAAAGTATAAAAGATAATAGGTTAAATAAGTTAATAAAATAAAATATCATATTTAAATCATAATCATTTTATTTTTTTTTCATAAAATTTAAAAAAACTAAAAAAATCAACTCAAACAAACCTTTTAATTCCAAGTTGAAAGTCCCAACTTAAAAATATCAATTAAAAAAGTCCTAGTCAAATGACAATTGAGTGTGCACTTTGTTAAATGAAAAGGGAAATTCCTCGTAGCTCGAAAAAGTGTGGCACGAATGGCTCGAAAATAATCTCTTACCGGTAAGAGATTATTTTTTTGCCTATGAAAATAATCTCTTACCGGTAAGAGATTATTTTTGAGCCATTCGAGCCGTGATATTCGAGCTACGTAGCAGTGCCGGAATGAAAAAGGTGAAATTTATTCCTTGATAATGATTATTTTTTCTTCTTTTTAGGCAACCGATACTCCAAAAATTAAAATTTTAAAAAATTTAGAACAAAAAAAATTAATCACTACATCTATGTAAAAGAGTTTTTTTTTTTTTTTTTTTTTTTTTTGTACAGGTAGAAGAATTGCTCCCAAAAATGAGAAAAAGAAACAAAAGGGCAAGTGAGAGATATGACTAATCAATATCATATGTATGGTCCACCAAATTAATTTTGTTCAAAAGCCAAGACTTGTGGTGGTTGTGCCAATTGGCTCATAATTTTAATTTATTTTATTTTTAGAGTAAATTATAAATATATTTTTTGAGATTTATTTAAAATATGAATTGTTCTTTGTTGTTTGAAAAATTACAAATAATTTCCTGTCAGAATTTTTTATTTAACAAAATTAATTGAAAAAGTAAAATTTCTAACTATTCACCCATATAATAATAAAATTATCTGAATTATTAATTGAAACAAAATTTTAACATTATTAAAAACTATTAATTAATTTGATAATTTATTAATAAAATGACCTATTTGTTATGAAATTAAAAATCTTAGGAGGCATAATATAATTTTTAAAACTAGAAGAGGTAATTTGTAATTTAAGTAAATCTCAAAAGTGTTTGTAATTTACCCTTATTTTTAAGAACAATCAAGAATACAGTTAAAGCTGGGTTTGAAAGCACATATCTTCAACCATGTTGTCCATAGGGGTGTTTGGTGTGGATTATAGGGTTGATATGACTTATTTTAATTTGGGAATCTGCGTCAGACTGTTTGGTACAACTTCTGCTTACTGTTTTTTAGGTAGAAATAGCTTAAATAAATTAAGAAAAGTTGATTATTTAGAAGATGGAAAATAGGTGTTTTTGATTTCTAGCTTACAATAAACTGCACCAAACAGCACCATACAACAAAGTGTAATGTTAGAAATTCAAAAATTTTATTAAAATTTTTATCAAATATTTTACATGAGTGTGAGACCCACATGGTGTGGATCTCACCTCCATATGAGATATTTGGTAAAAATTTTACTAAAATTTTAAAAATCTCCAACATTTTTCTACAACCACTACTAAAAAAAACACTTTTTGCGACCGCTATAAACCGTCGCAAATAATAAAAAACAGTCGCAAAAGACTTTTTGCGACGGCCCATGCGACGGCAAATGGGGGTCGCGAATATGGGGGTGGCAAATACTTTTTGCGACGGCAAAGCAACAGTCGCAAATTATTTGCGACCACCTAAACTACTTATAGCGACCGCTATTTTGCCGTCGCAAAAAACAAAGAAAAACATTAATATGATCTTTAGCGACCATCTTGTTACCGTTGCAAAAAATAAAAATAAAAATAAAAATAAAAATAAATAAATAAATAAAAGCATTGCATAATTTTTTGTTTTCGTTGTCCATTTATGAACACATGCAGAGCATGCCCTATTGACTGCACTATGAGAGTAGGCAGTTCACCACCACGCAAGAATGATTCAGATGAACCGATATCAACACTGTTAACAAATTGATCGAGTGGGCATTACAATCACAACACAAAAGCATTGCATAATTTGCATTTAATACTCATGCTTAAAGCTATACAAGTCCCAATTCATGTACACTATACAATTATAGAGACAAATGCAGGTATCCCATGTTGAGAAAATATTTTTGAACAAATTACAAATTGAAACAATCAGTCAGAAATAAATTGTCAATTACTTTCTGTAAAACAAAAACTGAGTAAGAGGAAGAAGGTATCAACAAAACCATTCGCTGGAAAGAACTCTGAATAACAATCTCACCTAGTGATATACCAAAGATAATCACTAGCATCCCTTGTGACATTTATTTGCTCCAAGAGACCAACAGAACTGAATGCCAAGCTGTCATCCAGAGATGATATATCTTCATTATAAGTATCCCACGAGAACATTTCAGCATTACTTGGCAGCATTTCCATCTGTGTTGTTTGAACTCCAACCTGTAATGGAGGCACAAGAATCAGAAACTTCAGCACAATAGTAATTATGATTGAAAATGGATTTTCACTCCGGAAAGATTAAATAGAGATCAACATACTTTGGCGGTATTGAAAACTACATTCCTACAATCGGGAAGGATGCTGATGGACCAAGGAGGCAAATTATAGTGCATGTTATTGAACATCACTCTTGTAACGGACTTGGTATCATAGATTGAGAGAAAAGCACAATCTCCAGCCCAAGTAAATACATGGGCCTCGAAAATGCCGGACATTCAAGAACGAAAGCTATGAACTATGCAAATGCCAGAAGCAATTGAGTGTCTAATACCTGTTGGAAGTTTCCTAGAGAAGTGACAATTGGATCTGCTGAAACTAAAGCTCGCTCACTTAGCTTGATAGCCCTGTGAAGCTCCTTTAGATGACCATAATTTTATGAGGTAACACAAGGCCATGTGCACACACATGAACAACAAAAAATTATAAGTGCACAAATAATAGGAAAACATAATTCAAGCAATAACAGGGAAAGGAAAAGTGTACTACATAAAATATGATCTCAAAGTCTCACATATATGCAACCACTGGTATCCACCACAAGATGTATAGTCTACATCTTTTCTGAATTTCTTTCTTTAGGTTTAAAGTTTGAAACAAATACATTAATGTTTGCACATCTGTGAACGACAATCAACCTACATATTTGCTGATCTCTTCTTCTAAAAAATGGACTTAAACATAACAACTAGCAAGAAGAACAAAATCTTCAACAATTAAAGCAAATTTAAATTAAATGAATGAAACACACAAGATTTGGCAATCTACTCTGATTAGTTCGAGAAAAGTTCTTTCCAAAGGGTATATAAAAGATCCCATCCAAAAAAATTCCTGTTCCACTAATGCTAAATTAAATAAGTTAAATAACTAATGCCCTAGTACTGAAATGCCAATGAGGAACTTCACTCATTGCTTCAATTGAAGAGTCAAGAAAGAAAGAAAACAAGGAACTTAATCTGTACCCAGTTCATAGAGTTCATATATATTCATTGAAGGTCCTTGAAAATCATCAGAGGCATATTTATTCTGGGTATAATATACTCCAGTAATCATTTTCTAAGTTTCGCTTCTTATGATGCTCAATCAATCACTCTAGAAGAGTGACAATCCAGGTGTTATGTTACTGTATTCCTTTTGGTATTATTTTGTGAGTGCAAGAGACAAGTGTTACTCAATTCCTTTTGGTACTGTTTTGTGATTGCACAAGGCTAGTAGTGATTAAACCAACTAACCAAACACAGTCCTTCACACAAATGCTATGAAAAGATTGAATTCGAGGACGGTTCTCTTCATCAATGGGAGAAGCACATAATTCAAACAATCAAGCTCATACACAACACATACTGACCTTTCCTTAATTTAACATTTTAAAATATATAACTGACCTCACACATGTAATATTCAATTATATTCAATTTAATAAAATAATAATAGATAATTCATATTCTAACTTTAATCTTAAACATCTTTAGAAAATATATTATAATTTTTTAAAGGGAAAAAAAATGAGAAGAAATGTTAAAAATATGTTGGGTCTGACTGAATCTAATTAGATCCTATTAAAAACTTCATGATCACTAAAATAACAACAAATCATATTTATATGTTGCTTATTTTGGTATTAAACGCTATTAGAATTTTCACTAAAAAGGAGAAAAAAGAGTCAAAAATATGCCAGACACAATAATTTCAAAAATTGCATGAATCAAATCGTGAATTGATTGTGAATCGTGCGATTTACAAGAGATTCACTTCTAAAATAGATTCACTCATAGATTCGTATCGAGTTTGCAAAAAATACGAATCAAATAGCGAATCATAAGATTCTGATAACAAAGTATTTCACAATATCTTCACTTCTTTTTAATAGAATATAGCTCATTTTATGTATACTTTTTAAGAAATGTTTATTTAAATTAAATTATTACGTAATTTGTCTTTTTCAGTAGAATCTTACGATCCTTGATTCAATTCTACAATTTGATCCTATAAACACCTCCAACGATCCAACGTAGGATCCCGATTTTAACAACTTCGAATGTAATGACCAGATATTTATACCAACTAACCTTCTCTATACGAAGGTAATGTCCTTTGCTCTGCTTCCTCAAGGGAGAGTGGATATATGACTTGATCCCTTAGGGTTCCCAAGCATGTATAAGGTCGTTGTGGTATATAAAAGACACCACAACCGTATCCAGTATCCTCATCGAGCTGTTGGTGCGGTTTAACAAGTCTTCCTCTGACAATGGGCCAAAGACTTCTAAGGACTCTGAAGATAGAACTTTTTCCACTTCCATTTGGACCTTCAAAATTGCAGACTCGTCAGATTTGTATTTACATTAAAAGATCGACAAAGAATATTACACTAACCAGTAACAAGCAAGCTTTTCCCTGGTAGTATGTCACAGGTCAACTTCCTAGCCAACAGTTTCTGAGATGGGCTAATAATATCCACTTTGGAGAAGGAAATGAGATCATTAGATTGAGATTCTGTCAACTTAGTCGGTGATTCAATGAGAGCAACAAGATTATCTGCACGAAAGCACCGATTTTGTCGCCAGGAATGCATCATTCTCAAGTAACTTTATCAAGAAAAAATAAGATGGATTCAACGAAACTGATAGAAAAAGCAAGGGTTGTTATCAAGAAGGCAACCGATAGTGACAAAAAACACAAATAAAATTTTCATCAAAAATCAATATTGCCTTTTAGAATTACACGCCAGGAGTCATAAAAAGTTATTTTCTTTTACTTGAAAAAAGGCATGCCGAACAATTTTCAATAAGATTCTATTGGCCTAACATGCAAGTGAAATGCCCCATTGTATGAAAAATAGAAAGACGAATCTTTTGTCTAAAGAACCTGGTGTAAGAGGTAATATTACTTGTGGTCCAATATAAATTCACCGAAACTCTAAAAAGATGCCAAAAACATAAAAATAGAATTTAAAGAGATCTAACTTCAATTCAAAAAACTTGAAAAATAAGTTACATTATGGAAAACATCCAGCTAAAAAATAGAAGAGACAAGAGACGGACCTTTTTGAGCAACATCTAGAAGCTCTTCCCGCTCAAAAATTCGTTTAATACCTCCAGAGAGCCCGAGGTACTTCCTATGCAGTTCAAGAATGTCACCAAACGTCAAAAAGCTTTGAGATACAACAGATGCTAAGAAACGCGTGCATGAGCCGATTCACACGAAAAAAATGAAGTACAAAGCAGATAAACTTCATTTTGTTAAGAAATACAATATTATTGCCCCAGTTCAACAAAATATTATCTACTTAAAGTAACCATGAGTAGAAGTCAAGGCCCGATCCCCCTTGTGTACCATAGCATATAACAAGCTCAAAGCCCAAGTAACATTATGTGGGGCGCTTTGTGATGAAGTCATCAAGTGTACCAAATAGCCATTTCTTCTGAAGAGGTAACTTAGAGTGATCAAGAAGGTCCTCAAATCTTGATTCAACCATCTGCTTGTCACAAAGAGCACCACCAGAAGATTTTAGATTCATGAAATTTTATGACAAGTGAATTCTATCTTAAAAAGTGACAATATCCTGAGACTTGTTTTGCATTATCCAAAAGTCAGTTTTCTTTCTTAATTTTAGAACTTATTTGTATCTTCTTTGAATGAGGCAAAGTAATAGAGAAAAGGGGTATCTTTCCTTTCCTCCCCAAATGAGTTGAGCTTACGTTCTTGATACATACTAGCATCCTAGATTTAATTATGTTACCCTCAAAGCATCACAGACCCATGTTTAATCATTTAATTTCTTTTCTTTAAAAAAAATTAAAAATTGATGTCGTTTGCACTGCCATGGAGATGGTCTGCTTAATACAAAAATAGAAAACTTAGTTGGAAAGGAGAAATAAAAAAACAAGAGAATCAATTGTAGATATATGTTTTTGAGCTTCATCTTCCAAGTTATGCAATTCGTAATATAGAAATTCAGCTCAATCAATCAAAATTTATATATTTGTCTCATATAATAGTGTACAGAATTATACATATAGACATATATATTTATATATATACATTTGTGTGTATGTATATTTATTAAACAGCCTAAACTAAGAAGCTAGATTCAATTTAGGAAACAAGCCAAACATCTCACGCAGCGTGTAGTGCACCCAACTCAACCATAACCTTCACTGGGTATCTAAATTTACTTTGATTGATAGCGACCCAGTAATGCAAAGATTTATCAGAATTCACTTTCCTCCTTTTGAAGGAACTTTGATTTCTGAAATGAATATTCAAGCTCTGATTTCAAGTCAAATTTGCTACAAACATGCACCGACGTGCTGTCTAGTTAGTACATAATAAATTTGTCAACATTATTATATGGTAATGGCCACAAATATACACAATTATGTTTAAACAACAGAAATTAG
The DNA here is from genome assembly GCA_025200525.1 of Camellia lanceoleosa. Lineage (NCBI taxonomy): Eukaryota > Viridiplantae > Streptophyta > Magnoliopsida > Ericales > Theaceae > Camellia > Camellia lanceoleosa. Next base: position 140,351 of record JANUSC010000416.1, read on the forward strand.
GCATTCAAGAATGCTTGCCAGAAATATCAAACAATACATATAAAAACAGAGGTGGTAACTCATGATCATTATTTCACGATCTAAATTTGAAACATATATAATATTGTAACATTCAAGAATCCTACCGCTTTTTCCCGAGCACCACCCCCAAAGAATGCAATAGATTCAAAGATGGGTACGCAATCTCGGCATGAACCTAATTAATGCATGATATAATGTCGATTGATGTTCACAAAGAACATAGCTCTAAATCAAATAAAAAAAAAAGTAGCAATAAATAAAACAAAATGACCTAAAGGTTCCTTCAAGTTGTTGCTCTCGACTTGCCGGATCACCAAAATCAGAGCAACACTCCTCGTAAACCCTGCACTCCAAGAACATATAAGCATATAAAATAGCAACTCCTCCTTCCAATGCCAGCTTCATTCTCCAGCGAACCCTACGGAATTGCAAGATTAATTAAGATTATTGAAGGGATCAAGAAAATGTATTCATATTTCCTCATATCAACATCTTCTAATGAAGCCATGGCAAGTGCTAGCTCACCACCCAAAAAGAGAATAGACTCAATTATAATTGCACACACTCACCATAAAATGTCAACAGATGGGTTTACCATTCCAAAGAACCAAATTTCGACAAGTCACCGGTTAACTTCTCCAGATCTTAAGTTATTCTCTGATCTGCATCGATATTCATGCTTGACATCTGGAATACCTACAAAAATATAGATTTTCCATTGGTTTGACAACATTTTAGATGTTTGGCAGCCTAAGTTTTTAGGAACAACAAACAGATCATACAGCATTAAAGCAGAAGCCAAAATTTTTCTGGAATTCAGATTACAATTAAAATCTATGCACATGCACAAGATAGTTTGTTGCAAGTACTCTATGCTTTGAAAAAAATTCTTCAAAAAGTAAAACAAGATTAAAAAAAAAACTATAAATCCCATGGAAGCATATTCTATGACAAATTAAGCAAATTCCAAGCAAAGAAATGATCCAAATCTAAGTTCAAACTGAGTCAAATTAATTGGACAAGGGATTCCTATTTGATTACCTTTTAATATGCATTATTTCTCAAGTAGTTCTTTAGTAAATGTTGTGTCAATCGAATCCTCCATCCGAGGGCAAGCTTTGCTGTCAAGTGCCTATGAAACAAGAAATAATAAATTAAATATTAAACAATTGGCATTGAGATGAAGTCCTGCATTATGTGACAAAAAACTTAAGATCAGTAATGATCTTCAGGTCCAGTTTGTTCATTAATGTCAGATGATCAGAGTGTTCTTAAAAACAATCTATTACATAAGCCAATTTAGAATAAATCAACACAGAAATTCAGAGTAAATCAACACAGAAATTCAGAATAAATCAGCACAGAAATTCAGAGAGTGAGATTCAAGCACGCTAGATTACCGAGAGAGACAGAGAGTTGGATTCATACATAGAAAGTAGCTTACCGATTATAAATCTCAATTATGAATCGATCGAAATCTTCATCAACAGCCGATTGAAATCTTCAAATCTTTATCAACAAATCGATCAAAATCTTCAAATCTTGAGAGTGAGATTCAAGCAAGATTCAAATTTAGTTGAGATTCAAGCGAGATTCAAGCGAGCGAGAGTTGAGCGAGAGAGATTTTGAGAGAGAGAGAGAGAGAGATTAGGCAACAACAGGAAATGACAAATTTGGGAAATAAGAGTGAAAGCGAGAGACAGGTCAAGTTTTAGGTCAAGTTAAGAACATGATTGGGCTAAACGATTTTGTGATTTTTTTAATGTAAAATGTGATTTTTTGCGACGGTTAAATAATCAGTCGCAAAAATATAGTTGCAAAAAGTCATAATTCTAGTAGTGAACAAAACCAAATACAATTTTTGTACCCAAAAATAAATATAATTTCTCAAAGGGCGCGGGTTTGCTCCTGTCGCCAATGCTGCTGTCGCATGCGGTTGATAGATGTCTTGTCGGTGGCTTGCCATGGTTATGAACTACAAAATTAGAATTCATTGGCGTAACAAAGAATCAATTCCCTCTCTCATTTCTATTGTGTTTTCCCTTCCGTCTCCACTTTAACCTGTTATACCCATTTACTCATTAATTGAAGATAAATATGTAATTACAACTACTGTGTATACCTATTGTTGTAGCCCATCCTGTTCACGCTTGAAATACACAGAGAAGAGAGAAGACAGAAAAAATGGAGTTAGTTGTGCACAGAGAGAATAATAGAGAGGAGTGTACCAAAAAAAAAATAATAATAATAATAGAGAGGCGAGAGAGAGAAGTTGTTCTCTATTATGCGCATCAAACCTTATTGTGTAATCTAAATACGTGGCAATCCATCTAGTTGACACCTACCAACCGCATGCAACATATGCACTTTAGCAAAACCGCGCCCAATAATTTGTCAACACTGATGATGTGAAGGAAAATGAAATTATTTATCCTATGACTAAGGAATAAAATAAAATAATTTTATATTGGGTGCTGCTTAAGTGTGCAACCCCTTTAAGGTTGCACACCATATGCAACCCAATTGTTAGTCGTTAGATTACAATAATTGATCAAGACCATTGAATTGTTTAATCGTGAAAAAGTTGAAACCGAGGCAGCCGGTTAATGCTTGTATTTGCATGATTGCATCCCATTCACTCTCAGATTTCGCCTCTATCTCTCTCTGTTCTCCTCTCGTAAGGTTGAGTCGATTAATCGTTGATTTCATTAACAGGAGAAGCCCCTGTTGGGTTCATTCCATTGACGGCTCAGAGGGAACAAGATAACGGCGATTTCCAACAACAACGTAACTACAAGGTCAGGTTGGTTCCATTGTCAAGTGAAGCCCTTCTCTAGAACTAGATATGAGGTATGGAGCCGCTCTCCTCTCTGCCTCCCTCTCTGTCTCTCACTTCACTATTTTCCTTAACTAAACCCCCATCCTAACTTCAACCGCTCTACGCCGCTCCAACCAAACCCCTCCATTGGCAACTAACCTTTCTCTTTCTCTTTCTCAAGCGTGTGTTTGTGTTTGCACAAACAAACTAAGCGGTGAAAATGTCATGTTTGTGTTTGTGTTAACAATTTTCGTCATCAAGTAATTGTTTGTAGTAATGTCATGTGCGATATGGCCCAATGAAGTTAAAAGGGAAGGTGATGATTATGACATTCCAAATGAAGCAGACGACATTCGTTTGATGAATGAAAGTCGGGCAGAACCTGATCATGGTTGCGAAGGTGGTCCGAGCAATGAAGAAGCAACCAACATGAACGGTGAACATGGCGGAGCCGACGTGAAAAAAGAAATGGTTGACGATGCTCATCGTAATGACATGGTTGGTGATGTTGAACGTGCTATTCTGGAACAGAAATTTGATTCGGTCGAAGATGGAGAAGATTTCTACAATGCATATGCTAAAGCGAAGGGATTTAGTATACGAAAATCCAGATTTAACACAAATAAAGAGGGAAAGGTCGTTAGTAGGCTGTGGTTGTGTTCAAGGGAGGGTCAGAGATTACCAAAATACTTGGACCGTGTTACTGAGAAGAGTAGAGCTCCCAAGGCACTAACAAGAGTAGGTTGCAAGGCCCAATTTCGCAAGCAACGATGCGGATATCGTGAAGGGGAAAGTATGTTGTGACTCACTTCGTCATCACAACCATGAATTGGCGAACAACACTATGTGATGTATTCGAGGTCACATCGCAGCTTTAAACAAATATGACAAAGCTCAAGCAATGGCTATGCGCAATGTCGGTGTGAAGACTAGCCAAATCATGGACTATATGGTAAATCAATCCGGTCTTATGAGAATGTTGGTTTCATCCGCACGGATCTGCACAACCATATTCAAACCGAACGTAGAGCAGAAGTTGAGGATGGTGATGCGCAGGGTGCGTTGGTTTACCTATGTGCAAAACTTGATGTTGATGCACGTTTTTTTTACAAGTATGATGTGTGTAACGATAACAAGTTACAAAACTGCTCCGGCAGATTCAAATCGCGAGCCGACTACGCAAAGTTTGGTGATGTGTTGATATTTGATTCAACTTACAGAACCAATGCATACAAGAAACCTTTTGTCATGTTGGCTGGTGTGACTAGCCACTTTAGGACCACGATATTTGCATGTGTTTTGCTAGCTAATGAGACAACTGAGACATACACATGGGTTTTGGAAACATTTATGGAGGCGATGGGCAATAAAGCACCTGTGTCCCAGACCGACAGATAGGGATAAGGCGATGCGAGAGGCAATCAGAAGAGTATTTCCAAACGCAAGACATCGATTATGTAATTGGCATCTTGGGAAAAATGCTGTTTCAAATGTTCACATAAGTGGCTTTGCATATGCTTTCAAGCAGCATGGACATGAAAACGGATGAGACAAAGTTTGAGCATGGCCGACGACAATGGTCGAAAAAATTTGGACTTCAAACCAACAAGTGTTGGAGACATATGAGAAGCGCCATATGTGGGCCGAGGCATATATGCGTGGACATTTCTTTTGTCGATGAAGAGCACTCAATCAAGTGTATGAATGCTTATTTCAATCCTTCCTCCAACACAAATTGAAGCTATATGAATTTGTTAGGCACTATGATCGGGCTCTTGCAAGGATAAGGTATAACGAGGCTAGAGATGATGTCAAACAAATAACACTTTTCCTATTGATTACTCCATTGCGAGATATAGAGAGACATGGAGTCGAGCTATTCAATTCAAATATATTTAGAATGTTCCGTGATGAAATCTTAGAAGAGGGGAGTTGAATGTGAAGGACGTGTTCCTTTGCCGATGGTCGAAATGCTACTATATTCATAAGTACAAAGTGAAGGACAGATCATGGATAGTAACACACACCAAAGGATGTTAATGAGATGTTCTTGCATGAAGTTTGAGTCGTTAGCTACCTTGTCGCCACATGATATGTGTTATAAAAGCGAAAATTTCACGCAAATTCCAACTTCAGGTCAGATAGATGGACAAGGGTCAAGCAAGGATGGCCAAGAATGGCCTCAACCCTCAATTGATAGCACTACAACACAGACGGCCCGGTATGGGATATTGAGTTCTTCCTACAACGAAATGTGTTTCCATGCCTCGCAATCAACGGAAGGTTTCAAAGAGGCTAGGGATGCATGTCTTCCGATGACGAGCCGGATGAAGGAGTTATATGAGAGGAATTTGAATGGTGGGAATGGAGACAGAGGAAAACATTCATTCCGTCGACAATTTGGAGTAGAAGATCCTGATGTTGTGAAGACAAAAGGGAACCTAGGACGGGCATCGTCCAACTGTCGAAGACCAAGAAAATGTGGGAATTGCAAATGCATTAGGCACACAAAGAGAACTTGTCCTAAGGTTCGGTTTAGACGAACAGTGGGTACTAACTCAGATGCAGATACACCCTACATAACTGACCGTGAGTACAATACGGAGTCATCGCCCGTTCGCTGCAAAACTGGGTTGGTAGATCCAAGTACACCGCACATTAAGCAACGGCGACTATTTTTCGATGTTTCTCCTGATTCCAAGCAGCCTGTGGGGCAATACGGTAGTGTTGAAGCAAAGAAGGTGGAAAAATGATTCAACACAATTGATGAGGTGAATCGTAATTGTATAATTTGGAGAAAGTAACCCAACGAACTCAAGCATTTTATCTCCATGCCGATTGGTATATGAATTACGAAGTTATGAACAGAGTTGTGAAATTATTTCATGTTTACTATGGAAGTATGGGTTTATTGTTAGTAAAATTATGGTGGGCCTATATCGACAAAGAACGGCAAGAATTTTAAGTTGACAAGTTGAAGAAGAAAATCAAGCAATTGTGGTATTGGTTTGAATGCCTGAAAAGAATGAAGACTTCTTTCAATGAACTGATGGTAACAAAGTAGAAAGTAGAAAGTAGAAAGTTGTTGTGTTGTTGTGTTGTCTGAAACAAAGTAGAAAGTAGAAGGGAAAAAACTACACGGTTACAATGTAGAAAGTAAGTTGTGTTGTTGTTCATGTCCTCTCTCGCAAACATTCTACCCTTTATAGCTATAAAATTCCCACGACCCCATGATCTCGCCAATTTCAGAATCGCTTCAGGCAACTTCAGAATCGCACGGTCATTTCTGTGTATTGAAACCACATAAAAGCTTCACTTGTACCTGTCGAAGTGCATACAATTGAAGTTTCCACCTGTGCCCAGATCCTTTTAGCCTTTCCTCGACAAATACAGACTCCCAATTCGTTCATGTTTCCTCTTGGAGGGTGGCCACTAAATCCATGAGCACTGCCAGTAACTGTTCCAGCGTGTAAGTCAGGTGGCATGCAAGATTCAATGTTAGTTTAATGGAGCAGCCGTTGGGAGGATGTGGGAAAAATAGGTGCAAAGAGGAATTTTTAATCTAATATCCAATTATAATTTAGCTGAAAATATGAGCGAACTTTTTTTAAAAAAAAAGTAGTTCTCATTTTTTTGATTATAAACCCGAGATGTATATTTTGTTTTTGATATAAATAAGTTGTGTATTTTCGTTACGTAAAATGTAGGACAACAATTGTGTTTAAGTCATTACAATACAGAACATTGAACATATTTTTATTAAATTACAGGGGAAATTCAATATTTGGCAGAGTGTGATGATTCATAGTCAGGGGCAGTAACAGTGAGTGGCCTAGTGTTGTGGTTCAGTGGCCCAGTTTGCAAGGATTGTGGTTGTGTTTAGTGGACAATATTCTGTCGATTTTTGTTTCATAATGATGAAGGACATGGCCCACAATGGTGAAAAGGAAGGTCAACAGGGAAGCGTCAACATTTGGCAAAGTGGACTTGAAGATTCGGGTTAGGGCAAGCCATATGCAGCTATGGTGTAGACGCAGGGATCATGCAATGTCACACAAAAACAAGATAATTAATAGCTAAACGAATCGATCTCCGCTTCTAGGCATTCCAAGTATACTAAACCTCCACTTCGCTCCGATCTCTTTTCTTGTGTTTATTTCATGGCCACCAACTGTTTGAAACTTCTGTCGACAGAGCAAGGCTCCTGCTTTGTCTCATGCTTCCTCCTGAAAGTATGCCCACTAACTCATAATGATGAGGGACATGCCCCACAATGGTGAAAAGGAAGGTCGACGGGGAACAGTCAATATTTGGCAGAAGAGACTTGAAGATTCGAAGTCAGAGGGTGGCAGTTATGGTGTAGACGCGTGGGATCATGCAATGATGGGCCACAAAAACAGTATACGGATATCAATACTAAACCTCCACTTCTATCTGTGGAGCTCCCTTTTCTTGTGTTTATTTCATGGCCACTAACTGTTTTAAACTTCTGTCAACAGAGCAAGGCTCCTGCTTTGTCTCATGCTTCCTCCTGAAAGTGTGCCCACTAACTCCATGACTGGTGGTAAAAACTTCCCCTATCACTTCTAGGTGACCCACATGCAGAGAGCCCACTTTCAGGTGGTGGACATTCTTGGCCACATGCCCTCGATTAAGTGGACCATCTGTCGACAGAGACTGGCAAAACTTGGTGCAAACAATAGCCTCCATGTTCAAGTTAAATATTGCGGAAGTGATTGACACCCCCTCCAATCACCACCTACACCACCACCAATTCCCCCCCCCCCACACACACACACGTGGGGGCTACTGATTGGAGAAGGAAAAAAAAAAGAAGAAATTTTTTTTTAAAAAAAAAATAAAGTGGCCAATCAAAGAGAGAGGGGGTCATGGGGGTCCCCCCTTGTGGGGGTCCAAGTCATATGATATTTAACTTTAACGAGGGGGCCATTGTTTGGGCCCAATAGCAAATTTGTTAATACGGGCCCAAAACAAACATAAACTAGAGCCCAATATAAGAGCTTTTAAATATACTGGCCCCATCATAAGCTATAAAAGACCCACCCTTTCAACTTCAAACCACTTTGTTTCCCTCTGATTCGAACTCCCCAGATTGTACTCCTCCTTCTCAACCATTGCCGTTTAAAACCAGAACACCACAAAACCCTAAGCCATGGCACCGAAAAAATCTCAACCATCTCCATCTGAGGAGAACAATGAAGACCTACTCCGCTTCCTGCATCTCTATCGTAGCACGACGCTTCCTCTAAAATTTGGTGCAACCCTATTGCCCAAAGACAAGCTCTGTCGCTAAGGCTACTCTAGGCCCTACCTTTGCGCTTACTTCCCAAACGAGCTAGCTCCATACTATCCCTTGGTAATGGTGAGAACCTTCTTCTCAACCAACCCGGACTCAAGTGGACTAATTGAATGTCAAGAAAACCCACTCAGAGGGTGGTGGTCACCAGACTGACATGGCCGGGCCAGAGAATTGAAGGTCACAACGTTGAAGTATGGAAGCACCAGCATTGGTGAAGCAATTAGACTATCGACTAAAATTTATGACGCGACAAGGGCCGATTGTCGCCGCCGTGATGCTTTTGGTCGCAGTCTAGTAACTCCCTACTCCTCAATTTTGGTATGATTTCCCCTACCATCTTAGATGTAGCTCACTTGACTGGTCTCCCAATCTTGGGCAATCCAATTCATGCTCTCTTTGAGCCTCCAAAAGTGACATTTACTTTAAACACTGACATGTGCTATACAGATTTTGCCAAAAAATACCAAGGCAAGCCTGGTTCCCTTGTCGATGACAAAGAAAGAACTGCTTTTTACTTACTTTGGCTTTGTGAGTTTCTTTTTTGTGTCCCTGGGTACAAGATCATGAAAGAATACCTCCCCCTTGCCTTATGTATGCAAGATGGCCAACTTATGGCTTTAGCCCCTTATCTTCTTGCCACCCTTTACAAGGCCCTATTTTCCTTTGTCGACAAGAAGATTTCTGGCAACTGTGGTGGCCCCTTCTGGCTCTTCCAGGCCTGGTTGTATGCCTATTTCCCTGAGGCACGACCCCTACCACCTAACACCTTGAAACTTGTTTGCTACTCCTATGCTGAGCAACTGCTCACTTATAACAGCCAACCCATCCTCACTTTCACAAATCATCTGACCATGTTTTACAACCTTCCTTCGCAGAGACCTTCCCACCTGTACATGCCATTTCAAAACTTTGAATTCTCCTCCAGTAGACTTCGCTTCCTCTTCACAGACCCATCTGATTTACACAATGACCAAGTCCAAGAACAAAATGAGAGTTGGAGACACATTCTCACCTCTAGACATGTCTTGGTTGGCTGTTCCGTATCCTCCGCCAAGCTTTCCAGCTGCAATTTTGAGACATACTGTCCGAATCAATGGCCCAGGCAATTTGGTCTTTCCCAGGCTATCCCTTATCCTTATTTCCACCCAACCATCCATGAGGAGATTGGGTCCAGAATCCACTTCAAAGATCCTACACAAGCTGAATCCATTCTCACAGAGAACACCAAACTTTTCCAAGATTTTGGCCCCTTCTTCTTCGGACTGCTCGGCTGCTTTTGACCATTGGTGGGGACTTATGTCTGCCATTATTTTCTACAAGCCACTTGAAAGCTGCCTTAACGATACTTGTCATATTCAGGGCCTCATATCCTCGCCTTCCAAGCTTAAGGCTACAGGTATCCTTCCTTCATATACTTCAGATCCCTGACTGGGTCATGCAATTTGTTTTGTTTTTTTCTCTAAAACACTAACTTGTTTAACCTTTGACAGCCAAAATTGGGCTCGTCACGAACCATTGGTTAGGGACCAACATAAAGGCAAGGCTCCAATGGATGCAACTACTCGCATAAACACCCCTTCGCCAAATTAATGCCGACTCTTTTTGCAGACAGCATGTACAGAGAGGAACTACCACTGACCGCCGAGACAGAGGTCACGGCCAAGAAGAGAGAAGAGCCTTCCACTTCCTCGCCTAAGCACGCACCTAAGTGAGTGGATATCCTCTCACCAAATGCTTGGCCAAACTACATCAAATCCTTCAGTATGCTCTACGAAGTAAGCCTTCACTTTACATTTTACATCATCTCAATTTCCATTCACGCCCGATCGATCACTTACTTTTGTGCAGAGAAAAGAAGGAGATTACTCCTGTCGCCATCGATGATGACGATGCTTCCACTTCTCCTCAACACATTCATCAAATTCCCATTCCATCAAGAATGTACCCACGTAACCCATTGTACAACCAACTCCACCACCACCAAGCATCGCAACAAACTTCCTTACAACCTCGCTTCACACTCTTCGCCACAAAGAATCTACACAATCTGCATCACAACATCGCTCCACTTCTCCTCAACACATTGTCCCTTCTGCTCTAGCCCTCAACCATCACCATCCAACCCCTCCAATTCCCAAACTTCAAACAAAGAATCACAGAGGATTGAATTTGACATTTCAATCAACACCCAATCCTCTCCAACAGATGACAACACAAAATCCCCTCAACCAGAAGTTCACCACAACGAAGGTAAATAGAATTACAAATGTTACTGTTTGTTTGGGGGGAAAAAACTTCTCTTTAAGTAACTGGTATTGTTCTCCAATTTACAGGGATGGACATAATACAGGACTCATCTCCACGACCAATGGGCGAGACAGAACTTAAAGGTCCTCATGACTATCCCCTGTTAGCAGTACCAGAGAAAGAGCCTGAATGCGCTAATGCTGCCATTTCATCAGTACCAGAAACAACTCGTCCTAATGCCACAACCACAGCTGAACAAGGCCAACCGTCTGCGCGCACGTTATCAGGACAGGTACTACCATTTCCAACCTCATCCTATTTACTCTTTATTACTTGCAAGCATATATTCTCACCAAACCATTAATGTTCAAAGGCCATCGGTCCATCGCAGGATATTTGGGCCGAAGTTTCTATTCTTCAACAAGATCTAGACGAAATATCCCCATTGCCTCAAAGGCTACATCTGTTTGATGCTAAAACTCAACAAACCTTAACCACCTTCATCAACCTCATTAACACCCCAGTTGAAGAAATCATTCTCCACAAACCTGATGAAACCTTGGCCTGTCTTTCTGCTATTATAAACCTCTCCCCTAATCCTTTCAACCCCATTCAACTAAAGCAATTGGCCAAGATCATCACGGAATGGCCAACCCTTTCAGAGATGGTTCAGACTTGCTCGAAGGATATTCAAACCAAAAAGGATTTCCTAAACGAAGCCCACACCATATCTACTTCACTCAAACTAAGCCAAGAAACCTCTCGCAGCATTCTTCAAAGAACACTCAAGACTTGAACTTGAGGAAGCCAAACTCATGGCGTAACTTGCCTCTGTCCCAAGAAAGAAAGGCTCATTCAGCAGCAGAACATGACCAACTTAATGAAGAAGCAAGGATGATGCTCTCCCAAATTAGACATCGCTCGCATCCATTCGCATAACTAAAGCCGAAGTTGGACCAAGCCCAAGCCATGGTGGCAGATGCTCAATCGAGTGGGGTGTTCTAGCCGCCTGCTCCCCAAATCGTAGGCTAGTTTATGGGTCAAGCATGCTCATTTCGTTGCCGCTCATTGCTTCAACTCGCTCTGCTATATATGTACTCACGCCGCTATATGGGATCAACGAATAGCCTTCACCGTCACGATATTGGCCTTTTTCCAATTGTTTGAATGATGTTTTGGTGTCTTGTATTGGAAGTCTACCGGATTGGGGAAAAGTTATTGGAGGTCTGCTTTCGGCCTTGTTGTAATTGTTGGTCCGTCAGAAGTTATTTTCTTTTTTGGAGGTTGAAGGATCAAGCTCAAGTCTGAATGGAGGTTGAAGGTTCACGCTCAAGTCTCAATGGCGGCTGTATGGTCTGAAGTTTGTTCATGCTGCCTTGGAGTTTCATCTGCTTGCCCTGTTATGCGGTTTTCTGAGGATGGGCTTGGAGTTACATTCTTATTGTTTTCCTTCTATTTTTGTTTCTCTTCATTGATCTCTCACCAACTAGGAGGTTGGACCTTTTTTAGCTCCAACCTCCTCTTTCTTGATGTAGCATTGACACCTTGTATGTGCTTTTCATGAATACAGTTTTTTGTTTTGCCGAACAAAAAAAAAAATTGAATATCAATACTCTATGTTTTTAATGGTCTGTTGTATGGTTGTTTTTATTTTTTGTGCAATTTTTCACCATTTGTGCATTATTATGAAGTAATCAATTCCCCTTCAAAGTGCATTATAGTCACCGCTATTTGTTTGTTCTGTGGCCTTTTTTTTGCTTTGTTTTGGACAAAATCATGGCATTGACAAAAATCAAACAAACATAATTGATGTTGTAAAAGCGAACAAACATTACTACTCTGAACTTGCATTGTTTGTTGGACAAATATCACATTGCGGTTGACAAAAATTACTATATTCATTTGGGCAAATATGACATTGCATTGTTTGTTCTGTACCCATAACATTGGAATTATGTGTATGACATTACGTACAGGCCACGATAAAAGCAAACAAACATTACTATACCTCCCTTCGCTTTGTTCCAAATTCCAAACATTGGAATTATGTGTACAATTAATACGGGGAAATTAGTATTATCACAAATGCGACCTAAAAGTTGTCACGACAAGTCGATGCAAGAATCCAGCCAGGTTCTAAGATCGAAATTACTGTCGTACTAGCAGGCCATGATAAAATCGCTGTCGTATTTGTTGTAATTGCAATCAATCACATGCACGAAGGATACTCGCCCATCTTTGTATTGTTCACATCCATAATGAAGTCAAGCAGCAAATTCCGGGCATGTATGATGAAACTATGTACGTAGTTTAATAACACAAATCGTGCATACATACGGTAGGAAATAAACGGATTTATTTCGAATTGGAAATTAAGCGATACAATGTACCTTGTGTGGACCATGGTATATCAGTCATTGCATGTACTTTATCACAAACATCCCACAATGAAAAGTGCTACAAATGAAATGTAACATCTGGCCAGAAATATAAGGTGTTTGTTAAATGAGTAATTCAGAGTGAAGTCAACGTGACGCAGGTTTGTGCATTACTCGTCAACTGTTGTAATGGCCTTTGTTCTAACATGCGACGCAAAGGTACGCACGCTTACAAAGATATTCATTTCCAAACTGTAGTTGCAGTAAGGCATGCATTGTTTGAACCTGTTGCAGAATGAGAGGGTTAGTTTATGTGAAGGATGTGACAGTGTTGAAGTAGATTTGTGAAATCCAGCACGACATACCAACATATTTTCCGCATTCAGCTTGTTGGTGTCTAGTGTGGCGAATGCCAATGAGTCAAATAGGTACGCCACACAGTCTACCATATCTATTTTTAGGCACAACCAATGTACTCCTCTATAATTGAAAGGCATGTAAATCTGCACATAAACACAAGTGAAGACATTGTTTAGAGGGCATGCGAACATATACGAACTTTCATATTTACATTGACATTCATGTAAATGGGATCGACATTCATATTACCAACGTTCATATTAAATCTACTCGCTTCAATGGGATGGACATTCATATTACCTTCTGACATGCATCAAGCACCCCAGTATATCTGTCATGTCCAAAATATGATTTGACGATATTATCATGGTTCAGAGGTTGAGTTTTTTGATTTAGTATCAAAGTCTGCATGTTTAGTGTGTAAAGTTCAGTCAGCCAAAGTTTTCTGAAAATATGTCTTCTGCAATACACAACCGACCTAAAACACTTACTTACCGACACATATACTGGAAAGTACCACGCAGTATGCCTCCCGTCTTTGTGTACTTGCCGCTGTCCGTTAGTCAATTGAACCGCGACCAAGTTGATTGGCCGGAACATTGTAATGCATCAGCAACTTGCGAAATAAGGTTTGCCATTTGTTTAAACGTAATACGAAATAACAATGTCCCTACATGGATGTCCATCATGCGAATATAGTGGAAATAACATTGTCAGATGGCACGACTTACAGTGTCGGATAGCCATGCCCCTGGTTTGAGCGTGCGCATGTCACGTCGCGTAGCACATTCGCAAGGCATTTCATGCAGATTCATAGACACGACAATGTCTGTAACGCCCTCAAAATAAAAACCCAACATACACAATAATAAGATGCATTATTGAAGTAAATAAACTACAATTCATTCATCAGAGTATTTCTAAATAAAGACATTACATGTAACATCAAAATAAATGCCCTAGGGGCTTACATCTTGCCAAGCCAACACTTGGACACAAAATTATGAGTTCTAACTCAAATACAAATAAAGCCTTAGGCTTGAGTGTTTACATGTAATTCAAATAAAACAAATAACTAAAATCAAAGCTTCAAAGTCCAATTCCTTCCAAGCTAAGTCCTTGGAGGTAGTGAATCACCGACTCAAAATGATGTTCTATATAGGTGAGCCACACCAAAGAGAAATATACTAAACCAAATATAAGCATTGAATAAAGCATTAGCATTCAATAGATGGATAATACAAATTATCAGTTTCACTTTCTATTAGTTATTCAACTTTTCCTTTTTACCAATATGGCTCAGAACCTGGCCAAACTATAACAGTGGATTTGTATGTCACAATACATTACTTCCCATCTCAACATAATAAATGAGACTCAAGCTCACATCAAAAACACTTCATACTTCCAGTTTGATACACATTTTAGTGCTGTATCAATAAAACACTTCAATATAAATAAGCACACATAAAAGTGATGCTAATGGAGTCCATCCCCTATCTCCTCCCAAACAATAAAACACTTCTATAAATAAGCACACATAAAAGTGATGCTAATGGAGTCCATCCCCTATCTCCTCCCAAACAAAATCCAGTTTAGAGGTCCATCCCCTATCTTTCCCTAAACCGTGGAGTGCATCCCCTATCTCCTCCCACACAATATGCATATGCAATGCTCAACCAATACATGTATGTATGCACATAACATATACAACCAACAATCAATACACATAATGTCTGTATTAATTTAACAGTCAAAATTAATGACTTAACCAATGTGATTAGTTTCGGTTATCCCTAATCCACATGCATTGTCTACAACAATCATGACTATCCTCTACCGATAGCCCAAAACAGTTATCTCTAGACTGGAAATAAATAAATCAATAATTTGATAGACAAGTAATTTAAATTAACCAACTACCCCATTTAATCAAACAATTCCTCAATTTCATGAATTTAACTAATTTCCCGATGTTCCTTAAATTAAATATACAATTCAATTTATTCAAACACTTAGGGTTTTTCCAAAATTACCAAAATACCCCCAACATATCAAACTACCAAAACTTAGAACAAAACTCATAAATTGGAGTAGGAAATCCCTACCTCAAAGAAATAACCCAAAAAGAAGAAGACGAAGATGATGACCCAAACTCAAAGTGCTCCAACTCCAAGATTGTTCAGATTAAACTAAAGCCCTCGACCCACTACCTTTTTAATATAAAGCAACTAGGGTAGAAACGCACTCTAAATAGATCAAACCCAAGAGAAAAGATGAGTAGGGAAAGAGAGAAGTCGACCTAGGGTTTGGAATCCAAAAAAGATGAAAATCGATTAAATTCCCCACGCTTATTTAAATCGAACAAGCTCGCTCACTCGAAGACATTAAGAAATGTTCGCCGAGCGAAGAAAAGCTCGACGAGTTAAGAATGCAATGCTTCAGTGTCCGAATCATGCATGCTCGAGCGACAAAAATGCTCGCCGAGCGACTCAAACTCGCCGCCGCTCGAAAAAAAGCTCGCTTCGCGAAGAAACACCGCTCGCCTCGTCTATACTAGACGAATCGCCGCCGAAGAAACCTCGAGCCACCGAGACAAATAAACAACCTCGCCGAGCGACGAGCGTAAACCTCGCCGAGCAACTCAACCCAAATCAATAAAGAACACTTGGTTTTGACCCAACCAACCTGTAACAAACCTACCCAACACAACCCATAACTTAAGAATAGGGATTTAAAGGACAACAACAATTATATAATGACTGAATCTACGGAACCCAAGTCCGGATACAATAATCAAATGGGAAAAGACCGGGGTCGCTATAATGTCCCTACATTAAACGTAGACATCAACCAGTAAGAAACAACCTACAGCCTAGTAAAACTTAAACGTATCTGGCTTAACTGTACAACATAAGATTATTTTTTTCACAGTACAACTATGGCAGTATATTCCCGATTCTACTAGTCTCCAATCCAATGAAGATTAGTTTTCAGTTTTAAAAGAACAAAATGAAAAGACAAAGTTTTAGATATTACAACTTATGACATGTCCAATAGTATTTGCTAAAATAATATGTGAAAATTGAAATGCTCATTTACGTGTCAAGTTAAAAAAAAAAGAAACACATGTTTTTACAAACTGAGCCAACAATATCCCAAAATGATCAAAATGGAAAATGTAAACAGAGTAGAAGAAAATAGCTACGAAAATTGCACTTCATTATAAGTTTTCAAAAAATTTGCAATTCATGGGTAAACTTTATTAAGTTTCATATTTAAAATTATAAAGGTTTCCATGAATTTGTAAATATTTTTGTGAAAATATCGCTGGTTTGCAATTTTCCCAATAGGTAGATGTGTGCAGATAAGACCAAAAGAAGAAAACTTCAGAGAGGAAATTTAGCCACTGATCTTTCCCTAGCCCACTGCATTAAATTCAAAGAAAATCCTACATGCGACATCGATAAACCCATCATAAACCCATCAAATTAGTGAGAATGACAAATTAAAGAACTGATACCTACAAGAATCAAATAAACATAGCACGACACATGAAAATTGTGGAATTCAAACTTATTTCACAAATACTATGGAACAAAGTTAATTATGCAGTACTAAACTCATCCGCATCTTTCATTTTTTCTCGTCACAAGTACAGAGTCAACAACTTCATTTTCGGCCGCTGATAAAACCTCTATGCTCTCCAGTGTCATCAAGTCCTATCAATATAAACAATCAAGTAACATCAACTCCTATTAATATAAACAATTAACTAACTCAGCATTGTTTAGAAATTTAATTTGCAAAGTACATAACACATCCTTATGTATCTAAAATTGGTGCAGCGATGTCTAACCCGTGAACGGAACCGCTTGTCCAACCTGTGCAATTTGGACAGGACTTTGTCCGAAATCTACAACACAAGTGTACAACATTTGTTACTGCAAACTTGTAGTAGAATCACAAATATTAAAATACAACACAAATAATGGTTCAATTATGATCAGTAATGCTGTCGGCATCAATTGGTAATGAAACATACGAAAGGTGAAGTGATGTGGCGACTTGGGAATTTTTCGGCAGTAAGTCGAGTACTCATTTTGCTATTGCTGCACGAATGCATATCCCCTACGTCTGTCGCTTCAACACCTCTTCCTCTTCCTCTTCCTCTTCCTCTTCCCTTTCGTGTGCCTGTTACAATTTGTCCCGCTCCCAATGTTTGGGCTACCTTACCAGCAAAAGGATGCACATTGTCTGCTTCTCCTCGCATTGGTGGCAAGGTTTGCAAATCATCAAAGGAAGATAAACTCTATTGTGCAACGTTCTTGATGGCCAGAATCTGAACCGAAAGAGATTTGCTTTCTTCGCTTGCGTATGTTTCCTCCAACGCAAGGCCACGGTTGTTGTGCATGTCCCCAACTTCTTGGACGATACGCAACTGTCCATCGTGCATATCAATTATCTCATTCGACAACATTCCATTCACATAATTGTCCTCCCAATCCACCCCCTATAAATCTTGAACATTACCCTCATTTGGGCTACCATAATAATTTGGGAAGTACACGCCGCCATCATGCAACTCGACTCCCACGGTAGGGTCAAAGCCCTTTTCCTCTGCGCGAGGCAATTGTGCTGTTTCCAATAAACCTGCCAAAGACTTGTCGTGATCATTTGCTTCATTTCAAAGAATATGTGTCTGCTCATTAAACGATTGTTTGCCGACAATTTAGTCAAGAACCACTTCGCTCAAAGATTCCTTTCTGGCCAAAGAATGCCGAGGATATGTTAATGTTACAATTTCTTTCATTCGAGTCCACCTAATCACACAAACACATACATTAAGTTACTACCATATTTTATCCCCAAGTAACCTCTGTGAACTGTGTGAAGCATGTGTACTGATTGCTTTTGCTTACCTTTGCATTGTCAACAGCTTCCTTCCCTTGGAAATTGAGCAACATGTCCCTTATTTCCGCATTGCTCTGAAGCACTTGCTTCATGGTTTCCTTGAGTTCACCAATGTCGGTCTCAACCTTGCTCAAACGAACATCATCAATCCATGGTTTCTGTTTGTTATTGACATGGTGTGTGTCAATTGCGTCATCAATGTCGTTGCTTTCCGCTTTTGTTGGAGGAAACTCCACCTGACATAGTTGTCAAATCGGGATTCAAATCATAAATGAAAATGGTAATGCACTGAATCGTTAATCGATCTCAACTGTGAATCGTAGTTTCGTTCGCTTAAGTTGCACACAACGTATGTGTACACACTTTACATATTAAATATATCTAATAAAAATTAATTCCTCCATTCGTCTGAAATGAAAAAAAAAATTGTTGTAAATGATGCTCATCTGGTGTGGATAAAAACTTCAGTCAATCCCATGTTTACCACTTTACCTTTTCCCAATTACATAAACAAAGATAAATTATCAATTACGAACTAACAATAACTGAACGACAATGTTTTGACCATTTTACAAGGTTAAAAAACCAAAATCTTCAAGCTTTTCCAAAAATCTGACTTCAGGGCTTCACCAAAATTCATTTCATAACAGAAGTAGTACATAAAATTGAATTTGTAAGGCTACAACATCATCCACATGGGAACTTAATGTTTTCGCCCCAAAAGTTCGAGTATTTCAGAGTAAATAGGGAGGGACAAACAGAAAATATGACATACGCCATGAATGGGTCATCGTTTGTCACCGCTTGTCACCTAGTCATAGGAACACAAATTCGCATCACACCGTTATCCATAACACGTGGGGCAATGTCAAATGTGCGTAATCTAATGGGTTGATTACCTCATGTTGTCGCAACATTTGCTTCCTTTCCATACGCCGCCTCGCCTCCCGTGATTTCGCATCACCCCAATCATTTAGCCGAGGGATGGAGCGTGTAGTAGCCGACGATTTCTTGCCAGAAGGCAAAACGATCCAAGTAAAATAGTCGCATTATAAGGGGAAAACATATTTACTATACACTTTCGAGCAAAATAATCCGATTCGCTAACAATGCATACAACTTACAACACAATCATATGTATGTGTTTATGTGTCTCGATGGCGTAATCCCCATGCAATTTTCCTGTTAAAAAGATAAGCTGTGGTTAAAAAATGTGGCCCGTGACAGTATATTTGTCATGCGTGCTCAATAACAGTAAGTTTGTAGTTCGCAACGATCGCCATTTTATTGAACCATATGCACAAAGAATGGATGAAATATGTAATCGGCATGGTACAAACAAACAACGGTCGATTACGCTACTATTAGAAGGAAAACACATCCAGCTTGCCTCGCTAAACTTTCATCTTATACTTCAACACCTTTGACAAGGTATTGCAAGGTCACTTTTGCCCAATTACATGCCCCCATACCGTCACGCCCTTCATAAAGATGAACGAATGATGTGCTCAAGCCGGTCATTGTGGTAGGACACAACATGGCCCCCAACACGCATAAATAAGAACTTTTGAAACTCGTCATCCGCACCATCACTCTCACGATAAACTCTCAACTCGTTCAAAGGAATGATTTCCTTAATGCCCAACCTCTTCAGAGATATTGGGATATACATCTATTGTACCGGAATCGCACGCCATTGCCTTCTCGACCATATACCCAATAAGACATGCACTTCCTCACGTGAGCCTCGTGACGGCCATGAACAAATAACGAACACATGTCGATCAAGTTCAGACCAACCATTGGCACATGTTGTGATCTATACGGGTACACTTTAACCCGAGGAGGCCACAACCCAATATCAATGATTGCCTGCTTTTGTGCTTCGTTACAGCGGTTCACGATATCAACAATTGACTTCAATGATATGCGGACTTGCATTTTACTCTGCAATGTTATTAATGTGAACATTAATACAAAAAATTAACCAACATTGTGTCGATAGCAGGTCCTCTCCAAATGCGCTATTTAAAACACTAAGCACCTAAGTACCTTTGCAGATTTCTTTGCAACTTCTTCGCCCAGTTCCTTGGCACTTGCCTTAGCCATGTCCTGAAACCTCTTCTTCTCATCACAGGGGAGTTCCTTCCACCTTTCCCCAATATCCTTTTGGCTCTGTAAGTGTTACACGAACTTGACGCACATACAGGACAAATAGGAGCTATAAGTCCAAAATAATTGTCACCAAAAGTTGTATCACTCGCAATGTGTGCACATTTTCTGGTATTTACATATGTTTGCACATACAAATTACTATTTCGCACACAGTTGAAATAAGAACGGACATGGAATTTTACAAATAATCGGAGTTTATAAGAACATGCAATATGGCGTCTATGACTGCTAGAAATCGCTGAATGCGACACAATAGAAGCACATGACTGGTGTGCACATGGAATAGAAGTCCATACTTTGCTATCACAAATAGCCACGTGTTTCCATCACAAGATTTCTACTTACTACATGTCTGCACACTAACCATATTCGGTCCGGGGTTGTCTGCTTCTCATCTTTCCTTGAATTGTTGCTGGCTGCAACCATTGTCAATTTCGACGTAAGTATATGTTAGATATGGATGGATATATATACATATATGCACACAAATCGCAAACATTGACATTTAGAGACCAATTTTTGACACAAACAAATTTTGTTCCAACTACATAATAATACATCCGTAATGTCCAATTTTGGTTGCTAAAAATATAAGAGTAATATTAGAGATCATGACAATAATATCATGAAATGTGTCATGAAAATTTTTTATCATTTGATTAGCATTGATTAGTGTATGGTATTTTATTGTGTGTATAATCCAAAGGTGGAGAATCTTTCATGATCATATTCATGATATTATTTTCATGATTCCTAGCATTACTCAAAATATAACAACCACATCATTTCAAGAATAACACTATAAATGGTCCAAATTATTTTGGCCCTTACTTTTGGTCTCTAAAATCTTAATTTCTTGTGAGTATAAAATGTAATGTGCACAGCGCAAGCTATGAGTTGAAAATATGTAATGCGTAATTGTGCAAAAATACTGCCACACGCTTCGACGAGAGGATTCAGACTGCGGAGCCGCTGAAGGACACCGATCAAACTCAGAAAAATAAATGGTCCAAGTGGCCGCCGACGAGGGGGCTCGGTAATGTCAACCCCTTCGATTCGTGAACCTTTGCCACTTGCCTTCAATGTGTTCCTTTGCTCAGAATAAATATCAACAGAATGAAATTTTGTTCAAGGCCAAATTACATCGTGGTATGTACGCTTTGTGCATTCTATCATCTTCGCTTGCTAACTTTAAAGTTAGTCAATCTTGCCTTGCCATTTAAAAGTTGTGCCATTTTCGTGAAAATGGTAACGCTGCTTTCCGCTGTCACCGAAAAATTATGAACCAAGTGGTTTAGTATAACTCGCTGAATCATGGATTTCACAAATTTTCCGCAGAATACGCAACATGTGGCCTATGTGCACATATTCGCAACAAATCGATACGCTTTTAATCCATTACACGCAATTCATGGTGCAATTTGAGGCTATCGCAAGTGTGTCAAACTCAAATCGCACAACCTCGTGATGGCAAGACATAACGGCACAATATGCCATACACGCAATGCATCGTGGTATTTAGTAGGTACAGAAACATAACCTTGCAAACCTAATAAAGATGAAATATCGAACGACATAAACTCACATTGCTTCGCATTGTCCGACATGTCGCCTATATCCAACTACGATATTTCGCAAAGAATTTAATGCAATATTCATAAGGATGCAGAAGAACGCATTCAAATTGTAACAAAACGAATTTGATCACAACAATCGACAATCAACGGACCATTGAGTCGCATTTACATTGTACGAAAGTGGTTCTTTTTCGTATTTTCAAGTACGATATGTTGTGGTTAATTTATGCGTATATGGCATGCCACCGCTTTTACGAAAATTAATTGCCCATATGTTGTACTCGCTTATAGTATTTACGACTTGAAGCCGTAATCAACAACCAATGCGCACACTTGGAACAGGCCACATCGACATTCAACCCAACATCACCCATACGCAACTTACCTTCATGCAGAGAAATAAAACCGATCGCATCGTTGAACGAAGACCGCTTGTCACTATGGAACTCGCCAATGGCAATATCGCTTTGTCACCCGTGTAGTTTGTATACCTAATCGCATATCCGTTTCAAGGACCTAAGGAGGAACAGTTATTAGTTGAGAAATGGTAATGTCGTAAGTAGTGGAACACAAGAGGTCATAATAATAATGTGCTCAAATAAAAAATAGACAGACTCACACATGCCCGAGAAAAAATGTGATCAGATTGCTTGACCAAGGCGCAATTAAATGGAGAGACAGAGAGAGTGTGTTATCGAGGTGGACAAAGAAACCGAAATGGAGAGAGAATGAGGGACACCAAAGTTGCCGTAAATTTGTATGTGGAAATGGAAATGAGTTGGTGAGATTAGAAAGGCTACGATATGGGTCATCATGAAAAGTAATCAGATCTGTGGGAAGCGTTGTTCAGCGACTTTGGTTTTTGTTCCAAATTTGGGAGGGAAACGGAAACGACGTGACACTACATAAGGCGGTTGGCAAGTTGGGAAAAACCAACAGTCAAATAGCTTATTACTATTCGTAAAAGTCAAAAATTACGCAACACAACTCAATTATAATTTTCCCTTACACATTAATTTATACAATTTTGTAATACACATTTTTCCATGAAAGTCAAAAAGTTAACCCAAACATCCATATTTTTTTCCTCATTTTTTTCGTCCACAAAGACAAAAATTGTATTTTTTTAGTCCAATTTTTTTTCCTCACTTTTTAAATAAAAATAATTGTTCTTTTTAACCTTTTGTGAAATATGGGTTTCGTTTGCGTTGGGGGTTGAAATGATGTGTGTGAGAGATGATGTGACTTAAAATAATGTGATTGAAGTCAAATTATCGAAGTTTTTGACTTTTGGCTTTTGTAAACATGCCAAACCAAATTTCTACAAGGTGGTTACGGTTGCTATTTTTATGTTATTTACGATTTTCTTATTTTTTAAAATTAAATTTTTCGTGTTTTCAAAGTAATAGATTTTGTTGTACTTGGATATGATGTTTGTGATAGGAAATGTGCACTGATTATATGTTTGACGTACCAATTTATGTTACTATTAATTTTTTTTGCTTATTTTTTTGTTTTGTTTATTTTTCGTAAACGAGGCGAGCGAAAGTAGGGGAATGCGAAGTTAAATTTTCGGCCTACAAATTAACATTAAAATAGTACTACGGGCCGATGAATAAAATTTCGTCAAGGGTAAAATTTCGAATCGACTGGTCAATCTCATTCTGTATCGCGCGACTAACAATGCCATGATAACAATCCCCGTTTATGCAGGGCGCACAAACAGGGCAAACTGTGTGAATGATGATACAAAGGATGGTGTAACACCCTCAAAATAATACATAAATCCCATTATATTAGACATGCAATGGTATAAAGAAATCAACAGCTTTTCATTCATCAGAGTAATTCTTACAACAATATTACATGTTAACAACAAAAGCAAGTTCCCTATAGGCTTACAGCTTTCCAAGTTCACACTTGGTTTCACAAAAGAAGAGTGCTAACTCTATACAAAATAAGCCCGTGGCTTGATGTACATGTAATACAACAAAATAATCAAAAACTAAGAGTCTTCAACTCCCACATCCATCCAAGCTATGTCCCTAGAGGTGCCATGCTACTTGTACCTGAAAATGGTGTCCCATATAGGGTGAGCCAACGCCCAGTACAGATATGCTAAACACAATATGAGCAATAACTAAGACATCAGCAATTCATAAATGTTCGATTACCATAAACCAATCTGTGACACATTTCCGTTACATGACCACAATATTCATATCTCATTTCATTTTTCGTTTCTTATCATTTTCTAAATTTGACATCGATGGTTCAACCCGCCAACCACTTATAAGGACAAGGACTCATGTTAGACGCCTGCTTTACAATAGATAAACATACTAGTTGTATCAACATCCTAACAGATAAGCATACAAGTCAAGCTTCAAGATTTCAACAAATAAGCATATTAGCTATATCAACACTTTCAAAATCGGCAACTAGACTTTGTTCCTAAGCTCAACCAACCAGCCCAAATTTAGATAACAGGGAAGTACAGTAAGTACATTACACAGGATCAAAGGGGCGAAACCAACAAATCTATATAACAAATCGAGGGAATCATAATCCCAATGTATTATGAATACACAAATATTGTGCATTGCATTGGATAGTGTTGTTCGGCCCATGGGGGCAATCAGGGGACCCGTTTTGAGAATCTGAATCAGTAAATGTGTACAGTTCGTCGCATACTACATACCTATGGAAAATCACGTTGATCGAATATCGACAGCTAGCTGATCGTAGTAGTTTTCTTTCAACTGTTAACTATAACACCATCCCATACTTTCTGATATCCGATCAGATTGATTTTTTATAGGTATGATATACTGAATAAATCATAAAATATGAACGGTTCAGATTATCAAGATTGGGCCTAAAAGTAGGCCCAATCTCTCTGCAAGGACCGCCGCAAGGAGGGGCTTACAAGGAAAGGATCCTCGTACGGGGAAAGGGGGTCCCAATCTTTATTCATACAGTATTTTGTTAGTGATTTTTTGGGTTACGGACTAAAAATTAAAATAAACATTGTTTGGTTTGTTTTGGGGAGAGTTTTTTTTTATAAAAATTTTGGAGAGAGAGTTTAGAAATTTCTTTGGTTTGTTTGGTTGTGTATTTTGGGAGAGTTGTTTTTTTGGGAGTTTGGGATGATTTGATATTTTGGGAGAATTTGAGTAGATGTGTGTGAGAGAAAAAATGATTGGGAAGGAGAGAGGAGAGAGAAAAAAGTGATTAATTGATGCGTAAGAGAGAGAAAGTGATTTAGAAATGTTTTTCAGAAAAACTCAAACCAAACAATTTTTTAGAAATTTTTTTCTTCAAAACTCGTCTCCCAAATGCAAACCAAACAAAAATTTTCGTTTTCCCGCTCTGCTATACAGGTTATACAGAGTATACACCTCAATCTCATTCTGCTTCGCGAGCCATAGCTCGACCGCGACCACCATCTCAGTTTTAGAGAAGGAATTTGTTGACGATAACGTGGGCTTTCAGACCATAGATGAACCAGGTTCGTCCTCCAAACGCTGAAATCAAGAAGTTATGGTTGTGATTCACAAAATAGATTTGAAATTTGGAAATTAGGGCTTCCAAAATTACTCATTGAAAAATAGGGCTTCGAAAATTACGGCTTCCAAAATTAGGGCTTTGAAAATTACTGTTATGCAGATAGATAAATGGTATGCTTGAAAAATGTGGCACATATTGTGACGAACATTTATGCATGTTAAAGTATACATTTTCCAGAACGTAGTATGAATACGCAGAAACTGATCCAACATAAAATGAAAGGATCACATCTTTGCAGAACATAGTATGATTATGCAGATTGATAATTAGTTGAATGAATGCATATAGTTGCGTAATTTTCAATGTCTGATTGATAATGTGATTTTGCTGAATTTGTTGTGAATCACACATGAATTGTTGTAATGAACTGTTATCAACTAATGTGTTAGCTGCGTGACTTGAATTAACTATTATCAACATTGATAACTATTATGAAACTGAACTTAAATGTTCATAACTATTACTGAGTTGTTGATAAGTATTTCAGTGTGGTTTGTTCAAAATCACATGTGTCATTTGTTCATAACTATTTCGCTTGATAACCATCAATCACGCTTCCAACAATCAGCCCATAATCATTTCACGCCAAGATGATTTGTTGATAATAGTTGCTTAACATGTGTGATTGATAATTTACTTCACATTGAACCGATATGTTTGTAAACCGCCATGTTTGTTCAGATTGAAAATGCTATGTGTGTAACATGTGTGTAATTAATCACAGATGCTATGTTTGAAACCGCCAGATTTGTTCGGGCCAAAATGCTATGTGTGTAGATTGAGTCATGATGTTTGTTCAAATGCTATTACCAGCTTTAGTCTCAGGTAACCTCTCGTGCAAATGCTATTAAATATGGCGCTTTGAACAAATAGATGTTTTCAGCTTAGACACACTCTCTCCTCAAATTAAACTAGACCGCTTATTAACCCCATCAAATGTACATAGCAGAAAGCACTACAACTTTGTCGTATGCAAATTTAAAACATGGCTTCTTCTTCTAACATTAGCAACATAAGAATACAAACGAGGCTATGCAATTGGGGAAGAACCGCCGCCATACGATTGTCGTAACAATGAGAATGGAAATAAAGGGCGTTTGTTCTTTGTTTGCCCATCAAAATATGTAAGTATGTATTGGAAATTTTAATCCTTTAGTAGTGACAAGAATATTTGTCGATTCAACTAACCGATTGTCATGCATTGTAGAGTACCACCCCACTCCCCATTGCAATTACTTCAAGTTCGTGGTCAAGATGATGAAGACGTTACGCCCGTAATCCCTTCTAACACTAGAGTCGGTGATGCTTAACAAGAGAACACTTCAACGATGTAAGGACGAGGCTTCATGACTTTGGAAATGACCATGGTCGAAGGCTTGAAAGGATAGAACATATTATCAAAGCGATGGTGTATTTCATTGTATTTTCTATCATTTTGTATTTGATCATGTAACTTTTGTACTTCTTTATATTTTGGGAAATTGAATGGAAGTTTGTACCAGTTTTTGTTGTATTGTACTTCATGATGTAAGTAATGTTTATAGAATGAATTTTATTATGATGTAACTTATGTAACTTACTTAATAGCTTTGTGGAATGAATTTTATTATGGAATGAATGTACGGAAAGAATTTTATAAGTTATTATGATGTAACTTATAATGTTATTCTGTAATGAATTTTGGAAAACGTTGGTGTCATTGTAAGAGCTTTGTGGATGCTATTTGGCAGATCTACGGACGAATTTTGTGGATGGTATGTGGATTCATTTTTGTGGATGCTATGTAGATGAATTTTGTGGATGCTTTGTGGATGACTGGATTTTGTGGGTGCATTGTCACTTATCTATGACCTCGTTATCTCTGCGTGTTCTCTTATCTGGGTGCATGAATTTTGGTTCTAATGAACAACTTCTGTTATCTGTTGCAGGTTTGTTTGTAATTAACAGATTTGGCAAATTTGTTATCTGTCAACTAGTATCTGTTTGTCACTTTTCTGTGGGCTCAACTATTATCTGTTAGCAAGTTGAAAGCAGATATATAGAATGCGTCGTACATTTCTTCACCATCGTGCTGACTTCTTCATTAGTGAATATCAATACTTTGGTTCTGCATGGTCTATTGTATAATTTTTTGTTTGAAGGGTAGCTGATTAGTTCATAACAATGCACAATGGGAGACAAATTGCTAATGCATGTGTTGACCCCTGGGTATGCTTCCACACAACGGTTGTGTTTGAAAAACAAAACATTATGTGGCCATATTGATGTTAGAGTGTATGACATCGCTGGCTTGTGCACAATTTTGTTTGCAATTACAAAGTTGTGATTCCAAATAATGATTCTCACACTTAAACCTTATTGTCTATGTTGAACGATTCACAAACATGAAGTAATCAACAAAACATAGGTTACACCATAGTTTCGATATCTGGCCATTGACATTACAAAAATTACCTTGTCATCGCATTCAACAAAAATCATAAGATGTGTTTTAGTCGATGACTGACCCAAAAAAATACCTTCAACAAAGTGGACATGATTAAGACATTAACGCATGCACCGTTGCAATGGTTAGCAGAGTATGACGGTCTGTTAGTTTGTAAGTCGTTTATTTTCGCTCGACGATGCCAGCTTAGAACACTACGCTTTCTATGTCATACACATGTCCAGGTCTGCTAATCCTCGCTCAAATCAACAACCTCGGAGTCTGAGTAATCTGAAAGGTCAGGGTCCGACACCGCAGGTAGGATCCTCCATTATAGCCTTGATCGCAGATGCCGTGTTCGATCCATGTATCTTCGACTTATGCGCCCTCTATCCGTGAGTTCCTAATGAGTCGACGAGTCATCCGATCAACGCCACTTTGTAAACGATGCCTAACTTGGGACTCACGACATGAGGAATTGTCACGATTTCAACCGATCGGGCTTTTGTGACCTTCGTAAAAGCACATCGACAAAGGGTGTTCACACCGAACTCGCTTTGGCAAAATGTGAAATCGAATTCCAAAATACTTCCTGTGCAAGCATCTTGTATTGGGGTGCGCTTGTAATCCCGTGAGGTTCAAAACTCCATAGTGGGAACCCCGTTTCAAAAAACGCCGATCACCGGCGAATCGATATACCCACCGCATAATCCAAATATGGTGACTTTGGCCGAGTCGTCACCGCTGTAAGTGATTGTCCACGACTGCTTACTATGGTGTGCATCTATAGGTGTGAAGGTTCTTGATTGAGTCCAACATTGTTTGAGCTGGCTCACGTAGACTATATGCACGCTAATACAATCCCATATGCAAAGGATACAACACTGGTTCCAAACCCTTTTGTGGTTGGTTGTAAATGATAAATTACCTTAAACTCGTAGTCATTAATACGTTGGTGGTAGGTTTAAAGATGTGAACACACTTATTGTTGTTTGGTGGCAACACTCTACCCCAAATCAAGGTAAAAGCAACTTATCGATCATGGGTATTTCATTTAATAAGTTGGGTGCGCTTGGAAAGGCATATGTATCTCGATAAGAGCAATTTTGCTAACCTTTATGGATGAGTAGACATGTAATTGGGTTAGCACAAATACAAATGACTAATATGAATGTATGATGAACTGGGTGTGGACATCAATGACAAGGATAGTATCGATGGAAGGTGCAATGCATGTGTGTTGGAAATGCTAATTAATGGACGCATCAGGTAATCGAACGGATGACTTGGTGCATGCAAGAAGGAACAAATTTTGCAAGATGAATTCGCCATTGAGAAATTAATACAATGTATGTCACAATGCATGAGGTCTTCAGAACATACAAGTCATGTATTATATATTACAAATACTTACAAGATAGTGTTGTGTAATATTATGAATCAGACATTCCTTTAAAAAAGTAGTCAAGAAATAAACCATACACATATTCCTACAAAATGTCCGATTCAACAAGATTGAAGCTATTGTTGAAGCTCATGTTGCTCCTCAGATTCGAAAGCAGCTTGCAAGCTATCTTCGAAGGTCAATGAAGTGGACACACCTGCTGTCAAGTTTGAGGCAAGTCGGCGCTTATCAAGCGTAACGTTGATTGGTCGACCGATGAGAAATTGGCGGCGGACGGTTAAGTCTAATAAGACAATGGATGAGGACAAATAATCGATAGTACGGACAACTCTTAGAAGACGCCGATGATACAACAGACATGTAGATTTGATTTTTTTTTTTTAACCTTCCTCAGAAGCCATGAAAGTTTTGTTTTGGCCGAGTCATATGTGCTAATGGGCCGATATATAACCTACCTAAGAGTATTGAGTTTTCATTCATAATGTGGTTTCTTTCATTTTTGAAAATTAATTTTCCTTTTCGTAATTAAATTATAAATTAACTTCGCAACAAAAGCACAGAATTATATACGCATACAAATGATTCATCCGAACAAGAAACATACATAAAGAAAATAGTACTAAGTCAGCAGCCACATCGATATGTTTGATCCATGTTTACATTTGACTTGCACTTTGCAGTTAGTCCATATTTACATCATCCAGCAAAAACAATACTGGGAAGCCATAAATAACATCCATATTGAAATCAAACAATACAAAATTAGTTAAGTCCTATTGCCTCCCAAATTATCGGGCGATCGCGCACTTCAATCCCATCATCGCCTAGCTTGTGGCATTGCTCATATGAAGGCACTCCTGATCATGATCTTTTGCATTATTGACATCCATAACGATGTCAACCAACAACTTATGACGCATTTACAGGAGCTTAACTTTGTACGTAAAGATCATAAGACAACCGCTTAAAATTGCAGGACATACAAGGAATGATTTGATTGACAATGGAAATTAAGCGGTAGAATGTACCTTGTGTGGACCGGCTTAAATCAAAGTTGTCGCATGAATTTGATAACGAACATCCCACAACCAAACGTATACAAAAAATAATTTCACATTAAAGTTGTCAGCCAATACTTAATAGGTTCAAGTCACCATGCAAAGATAGACATTAATGTGAGGGAGGGATTGTGGATTACTCGCCCGCTTGTTGTAATCGCCTCTCATCTAACATGCAGAGGTGCCACGCACGCCTCAGAACATAATCATTTCCAAAGTGTAGTTGCAGCAAGTCGTGCATAGTTTGAACCTGTTCCACAAGGTTGAAGTTGGTTTACGTAAAGGATGTTCAAGTTTTTTGTAGTGTTCAAAAATGCACGAGAAGGACATACCAAAATTTTAGCCGCATTTAGCTTCCTTTTGTTCGGTCGGTTGGATGGGACCGAGTCGAATAGGTAGGCTACACGGTCCACCATATCAATTTTAACGCACAACCAATGCACTCTCGTAATTGAAAGTCATGTAAATCTACACGTAAACACAACTAAGCAGACCTTGTTTAGAGGCCATGTAAAACATGTAATGCCTTTCATATTTTCGCTTTTAATATAACGGATGAACATTGATATTACCCTCGCATGCATCAAGCGCAGCAGTTGTATCCGCTATGTCCGAAAAAATGATGTGACGATATGTTCATGGTGTAGAGGTTGCATATCTTTATTTAGAATCAAAGTCCGCATGTGTAATGCATAAAGGTCATTGACGGAAACATTTGTCAAAATATGTCATACACAATACACAACGAGCTTTAAACACTTACTTACCGATAGATATACGGAAAGAACCAATCAAGGCTCCGCCATTGTGTAAATCCTCTCGCCGATTAGTCAATTGCACCACCACCAAGTTGATTACCGGAACATTATATGCAAGACACAAGGCAAGTTGATTAGAAAGGTTTCTGAGTTCAGGGGTACTGAAAAATGCAGATTCATATTTGTGCAGCCAACACTTACAGTGTCGGATAGCCAGGACCCTGGTTTGAGCATGCGCATGTCACGCCGGGTGGCAACTTCACATGGCCGTCCATGAAGATTCATGGAAACAACAATGTCCCTACAAGCAAAAAATGATCCTTAGAACGATAGTTATTTCACAAAGGATCATTATTTTAAATTTGCAAGTAGTAAATGAAACAATACATTTCATTTTTGCTATCACAAATATATAGTTAAGAAGTTTTGTTCTCCGCCGATAACAACCCTTCATTGCCCAACATCGTGAACGAAGTCCTA
The DNA here is from genome assembly GCA_025200525.1 of Camellia lanceoleosa. Classification (NCBI taxonomy): domain Eukaryota; kingdom Viridiplantae; phylum Streptophyta; class Magnoliopsida; order Ericales; family Theaceae; genus Camellia; species Camellia lanceoleosa. The sequence continues at coordinate 171,857 of JANUSC010000416.1, forward strand.
CAAAATAAAATGTACCAACTAATAGTACACATTTCATAAAAAAATTGAAGCTTACATTACAAGGTTGGTAGTCATAAAAAACAACGTGAAATGATGTAAAAACTGTGAGCCTCAGACGATGCCACAACTTGTGATGTTTGGTGCGGAGTTTGTTAGAAATGTGTACTAACATATGGCAAAGAACTATAATCGCAAACATGCAATTTTTGACAACTCGCATAATACAACATGATGATTGTAAAATTAGCAAAACATTATTGATGTGGGCATGAATTGGGTATTCAGAACTTGTGGGGCATGAAAGGCAGTATTTGTACCATGTTCACATTGTCCACACCATCAACACCCACAGGTGAACCGATGTCGTCAACTCTACTATTTGTTTTGCTATCGATGCACAATTGCATATCCCCACCTCAAAGGGCTTGAACTCTAGTTTCGCTTTTTTTTCCTTTTCCTTTTCCTTTTCGCCTTCCCTTTGTACTTCCCAGAACGATTCCAATTGCTCCCAATGGTTTGCCGCTTAGTAGGAGAAGATGCACATCGCACGCCATGTTCTTTCACGCCCACCGATCGAAGGTCATGAGTGTATTTATCTTCGCTTATATGTTTCCCACCAAAGGCCTCCTTCTTGTTGTTGTCCCCACCTTCTTCAATGTTCAAAGTGCCCATCATGCAAATGACTTTGTCCCTTGCCAAGGTTCCTTCAAAATCAAGTTGTTGGTGATCCACCCCTTGTACATCTCAAATATTACACCCATTGGGTTTACTTGCCGATGGTTTGACCACGCCATCGCTATGCGCCGACTCCAACAAAGCAGGTCCACACCGGGCCACGCCGTTGCGTGTAGAGAATATACCTTCGATGAGGTGGTGTAGCATTTGCTTCAACACGAAATTGGTTTGTTCAAGGAACGGTTCATTGCAGCCCAAATCAAACGCTGAAGCGCTTGTTTCAAAGATTTCCTTCGCTGAGCAACATTGAGGAGAGGTTAATGATACACACATCATTGCCTTCCACCTAATCATACATACACATTCGTGAACTTAGTCTTATAAACCATCTTCAAATGATGTGGGTCAACTGTGAAAATTCATAATGCTTGGATGGATTACCTTGTCATTGCCAACAACTTGTTTGGCTTCAAATGTCGCAACATCTCCATTAAACTGCTTTGGTTGTGGAGAACTTGTTTCATCATTTCCTTCACTTCGCTAATGTCGAACTCCAAATTGCTCATACGGACTTTGTTGTACCGCCCTTTTGTTGGTTCTCTACATGGCATGCATCCATGTCAACATCATCCGCGTATTGGAATCAAACTCCACCTAATCATAGAAACGCATAAATGAAGTCTCGACATTGTATGTTGAAGACAAGCGGTCGATGGTGTGAAATGTGCACAAGGGTAGGAGTGCTTATGCAATTGTTGGGAATTTGTGCTTCCTTCTCATACGCCGCAACGCCTCCTGATTTGGGTATCACCCCAATCATGAAGCCGAGGTGTGGACCGCTACGTAGTCGAGGTCGACAAACACAATAAAGGTACAACAAATTGTGGACATTATAAGCACACCATAATTAAGTTGTTCTTCCTAGAAAAATGAACTATATTCAAGAATAATGACATTCATTATTCTCAATTTTGCAAATGAACGTATATAGAATACCGATTTTGTTGAGGATGTCATTAACTTTATAGGCACATATCATGCAATGTTTTTGAGGAAAAAATGTACAAAGACACCAACGACTTTATTGATGAAACCAAGGAAAAAATTATGTTCATGTTCCCTTCGCAACCTAGTTTTAATTGGTTCCTCCATTGAGGTTCGCATACTTTTTGCCCTGCTCGTTGTTCTTAATTCATGACTGCACTGCAGAAAATATATTTGTGCGAGTACCATACTTGGTCAGAAGAGTATTGTTTGTCATACTCACAAAGCAAAATACCATTGTATGTCCCAATGAATGCCAATTTGTTGAACCATGATAGAACAATGCATGAAACACATGAAGAGGGAATGGAAAAAATCAAGTTATTCACATACCATTAGCAGAAAACACATGCGCTACATCGCGATGACCTTTATACTTGGCGAACACCGCTAGAAGGCATTGCAAAGGTCAACTTTGCCCAATTACAAGCTCGATACGATTCACGCCCATCACAAGATGAATGAACGATGGATTCAAGCCGGTGATTGTGGTAGGACACAACATGGCCCCCAACACGCATAAACAGAATTTCCGCCAAACTCGCCCTCCGCACCATCGCCTCGGCCGATAAAGTCTCAACTTGTTCAAAGGAATGACTCATAACAACTCCAACCTCATCAGAGATATTGGGATATGCTTCTAATGACCCAAATTAACCGCACGCCATCGCCTTCACACCGTATTCTAATAAAACATTAACTACCTTACACGTGAGCCCGACTTGACAACCATGAACATTCAATGAACTACCGTCAGATCAAGTTCAGACCAACCATGCACAAGTCGTGATCTATACGTACACTTCATCCCCAGAGGCCAACAAAACCCAATGTCAATGATCGTCATGAAGCCGCTGAACCGGCTAACTAGCTCAACAATTGACTTCAATGATATGCGGAGTTGGCTTTTACCCCGCACATTTTTACCCTTAAATTAATACAAAAATACAACCAACAATGTCAGAAAGCAGATCTAGCCAAAAGCATTTACGAAAACATGAAGTACGAATGACCTTTTTCGTGACTTCGCAGATGGTACAACTTTATGGTTCTCAGCTTTAGCCATTTCCACAAACCTCTTTTTCTCATCGAGGAGTGCCTTCCACCTTTCCCCAATCTCCTTTCTAGTCTTTAACCAAGTAAATGACAAGCGCACAAGACAAGTAACAACTATGAGTCCAAAATTACTTTAAGTAGAACTTATGCCAAACGCAATCCAAGGCATTGTTGGTAATTAAATAAGATTGCAAATACAAATAATACAGAAAGAAAAGTCACGACAAACGAGTCGGACTTTTACAAGGAATTGAAATTTACAAAAACAATAAGAAGGTGACCTTATTACATGCTACAATCCTACAAACGTGAAACAATCACAAGGCCACTACGACCATTCAATACAACGTGTGGATAGCAACCCAGCGATGTGTTTCCATCATAGTGTATTATAGAGAATACAGATTTCGACACTCACCATTTTTGTCCAAAGGTAGTCTGCCCTTGCATTTCCTTTTGAATTGTTGTCAGTCGATGCAAGCATCGTGAAGCTTATCATCACTAAATCTTAAATATGAATACATATATATATATATATATGCAAGTTTTATGTCAAGTCGCCCCAAATCGCATAATACAAATTTCAGACATCCGGACCTAATCGACACCAATTTAAACATTTTCGCATATGCTAACAAAACCAATTTCTAAACAACACAAACCGAACTTCGACGAGGCGTAATTTCAAAGACGAAAATGTAATTCCATATTGTCAAAATAAACAACTAGTACCAGAATAAATGAATGGTGCAACCTGCCGCTTCCGACAAGAGCCGCCGACAGGTCACACATTTGGATTTGTTGTTCGCAATTGTCTTCAATCTTTTCCTTCCCTTTATGAAAGAGCAAATCATACAAATTAGATTGAAGGAAATTACAGGTGGTGTACACATTTTGTCCGTTGTCTAATTTGGATCGATGCACTTTAAACAACCTAAATTTCGATAATCCATTTCAAAATTCTCGACATTTTCGTCAAATTGCTAATGCCGCAGATTTTTAAAACAAAGATTGTAATGTCAATTGATTGAGATTATGTAAGTTCAAGAAGTTATAAGTTGACTACAACAAAAAGTACAATTGGCACGATATGCATATTTTCCGACACAAAAGGAAGAGTTGTAATCAAATGGACGAATTAAAACAAAAGTTCAAAATTGATGTCGCAGCGAGGCCATTGAAAATTTGTGGAAAACAAATAACACAAACACAAAAGTACACGGTCAGTCAGAAGAATTGATCCGGAAAAAAAATCAGCATATTCCTTGCTAATCAATTGCGTTTGTTTACAAACATATGTACGAAACCAAGTGGTAGGAAGTCTTTAAGGAGAAAACTAACATTGTTGGTGCGAGGTGACCAATCTCCATCAGATGCAATGACGACAACTCCTGCAAAGTATTCGAATCAATATTTATAAGAACACAAACAAACGGCTGCAACATGTGGCTGTTAACCTCATAATTTTGCGTAAACACAAACAACAACACGCAGAATTTCCCAACACATATACAGATTTTGAAACAGACAAAAGAGAGGGCAGACATCCAAATTTTGCATTTAGTTCACACAGCTTACAATTAAAATAATTATGTGTACAAGCGATACCTCCATAATTTCGCAAATATTGTAGAGGAAGGACTACAAGTGTAAGTTTTTTATGAGCTTCGTGCAGAATGAGAATGGATGGGTACGTTAGTAATATTTGTTGGCTTCCAATGGCAGTCTACTGAGCAACTTGGTTGCAGAGAATCGAGGTGGCTGCATCCTGGCCCTTGCTCCATTACGCTCGGTGGTCGACAAGGCGATCAGAAGAATACTTTTCCCATGCATAAGCAAGTCTCATCGATTAGGCGTATGTGACAATGAAACAAGCAAGGAAATTGAAGCTCAACTTTATGGCTGGCCTTTCCAACAACTTAAGCTGCCGGAGATTTATGGTCAAAACCAATAACCTTTCTCCCTCACCGACTAGGACAAGGCTAACAAATTAAGGAAGAAGTTTGC
>JANUSC010000417.1:0-176056 GCA_025200525.1 Camellia lanceoleosa
ATACAGACATCCTCATCAACAACTAATTCACCAATCCAACATACATGATTCGCTCATAATTTCTATGCTCACATTTAAACACGCCATTAACTCCTGATAATCATGCAAGGCAAAGTTAAACGAGAAGAAATTTCGCCAATCCTCTCAAGGATCTCTGTATACCGCAACGAACTCAGGACAACTTCCGCCTTCCCAAATCTTCATCAAACTCGCCTAGTGATATTTTTCGTAAAGATACCGATCACTCACCAAACACCAAAGGTCTCCTCCTACTACGCAAGATATAAGATTTCGACGACTTACCAGGTTGTTTCAGAACTCACTTTACGATAAGCTCAACTTTCTCCGTGGTTTCTCACCAACCCGACCCAACAGCAAAGCGCCACCCACCTCGCCCAACAAACCGAGATACCCACACCTACTGCCGCCAGTATAAGGTCATAAATCCCAAGTACATACCGAGCACTCAGATCGAAAAGCTATTGTTGTAAGCAAACCCACTAATGGCAGCAGTTTTTTCCCACTACCCATCTAAGTGTCGAGAACACAACCTCAAAGCATATCCTCCGGTGATCTCCAAATACGCCGGACCGCCTGGCCACCGAGGATGATAAGCAAGTGACATTATAATCAACTTTAGCGCCTAAAGACTTTGCAAACTCGCCACAAACCCGCAAAGGAAACGAGGATCTCTATTCGAAATAATCGCAATGTAACCCCTGCGGCAACCTCACTATGTCCCGAACATACAAATCGGCAAAGATGATCTACCAATCTCTAACACGCGACAGAATGGTTGCCATTGACTTTCACAACCAGTCCACCACAACCCAAATAGCATCACTACCTCGCCGAGTCTTCTGAAGACCCATAACGAAGTCCATAAAGGACATGCTCCACTTCACTCTAAGCAATAGGGTGCAAGGTCAGCCAAACAAAACCCACGGCTCTTCGATGTTCTCGGGCAACTTCACTTGGTCGACAAGTAAGGCACTTAGATAACTAAAGTCGCCACATCTCTTCATACCTCCGCCACCAAAACAAGCGCCCAAATCCCGATACATCTTAGTACCTCCTGATGCACCGCAGGCGCCAATGATGAAACTTCGAGTACCTCCTCACGGCAAGAAGATTCCAGATAAACAGACGATCTTCAGATCTCACGCCAGTTGGAATACAATCACAAACCCTTCTCAACCTTCCCAATGGAAATCTTTCTGGAGATTCTACTCAAGATCACCCTCCGAGCCTCTAACACTCGAGTCACAAGTGTAGGTCAGGCAACAATCGAAAACAAGGTCAAGAAATTTCAATCTGGGATTCGCCTAAAATGCAAACCAAACTCCCTAACAAAGACTCCAACATCTCCCACTCCTGATGGCTATACTGCAACGTCACCAATGATTTTCAGGGCATCGCCACAACATTGGCCTTCGATGATAGTGCAACTCAAGTCATAATCCTCAATGAACTCCATCCACCTCTCCGCTTCAAATTCAAGTCCTTCTGAGGAACAAATATTTTAAACTCTTATGGTCGGAGAATACCTCAAATTTCTCACCATACAAATAATGTCTCCAAATTTTAGGGCAAATATCACAAATGCTAGCTCTAGATCATGAGGGTAATTCTTCTCGTGAATTTTCAACCGACGCGGAGCCATAGGCAACCACTTTCCTCTTGCATCAACACACAACCTGCATCTCGCGAGGCGCCACAAGAAATCAATAACCCAACCCTCTCCTAATAATCAAACCGAGCAGTGGTCAATCTAACTTTCAACTCCTCAAATGACCTTTCACAAGTCTTCACTCAAACAAATTTAACTCCCTTCCGAGTCAATCTAGTCAATCTGTGAAGCTAACTCGAGAAATCCTTCACAAACCGACCAGAATACCTACTAATCCCGTAAAATCATGGATCTCAAATACACTCTTAGGTCAGGCTCAATCTTTGCACCGCCTCCGCCTTGGATGTATCAATGCACACCCCTTCCTAAACTACATGGCCTAAGAACTTCACCCTTCTAGCCGTAACTCACACTTCCCAAACTTAGCATAAAGCTTATGGGTTCTAAGTAATTCTAGCACCACTCTCAAGTGTTCCTCGCTCTTCCTCCAAGGTGAATAATCAAAATGTCGCCCACGAAGACGCACTCACAAACGATCCAAAAATGCTCTAAGATCCTGCTCATCAAATCCATAAACACCGCTGGTGCATTGCGAGCCCAAACCAAGATCACCAGAACTCAGAATGGCCATACCGCTGCATTTTAATGCCGCTTTGGAATATCCTCTCCTCGACTCTCAACCGATGATAACCCGATCTCAAGTCTATCTTAGAGAAACAACGAACCTTCAACCGATCGAACAAATCATCTATACGAGGCATCGGTATTTATTCTTAACCGCCACCCGATTCAACTTCCTAATCTATACAAAGTCTCAAAGCACCACCTTTTTTTAAAAAAGGTCAAGCGCCCCACTTGAAACACTAGACGGATATAACCCTTATCTAACAACTCTCGAGTCAATCTTCAATTCAACTAGCTCTGCGGGCAAAACGATATGTTAGAGAAATCGGGCGCCGCATCGCACTAAGTCAATAGAGAACTCAATCTCTCGGCGCGGTGGTAAATCGACCAGATCTCGAAAGACGTCCGAGTACTCACAAACCACCCTTGGTAACACAATCGAGTCTCAACATCCTCACTAATCGCAAGACTAGCAAGTAAACCACTAAGCTCACTCGCCATGATCATACCTTGGCAAACACTACCAACCCCGCCCCGTAAATGAAAACGTTTTCCGCCATCAGACAACAAGTTACCCTCGACAGAGTAATCAATAAATGCCCTAGATGATGATAACCACCCATACCTAAAATAACATCAAGCCCTTCATGGCATCACTACAAAAGAGAAAGGGATTCTATGATCATCGACCTCTATATCACAACCCCTAACACCTTGTTTCAAAATCAACTCACCCCCAAGAGGCGACACTACACAAATAGAGATGCTAACGAGCTAACTCCAACTCCAAAATAGATGCAAATGCAGAGACACAAAGGAATGAGACGCACCAGACGATCAATACACTAGCAACTCGAATTGCAAAACAAGAAGGTACCTCTAACCACAGATGGAGCTGGTATAAGATCCTCGGCAGAATAAAGATACACGCTACCAGATGACCTTCGATCAACTCCGTCACCCTCGAGCGTAAGATCAAGGTACGATTGGGACGGAAGTCTCGTTGGCCTCAAGGCCGAATCGACCGAAAGGCATCCGACTCTCGAGTCCGCCAACCAAGAAGACCGTGTAAAAAGCACCCAATCAGGCAAAACTCTTCATGTGCCCCGCCGATCAAGATTGAAAACAAGAGGACTACCGACTTTCTACTCGACTCGCTCGAGATCGAGCCAAGAAGATGCCGCCTCAACTCCTCCTCCGAGGACAACCGAGACTTGTGGCCCAAATTGACCACACTTGAAATGTAATGTCTCGATCGCTTTTCCCTTAACTAGCACTCAGACCTAAAAGTGGATCTAGAAAACTACTCGAGGTCAGCCGAGGAGTGAAACCTCTGCCTCGCCATCACTCGCCATCCCGACTCTGAGCCTTCGCTTCTTCTTCGTGATCATAATCTCGCAGGGTCACAGATCAACCAATCGCCCAAATCCCTAATCATAGACTCCAATAACTTCAAAGATGAGGCCACGCCAACTTCTTCTCAAACTCAATGCAGCAAGCTTCCTCGCTTGCCACCAACTCAGTAAACTCGACAGACTAGTGAATGCCGCTCAAACTCGCCATCGATAAACCGTTTCGCCAAGATGGCGAATCGATCTCAACTTCTCCTTCAAATTGGAGACAAGTACTTCTCCCGAAAAGCATCAACAAAGCCTTCCACGACTTCCAATACGACCTTGTGAACTTCCACCATCGACCAAGATCTCCCTTCACCGAACGATGCCAAGGTCACCTTCAACCCTCGCCTTCGATGCCAAGCATCTCAAACGCTTTTGTCCGCCGAGCCATTCGGTCATTTTTAAGCTGCTCGCTAGGATCACCTATAAACACGTCCCGGCTGAGACCTAAGAATTCTCTTCGTAAAAGAAGGCCCCGTGATCCGCCATAACCACCGAGTTCGATTCGAGCCCTAAGAATGCCCATCGACTTAAAAGCTCCCATCTTCTGGGCCAAAGCGCCCATACCTTGTCCGGGCTCATTGCTCGCCACATTGGCTTGGCCAACACCTCCTCGAATCGCTTCAGATTCCTCCCAGATAGGCATTTCGCCAGCTCGCTTACCACGCCACCACTTAATCCTCGCCCCGACATCCTAATGAAGGAAACAAAGACGTTAGCACTTCTAAATAATGTGCCAAAACTATAATACTTAAGGCCCTAATACGTTGGACAACAATAAATCACACCACGAAGCACATAATCACATAAGCACTCTACGAATTTCATTCCCGATAATGATAGCCCGAGACGCCGCTTAAAGTTCCTATGAAACAACATTGATCAAGTGCCTTCCAACAAGACATTCAGAGACTCAAGGGTCCAATCAACATCCAAAGAACTACATTCCATACCCACATAGTCACATAAACATGTTATCATATAAGCATGCAATCATTACACTAAGTCTCTATCAAACGAGATTTAACCCATTGTGATTCTAATCACTTCCCATGCATCTAAAGTATTCAAACCCAGACGCCTCGATACCAAGTTGTCACGCCTCAAAAATTAAACCCAAACATGACATGCATTAATAAAAGAAAACAAGATATTATTTAAGTCACCAGAGTAATATGGAATAAAACATCAAATAAATGCCCTATGGCTTACATCTTGCCAAGCCAACACTTGGACACAAATTCATGAGTTCTAACTCAAAACAAATAAAGCCCTAGGCTTGAAAGTTTACATTGTTCAAATAAAATAAATAAAAGAAATAAAACAAGTCTTCCAATTCAATTCTCACAAGCTAAGTCCTTGGAGGTAGTGAACCAATTGCACTAAAAATGAAGTTCTATATATAAAAGTGAGCCACACCAATAGAGAAATACTAAACCAAGCATAAGAATTAACTAAAGTATTAGCATCTAATACATGGTTAACACACTATAATCCAGCTTACACTTTTTTAGACATGAATGTCTATATTGCCTATGACACATTGTCTATGGCACATCTTATTTTTCATCTATGGCTCGTAACTCGCCAAATAACTCAACGGGTTTCATCTTTTTATTAACAAGATTTCCAATTCCACAGAATAACAATTCAAGTTAAACCTAATCATAACAAATACATGAGTTGATATTATATCAATCATAATCAATTCACTTCCATACTTCCCAATTGACACATATTTTTGTGTCAGATCAATAAAAACACTTCAATATAAATAAGCACACATAAAAGTGATGCTAATGGAGTCCATCCCCTATCTCCTCCCAAACAGGTTTGAGAGTCCATCCCCTATCTTCCCTCAAACCATGGAGTACATCCCCTATCTCCTCCAAACATCATGCATATGCAATGAAACATACAAATTGCTATATGCAACACACAATCAATACAAGTAATGTTCTCAGATAATTCAATAACAACATATGTGACTTAATTCCGCTATACCTAAGCAAGATGCAAGGTCTACAACAATCAATGGCTATCCTCCACCGATAGCCCCAAAACAGTTATTTCTAAGCGAGAAATAAATATCATAATGTATATACATTATCAAATCCACATATGAGTGATTAAATATTCAATTACATCAACCAATCTCAATTTCCCAAATCTCATGAATTTAACCCAATACACAATTCCCCTTTTTAAATTGATTACATGAATTAATCTATGACAAAACCCTAAGACTTCTCCCAGAATTACTAAACCACCCCCTCCCACATACTAGAACACCAACACTTAGGATTAAAACGTATACAAGGAGTAGGAAATCCCTACCTCAAAGCAATGAACCCGATAGAAGAAGATGAAGATGTTTGCCCAAATGTTAAAGTGCTCCAAATCCAACAATGCTCCGATTAAATGAAAGCCCTCACTCTCCTCTACCTTTTTAATGAAGGAACTAGGTTAGAAACACCTCTAGATAGATCAAACCCAAGGAAAAGATGAGTTGAGAAAGAAGAAACTCTAACTAGGGTTTTGGATCAAAATTGAAAAAGGACGCTTTTAAAATCGCCGCGCGAATATCGGATGTGCTCGCCGAAGGGAAGACATGGTCGCCGAGCGACATGACAAAGAAATACTCGCCGAGCGAAGAAAAGCTCGCCGAGTTAAGAACTCGATGCTTCAGTGCGCAACTCAGAAGCATGCTCGAGCAATGTATCGCTCGCCGAGCGAAGAACTCGAAAACATACAATTTCGCCGCCGAGCGAAGAAAGCTCGCCGAGCGAAAACACTCGCTTCTGGTCTATACTAGACGCAATTCTCGCCGAGCTAAGAAATCGCTCGAGCCACTAGAAACAAAATTCAACCTCGCCGAGCGACCAAACCTCGCCGAGCGACCAACTCAAAATCGACAAGAAGATTTGATTTTAACCGACCAACTCAAACAAACCTCGCCTAACACATCCTATAACTCAATTGAGGAATTAGAGAACACCAGATATAACAACAGAATTCGCGGAACGTAAGTCCGGATACAATAATTAAATGGGAAAAAGACCGGGGTCGCTATACCAAGAGTCACACACACACTTTTCTCATGGGATCTATGCTTTTCACATAATGTATCACTTTCTTTTTATGAGGAATCTTCTAGAGGTCAGTATATTGTGTTTTCAAGTAATTGTGCTTCTTGGATAATCTTGTGTGTTTCAAGGTACAAATCTGAAATTCCTTGCTTGCTCCACCATATTCTATTTTGTTTTTCTTGTTTAGTGTTTTAAGTGTTTGTGACTGTTTTTAGTGAGGGGGAGTTTGGTTTATCATTACAAGAGTTTGTTAGCATGATCACTTTGATTTGTTTGGTAAGGAGATTGGCTTTAGTTGTTTTGCATGTTGCTAATCGCTTGATTATTATTTCCTTCTTGCATGCCCTGATATTTACATCATCGTATCATTGCTTGTGTGGTTTCGATCTTGCTTTATTTGATTGAGCTTTCTTTGTCAATTCGTGACAAAAGCCGAGTAATGTTGTCCTAAGGCATATGTCTTAGGATTTCATGTATTCATGCCATGTGCGGTGTATGTGTCTTAGTTTTCAGGTTTTCATACTACATGTTCTTAAAATCTCCAAGTTGCATATATTCATGTTTTCCATCTTATGCTTCAAATGCTTTAAGATAATCTTGTCATATGTTTATTGCTTTTTTTTATACTTATACTCTTGTGGGACTAATAGTTGTTTTGGAGATTGTGGCACTAATAGCTTTTTTGCAGATCACGATTTTGAGAAAGAAGTTTGCGTTTGTTGGATGTAATGGGTTAGGGTGATTAGGATTTTATTTGTTAGGTGTGTTTTGTCATGGCATTGCCAAAGGGGGAGATTGTTAGGTTTTTATTCTTGGCAATTCCATTTGACAAAACTCCTTTTAGTTGTATTTATTTTCGCACTTTTATTTCAGTGAGGCTATGAGTGTTTAGATGTGAATCCAACCTGAATTGTACCTTTCAGAGAAGCTTGTAATGCTAATGCTTTCAAGATTGCCACTTCGCTGATTATGACGGGGATCGAAATGCCAGCCGATTCACTTAGGGTCTAGGCGGCGGTTTAGGCGGGGTCGAGGCGGCGCCACCAGCAAAAATGGAAAATTGCCTTCAAAGTTGCCTATCCGCTCGAGTGGACATTCTCCCGCTCAAGCGGAGAATCCCTGGTTCCAGCAGTTTTGGTCATCAGAAAAGCATCGAGTCAGGATTTCGGCCGGGTTCTCTAGCGCTCGAGCAAACCTCTGTTATATCACACACATTTTTAGTTTTAGCAAGCCGCTGAAGGCGCCGGCTTTGAGATCACGATGATTCTATAAATTCGAGTGTTGGGTCGATTTTAGGATTACTACTCCGCATCTTCTTTTTGGGTTCTAGGTTTATATCTGGGAATATTTTGTGAGTTTTCTTTGATGTTTTGTTTGAGTATTCAACTCATGGTTTAAAGATTATACATCAAAGGTTTGTTTGTTTATTCTACACAAAAGAGAGAGTTGTTCTTCGGTGGATTCTAAAGAATTCGAGCCTGAAGCTTTGGTGGATTCTCGAGTGGCTCATCGTAAAGACAATTTCGAGGCAAAGACTGTTGGAAGAGGCATATAGAGGTTGGTTCAATTCTGTGTGGACTCGCTAGGTAATCGAGAGTATACCGGTAATTCCTTTAAATCTTCTTAGTGGATTGTCTTGTGGCTGTTGCCCGTGGGTTTTTTATCACGATTGGAGGTGTCAAATTGTGGTTTTTCCACGAGGAAATCGTTGTGGTGATTTGTCTTGATTGGATGAATGGGATTGTGATATAATTCTTAAAATTGATACATAATCACAAATCAATATCTAGGATTTCTAGTTTTTTCAAGATGCTTCATATCACCAAAAAGTATCACCTCACCATTGCTAGATGAAAGCCATGAGTTACAAAAATTCTTATAGGAGGACCACATATCACACGACTTACAAAAACTATCATATCGCAGGTGCTTTGCTTTGGATCTTTAGAATCTTATCCACCGTAAGAAAAATCGGTGAGATTACTACACAACATGTCACAAAACTTTAGTTGATATGAATAACTATAGGAACAGATAAACATATAAACTAAATATTGTTCGTGTCTTAAAACAAACAAATCACTATTTTAAAGAATTTGAACTAGAAGCTACTCTACGAAAATGTATGAAGACTAACCAATAAATTGTTCTACATTAATAAAAATACTCTAATAGGAATGGATGATCCAAAATATCACCCTTCAATTTCGAGTTCCACGATCCAAATTGGATTCCAATTCTATAGAAATTCTTAAGTATCGTGTTATGAGCAAGTAGTTGCAATGTTACAACATTGGCACAACATGTTTAGGTGATTTAGTTTTGGTTGATTTGTGGAAATCATAAAACAATTAAAATAAAAATAAATGGTAATCATTCAAATTCAAATTAACACAAGATTCATGTACATTCATAAATTATACTATCTTATCATGAAATATGATCCAAAATGTACCAATGTAATATCATAAAATAACTTATTTCTAGTCATTAACTAGAAATAAGCTATGCCACACGCTTGGCAAATTATAAAAGCATATAAATTTTCTTTCTTTATACATTCATGTAACTTTTTCATACACGACAACAAATTTCCAACATTGCATAGGAGTATTAATATAGTTCAAAAGTCATATTATACCAATCCTATCAAATTGTTACAACTCAAGAATTACATCGATTGAAGCAATAGGATTTAAGCCTATGCAATAGTAATCCTATTGTTTCGATAGTAATCCTATTATTACAACAAACTAGAGCCAAAAAAAAAAAAAACAATAATATACTTACGCTAGATTTGCCAACGCTTTGATTTAATCACAACCTTTCCTTCCAGAGTTCAAGGAAGAAAAATGCATTATCATTTCCTTCAAAATGTGCCTTGTGCTTTTCAAAGAGCTCCTCTAGCAACCATCACAAATGAGGCACCTTAAAAAAGAAAAAGAAAAAAGGAGGATGATCACTTAAATTGTGAATATCATTAGAGAGAGAGAGAGAGAATAGACGACAAAAAAAAAGGGTAAGAACAAATTAGTCAATGACCATCATTTGCATGATATGAGAAATATCCAAAGATACATCATTTAAAGAATTGATTGGAGATCTTTTACTTACCATTGCCAATTTAATGTAATATCTTCATATTCAAGACATCACCATTTGTTATGACGAGAATAGATAGTGTGGCTACAACATTAGCAATCTCACTCCATTTGGCAGATCTCTTGGCCTATCTGCAACTCTTCGCAATTCACTCATATAAAAACATGCAATTACTTAAGTAGTTAAAACGAAGTCTTGATGAAAGTAAACTCTAGTCCTAAACTTATGCAATTCCTCAATGTAAAGCATGCACCATCACAATATGCAATAACCATTGTGCATACCCATATCCAATTTTTGGATACATATCCCAATATTTTAAAATTTATTTAAGTTTATGAAGGTATGATATTTGGACATACACCTACACCGATACTTGTACTCAAATCTATGTAACATAGAACTTTCAGTTTAAAAGTAAATATTATGTATTATGAGACATTTGAATGACCATATATCGTAATCCAACACATAGTTTTAGTTCATGGACTGTTTATTATTGTTACAATTTGTTATTAATACTCAACATGCACCTTAGAAGAGAACAATAGCTTATCTATTTCTATTTCCTAATACAAATGAGCATAGGTAATAACATGAAATAATGAGGCAAAACAAAACCAATAGCATGTAAATTATTTGTAAAGTTGAGTGACTTACGTGACTATTGCACTAACCACGTGCTTTTGTGGAACATTATTCACATCTAGACAATAGAATTGTATCCTACCTTAACACATACTATATAATGGTTAATAATTCAATGATTGAGACCCCTATTTTTGGAGACCCTACAACCTCCTTTGATCTCCACCATTGATGGTATGGGTCCCATACATACACAGTGGGTCCCACTTATACATCAATGGTGGAGATCTAAAAGAGTTGTGAGGGTCTCCAAAGTGGGGTCTCAAGCATTTTCGTTAACAATTATGGGGTCACTAGAAAATTTTAATGCTATACATCAAAATCTTAATGGAAGAATTAAATATGCCAAGAGAAAGAATGCACGCGCCCAGATAAACTACCTTTTCATCACCCCTACAGGTAAAGTACTGATACATTACAACTACTTAAATAGAAAGACTCAAGAGGCAAGTAATAACATGCTTTCTTGCATAAAGCTCACACAAGTTTTTGATAACCAACACAAAAAAATTAGATCTCGGATGGTTATAAACAAAAATTCAATCTAACCTCAGATGCCAATTTTTCCAATTTTGGTTTTAAATATACACATTTCCTACACCATCTTGCCATCCTACAAATCCAAGTAAATTCACATGACAACCCAACTCAATTCAATATAAGAGGAATCATAATCCTAATAAAAAAGCAACGGAAGAAATTCCACAAAAAATAAATAGTAAATAAACAAAACAAAAAAAAAAAAAAAAAGTATCACATCATAGCATGACCTTTCCACCAATAATCAATGGAACTTTTGTCTCAAAATATTTTATTGACCATACTTGTTATTCATAGTTGACAATCAATAAAACTTTTGTCTTGTGGCATAGCCTATCAACCCTAGTTGTTATTCCATCAAATGTTCATATTTTATCTTTAAACCAGTAAAAGAGAAATCCATTGCGAAAAAAGAAAAGAAAAGAAGTGGTAGCATGTCAGGATTCTGTTGATATTTCATCAAATTAAGAGGCAGTGCATATGACCACCGCCGAAACCCTAACCCTAGTTCTAGAAACCCTAACCTTCTCCCCATTATTGTGTTTTTTGTCTTCTTCTTCTTTTTCTCTCGAAACCCTAACCCTAGATCTAGATATGCCACTATCGCAAACCCACATCACCGCCCACCACCCACCGCCACTGCCATTACCGCCCACTATCCATTGTTGCCCTTCTCTCATCTTTATTCCCTTTTTCTCATTCTTCTTCTTCTTCCAAAACTTTAGATCGATCCACCACCGTCGCCAAATCGCAACCCATTGTTGCCATCACCTCTCACCTTTGCCACCAAATTGTGACTCACCATATCGCTCTCTGAAAACCCTAGATCTAGGGTTAGGGTTTAAGAGAGGTAGAGAAAAGAAAGGAGAGAGAGAGAGAGAGAGAGAGAGAGAGAGACAAGAAGAGAGACGAGATTAGGGAGGCGACCAACGAGGATGGTCGTGATGGTGGGTGCCAATGATGGTGGGAGAAGGAAAGCAAGTAGAGGTAGTGAGGTGGTGGAGTCCAAAACAAGAATTTTCAAAGGGATATAAGTGTAATAAAAAAAGGGTAAATTACAAACACCCCCTAAGGTTTACTTAAATTACAACAAAACTAACTATTTACGGCTTCAACTTTACGCATATTGAATGTATGTCGTAATTAGTACATTCTATGACATATTTTTTTTTCCTTTTGCAAGTTAATGGTTTTTCAATAATGACACACATACCATGTAAGTCGTTAATTCATATATTTATGGCATACAAAAGTATGCCGTAAAAAATGTATATTTTCACAACTTAAAAAACATGTCATAAAATATTTGCACTTAAGACGACATACATTTTATGTTGTAAAATATTATAACTTTACATGGCATGCATTAACATGTTGTGAAAACTTCTACAAAAAAAAAAAAAATTCAATTCGACTTGTTTTATGACATGCAAAAGCATGCCGTAAAAAATGTATATTTTCACAGCATACAAAAATATGTCGTAAAATCTTTATGCTTAAGATTTACATATATTTCATGTTGTAAAATATTATAATTTTCCACGGCATACATTAGCATGTCGTGAAAACTTTTATTAAAAAAAATTTGAATCTGATTTTTTTTTTTGTTTGATTAAAAAAAACTAACAATTTCCAACCAAGCTTCTCACCTTAAATTTTTCTAATTGAGGACAACGTAAAAAATAATTTATACATTATTTCATAATTTAGTGTCTTATTTTAAGGGATAATTGAACCCAAAGGAAATTTTGAGAAAAAATTTATATATTCATGAAAAAGTTTGTAATTTTAATTATTAATATTTATATTGCTTCACTAATTTGTAATTTTTTAAAAAATTACCTTGATTTGATATTTTTCCTTCTTTTAATAATTTATTTATTTTTATATTTTAGATGTACCTAATCATATAGCTAAAAAGAAAAATATTTATAAAAAAAATATAATACATATGAAATGTATTAAATTATATATTTTTTGAATTTACTGTTTTTAAAAAATTTAAAAATATTTCCTTCTAAATATATGTAAATTATTTGAATTTAAAAATAAAAAATTATTTAAAATATTTAAAATTTACAATAACAAAAAAAAACTCAAAAACATTATTTTAAGCCCGTTCACTACTCACTCTCCCTCCCATTCTATCTATACATGTTTTTGCCCCAAACCCCCCTCTCTCTCTCTCTCTCTCGGCGTGCGTGCTCTCGAGCAGTGCCTTGATCGTTCGGGCCTTTGAGGTAGGTTTTGATCAAAAGTCAGATATTTTTCTTCTTCTTATCTTCGGTTCTTCAAAGTTACAGTCAAATCTCTGTATATGCGTATATTTGTATATATTAGTCTCCATTGATCGATTTGTGATCGGTAGATCTGATGAGTTTTGAAGCATATGATCGATTCTTTGCTGTGGAAATGAATTTGGACTGTTTGAACATGATCGAATCAGGATAAATATGTGCTTATATGTTGTGTTTATTGATGGATTTGTTTGAAGTTCATCATCAAAGCTGGTTATCAATTGGTCTGATTGTAAATTCAGCAAAATGATCTCTGTTTTTGTAGTTTTTTTTTTTTCTTCTTCTTGAATTGTTACTTTTAATGCCTTCACGGTTCAGGTATGGATACACAATGGTGCACATCTGCTTAAGGTGTCTTTAGGAACTTCAACCAAATAACCATTTTTGTTTATTTCGCTGAGGTGCTACCCAATTCTAACTTTTTTTTTCCACCTCAGAATTTTTGAAGGCCAAGTGTTTGATGAATTGTGAAGTTTCATTTTTGCTTTAATTTATTGGAAAGTTCTTTCGTGATTTTCATATTTTCTTTTAGATGGATTGGAGTGTTAAAATGATCTGTTGGTAAAATTTCTTCTTGCATAAACTCTGTTTTGGTCAAGTTGTTTGTAGTTCTTTTGTTTTTGTTTTTGTTTTATTTTCTATTGTTTTCTTCTTCTTCTTCTTCTTCTTCTTGCTTCATTTTTTTAACACCCAAGATCAAATCTGTATTGCAACTTGTGTGATGCCGTTTATTTCCTCAACACTTCTGTAACATATGCTGCTGTAGGTAGTCAATCATTTACACGTAAATTCAAAGTGGAGAAGTTCAGTATGGGAAAAACTGGGAAGTTTGAGAAGCAGTAATTTCTTTATATTTAACATCTTTAAACTCTTATTTTCAAATATTTTTCTTGTATTTGCCTTTGGCACACTTTCTAAAGGCCAAGGATGATAAAGTTTTTGTCCCTTGCATTTTTCAAGTTGTTATTTCACTTCTATCAATTTAACAGCTATCCCGCATTGCCTATTTATATCTCTTTATGATCATGCCCTTGTTCTTGGGTCTTTTTGTCTGCATTATTGTTTCTTTTTCTTTTTATTTTTCCCAACTCTTTATGTTAAACTTCCACTCTTTGTTCCTTTATATGTTTTATTGCTAAATATAATTATCTTTTGGTTCTGACTGACAGCATCATTGAAATTCCCATTTGTAACCTCTTTCAAATTCAATGAGATATTGAGATCCAACTAGCACTTAGTGTTATCTCATTTTCGCCTCAACATTGATTGTTGTTGAAATTCATTTTCATTTTTGTTTCCTTTAAATCAATTGGGAGTTTATATTCTGCTTAGGACATCATTCTCCACACAACTTGTGGCTTGGAAAATGGAATTGCATTATTTTCTGCAGATGGCATTGATGCTTATTTGTCATTTCAAATGTTTTTGTCTGTCTTGGTTCTTCTAGTCCTGCCTTTTTATACTCTCTACAAGTGCCTTTTTAGTTTTACATTAGCTGCCTTGGTTATTTCCTCTTTGTAATTGATAATTCTAGATAGTTAGTAGTAGCACGCAGCTTATGTTTAACTCATAGATAATAGCATGGTTTGAAGCTGTAGGTGCATTTATTGCTGTCATGTTTGTGATCTAAATGTGTCGTCATCTTCATTTAGGGCATTTTCCCATTAAATTTTGTTGGATAGAAGAGGGCATTTTCTCATATCTTCAAAGTATCTTGGCTTGACGTGCATGTCCCTTTTTAGGTGGTTCACTTTTTCTTTTTGATCGGAAGGTGTTGAGATACTTCGGAAAAGATGGCCATAACTGGAGGAAGAAGAAAGATGGAAAGACAGTGAAGGAAGCTCATGAGAGGCTCAAGGTTTGTGTGAAAGGATGATGCTTGTTGAAGGCAATTTTTATTTTTTAAGTTGATTTTGTCTACACCAGACAGAAGTTTGTGACTTTCAGGAATTTTGCACTATATGATATAATGAATAGTTCATGCTGTATATTTTTATTACACTTCCAAAGTAATTTGCTTGTATAATGTCCTTTCAGGCTGGGAGTGTTGATGTGCTGCACTGCTACTATGCCCATGGAGAAGAAAATGAAAATTTCCAAAGGCGAAGCTATTGGTTGCTTGAAGAGTGAGTGTCTAAAAGTTTGCCTTGCTTTTATCGAAGTTTGTGTTTATTTTGTCAAATCTTTGCACTTTGCTTTCTCTCTCTCTCTCTCTCTCTCTATATATATATATACATATATATAAATCTGTCTGTATTATGGACCACCTCTGGGCAATTGCTTTTAATATGAAGTTTATCTGTTAATTAGTATTAGCGTATAAAAGTTGATTGAATGTAAATGCCTACTTGCAGCTTCTTGTGCATGTGCAGGCATAAGTCCAGTCCTCTGATACTATTTAGCATTGAATAAACATCAATCACTGAGTAGAATCTGGTTCGTTAGTTATATCTGCTTCTGGAACAGTTTTGCTGCTTTGGAAGTCCCATTACCTTTTTCTGTGAGGGAAAAAAGATGAAATATGGTTTAAAGTTTCACCCCTTTTCTTTGTCATACTAATCATTTTAATGTTTGGAATTACGGCCATGTCTATAACTGTAAACTCATGTTAACTTGTATGAACTTCCATGAAATTGACTACACCTTGAAAATTGAATCAATTTATGGAAGTTAATGAAAATCTGACCATTTTTGTTTCCTTAGTTGTTATTTTGGAAGGGCTTTTGCTGCACATTCTCATTTGCTTCTTATTTGGATGACACCTGCTGCAGGGAGCGCTCGAACATTGTTCTTGTACACTACCGCGAAGTAAAGGTTAGAAATTTATTCTATTATTTCTTTGTTTCTTCATTATTGAAGAAATTCACAATTGATAATTTGTATACCGTATCAGATGATTCTTGAGCCAATATATATTATACATAATGCTGGCTATTTTAGAATAACATCGCTTTCCAACTTTCCCACCTCTTTTGTTTCAAGGTTTCTTGTTTATGTATAACTTCCACGTATTGGAATCTTGCTACAAAATATAATCTAATGTGTTTTGTTGCCCAACTTTTCACATTCGTGCTAGTTTCTTTTTGGACTAATGGTCATTACAATGTTCATGTTACTCGTAAGATTCCTGACTTAGTGGCACTTCTATGATTTGGAAAGCTCCTCCATGGGTTTTAGTACGTTACATTGTTTTGTTTCTTGTTGGTGCTTAATGGATATTGGTTTGGCCATGGCTATTCCCAGAGTACTTAACGTTACACTTCCATGTGTTTTTTTTTTTTTTTTTTTTTTTGCGACAGTAACAAGATGGTCACTAATACATTGTAGGCATTTTTTGAACTGGATTGGAAGTGGGAGTCTCTCTTCTTCTAGCTCTTAGAATCGATGCCAAAGGTTGATTCTTGGGATGTAGTTTTGGTGGTAAAACAAAACCAAAATTCATGTTTTTGTATTTAAGAATTTGATGCATCTATCTACTTTTCTTTTCTTCGTACTCTTTTTGTCTCCCATTCAAATTTTCGAACAATGCATGTTTTCTTTGAAGGATGCAACTTTTTATTTTACTTGGTTTTGTGATCTATAAGTTTTTGAACCATGTAACACTACAACAAAACTAACTATTTACGGCTTCAACTTTGTGGCATTAAATGCATGTCGTGATTAGTACATTCTATGACTTTTTTTTTTGCAAGCCGTTAGTGGTTTTTCAATAATGACATACATACCATGTAAGTTGTTAATTCATATATTTATGACATATAAAAGTATGCCGTAAAAATGTATATTTTCACGACTTAAAAATATGTTGTAAAATATTTGCACTTAAAACGACATACATTTTATGTTGTAAAATATTATAACTTTACTCGCATGCATTAACATGTCGTGAAAACTTTTGTAAAAAAAAAAAAATTCAATTGATTTTTTATGGCATGCAAAAGCATGCCTTAAAAAATGCATATTTTCATGACATACAAAAATATGATGTAAAATATTTACACTTAAGACGACATACAATTCATGTTGTGAAATATTATAACTTTACACGGCATGCATTAGCATGTCGTGAAAACTTTTATTAAAAAAAATTTCAATCCAATTTTTTTTTTTCTTTTTTTGATTTAAAAAAGCTAACAATTTCCAACCAAGATTCTCACTTTAGATTTTCCTAATTGAGGACAACGTAAAAAAATGATTTATACATTATTTTATAATTTAGGGTCTCTTTTAAGGCATAATTGCACTCAGTGGGATTTTGGGAAAAAAATTACATATTCATGAAAAAGTTTATAAATGATTAATATTTCTATGGCTTCTCAATAATTTGTAATTATTTTTTTTTTAAAAAAATTATCTTGATTTGATATTTTCCCTTCTTTTAATAATTTATTTATTTTTACTTTTTAGATGTGCCTAATTTGAATACAACTAAAAAGTAAAATATTTGTAAAAAAATATAATATATATGAAATGTATTAAATTTTATATTTTGTTGAATTGAGTGATTTT
The DNA here is from genome assembly GCA_025200525.1 of Camellia lanceoleosa. Lineage (NCBI taxonomy): Eukaryota > Viridiplantae > Streptophyta > Magnoliopsida > Ericales > Theaceae > Camellia > Camellia lanceoleosa. Next base: position 17,837 of record JANUSC010000417.1, read on the forward strand.
TTTAAAAAATTAAAAAATATTTTTCTTTTAAATATATGTATATTATTTGAATTTAAAAAGTAAAAAAAATTATTTAAAATATTTAAAAACTTACAATAATTAAAAAAAAAAAAACAAAAAAAAAAAACAAACTCAAAAACCTAATTTTAGCCTTGTTCACCACTCTCACAGCCTCGTCTCATTCTATCTGTACATGTTTTTGCCCCAAACCCTCTCTCTCTCTCTCTCTCTCTCTCTCTTCAGCATTGCTCTCGAGCTCTCTTCAAGCATGCCTTGGTCAGATGATCTCACAATGTATGTCATTCACTTTCTCTCCCAATTGATCAATTTTTCTCTGCCTCTCGATCATTTTTTTTCCCAAAAGCTTCAAATTCATCATTTTATTTGAAGTTAGGGTTTGGTGAGAGCCATGGAAATGTAGACTACAAGCCAAATGCATTCTCAATCAATTGATCTCAAACCCTAATTGATCTCTACATGCTCCTCTATATCGAACAATTCAGTGAGTTTGAAACTTGTCATACTTCGTATTTTTTCTTGTGTGTGTTTACTGGATCAATTGAAGTTTGCATTGATAATTCGGTTTTTTCGGAGGTCTAGCAGATCACTAGACAAGTCGATTTCAATGCTTCAGATGGAGCTGGCTGCTACTCGAAGTTCTCAAGAGATGAGGAGATCTGATGAGTTCACTCACATCTCTGAATTGACTCATGAGGGCTTGCCAAGGAAGAAGGCTTTTATAGTTATTGGAATTATCGCTTTTAGTAGTAGGAAGAGGCGTGATTCAGTTAGACGAACTTGGATGCCTCAGGGTGATAATTTGATATTGTCTTTGTGTGTATGTCCTACTATATCTTCATTTCATGGCTTTCCTTGACTAGCTTTTGGGGTTTGATTAGGCGAGAGACTTCTTCAATTGGAACAAGAGAAGGGAATTATCATCCGGTTCATGATTGGCCATAGGTAAATCTCTTCTGCTTTTTCTCACAAGTTGGTTAGTTTAGTATTATTTGAAAACAATAGGAATTCTTCGGGCAATATGATCTCATTATTAATTTTTTGAAGTTGGATTCATTGCTTTTCCTTGATATAGATTTGTCAAAAGTCAGCTCCTGCTTGTGTAACAATAGACATTGTTAAACAAATAACTGTATCATTATCACATGAATTGCCTTTAAAAATTAAAATAGAATATCCAGGAAGTTTTGAGATGTTCACTTGTTATGATAATGAACAAGTTTTAGATTATTCTTTGTTTACTGTATTTCCATTCCATTGGTGGTCAACAACCATAGTCATAGCACAAGCACAAATAATCTTTACCACATGCTGCAGGGTAATTTACTTTTATGTGCTGTGATGTTCTTTGATGAGACTAGAAAAAGACAAACTAAATTACCATGAAGATGTTTGTTTGTATATCTAAGAACTGTAGAACTATTTGGCCAATGAATCAATTGGTCAGGTGAACTAAATCTTAATTGATCTGCATTCCACGTTGGTGTTGGTGGACAAGTACAAGAAGCACTCTCCTGTGGACTTTGATGTCAAATTTATGTAAAGCACTAGGAAGGAAATTTTGATCGCTGCTCCATATGGTTGAAATCACGGTTGGTTTGAATATGGTGAACTTGTAGTTCTAGGATTTAAGGTTAGGGAAAGTTTGGAGGTTTTTGTAGACAGAAACGAGTTGGAATTAACTTGATTTTTAGAATTATAAGCTGTAGAAACTTAGAAGTGTAATAAAATTTATAGGCAGCAATTATTTTGTCGCAGTAGATGCTGTAAATTATAGTCCATGAAAATTAATTAAAACATACTTGACCAAACAAGGTTCCAAGGGTTGCTTCTTTTAAAATTCTAAAGTTGTCTCCTCTCTTCTGATTGTGTTCCGCATCTTTTTCTTAACTGATATGTAGATGCTGTAAATTATTGTCTTAGGAGCCTTAGCATAATCATGTGTAAGAAGACAGTAGTTGAAGAGGATTTTCTCAAGGGTATGAGGTGGACAGTTTGATTTTGCACCTTAAGGGAGGATATTCCCTTGGATTTTAGGTGGATAGTTGAAGTTTGATTTTCACCTTAAGTGCTTTAATAATGATAAAAGCAGCAAATTTAAAGAGAATTTATACTGACCAGAAAACAAGAAAATTTATGTTGAATAGTGACAGAATGACCTAAATGCCATAGAGCAAATGTTGGAAAGCCAAGAAACATTGGTGTTAGATGAGATATAATGAAATGAGTTGTAGCCGAAAGAGAATAAAAAATGGAAAAGAGTGAAAGGTATTTATGAGGATATTTGATTGAATGAGCATAAAAAATTGGAAAGACTAGAATCAACATGGGTACTTCTATAAAAATATAGGAGTAGCTTAATGGGTGATACATTGATTGAAATAATTCATGCATGATCATGCCCTATAGAAACTTTGATTATTGAACATAATTGATCATGTGACTTTCTGAGTAACTGCTATGAGAAAAGGACACAGTTGGGACCAATATATTCTTTTTAGACAATGAAAGCTTCAATGTGTGAATAATAGACTACTATTGTCTTACTACCATGCTTTAAATAATGTTATTAGATCTTTTATAGAGTCGTTATTAGTTCTAAAATATTTTAGTTGGTTAAAAAATTTTAATTTCCAAATTTTGAAGTCATTGTTTTTTGTAGAATTTGGAGAATGTTGCATCCTATGGATTTTCAAATAATCTTCAGTTTTAGTGGAGAGTTGAGTTATGAGGATTTGAGGTTGTGGTTGTATGACTTTTCCTAAACCTTGTGACGATGGTGAGACACTTCTTCCCCCCTTCTTCTCCTCCTCTGTCTGAATTACCCCAAGTACTATTTGCAGGTTATTGTTCATAATGCCCTCAAATTGCACATTTTAGCACCAAAAGCCTACCAAACTAAGTTTAAATTAACCTTAACCCTTTCTCCTACGTATTGGTTTTCAATCTAACCATTAATACCCAAAAATTATTTGTTTTCTAGATTTCAAATAGTCTAATTCATTTGAGAAATAGAGGTCTTTTTAATTTGGGGTTTGGAAAAAGCAGGTCCTAACTCAAACCAACGCAGATCCATTCAAAAAGGATAATATTACTAAATGGAAGGTACATACCTTTTGCTCTTGCTACGATATATTTGCATCATATAGGGCACCTGTGTGTATAATTGAGAATTATGCTGAATGCCAATTGTTTTGATTGGTGCAGTGCAACATCTAATAGCATACTAGATCGAGCTATTGATTCAGAAGATTCTCAGCATAAGGACTTCCTCAGGCTGGTAAGGATGCACAGAGCTTGTATGTACAAAAAATATTGTGGACAATTCACAAATTTTTTTCTCAATCTTGGTGCTCATGAGTTATGTTGTCTTGCAGGAGCACGTTGAAGGGTATCATGAATTGTCTGCCAAAACCAAAATTTTCTTCTCCACTGCTGTTGCAAAATGGGATGCTGATTTCTATGTTAAAGTGGATGATGATGTCCATGTCAATTTGGGTATACATTGTCTTTTTCATTTTCTTTTCTTGTTATATTCTTTCTTCATTTTTTCCCAATTTTGGGTAGCTTTTGTCAATTTTGAATTTGCTGAGTGATGCAGAGTGCATAAAACTATTATGACCCTACCACTATTATATATTTTCCAAAAAAATTCATTAGTTTGCAAGCTTTGAAGAAGAGATTTCCTCTTAAGATGGATTTATTTTTCCGCAGTTGTTGAGTTTGCCATGGCTTTGCGAGAAGTGGGTGCTTTTTGTTGTTATGGAATGTGTGCTTGCACTTGTTGCTCTGTTGCAACATTTGCTCTTCTAATCCTTACAATTGGTATTGGGGTAGGGCTCTTTCAGATTAAGTTAATTGATTCTTTGGCTTGCTCTATTGCTCCTAATAATGAATTAGACTTGACCGGCTTGTGTTGTGTATAATCTTTTTGCTTTCATTTGTACATATAATTTGTTATCCGATCTTGTAATTTGTTTTTAAGTACTAAAGCGGCATTTTAGTGATATTATGTGTTCAGATATTGAGTTTACTCATGTAATGAACTTTGAATTTGCTTTTCTCTCTCTCTCTCTCTATATATATATATATTAAAATAACCTTTTTACGACATACAAAATTATCTTTGTGAAAAGTGTAATAATTTATGACATGCAAGAAAATGTTGTAAAGATTATATATGGCATACGTAGTATGCTAGAAATATACTAAAATAACCTTTTACATACAAAATTATGATTTATGACTTGCAAGAAAATGTCGTAAAAGATTATATACATTCATAGTATGCCAGAATATATTAAAACTAATCTTCTACGGCATGCAAAATTACGCCATGGAAAGTATGATGATTTATGGCATGACAAAATGTTGTAAAAATTATATACGACAAACAAAGTATGTCATTAATGTTTAATTTATTACTTTTTACAACTTTACTTGCATACCGTAATGACACTCAACTTTCCACGGCATATCATATAACAACATTTATGTGCATGTGAAAGAGTTTTTACGGCATGCATTGCAAGCCGTAAAAATTCAATTTTGTTGTAGTGCAAACAACCTTTTTCCTTAATTTTTCCATCCTCTCCACCAATCACTCAGTGACTTAATTGAGATAGGAGCCACCCATGACAAACCCCATCATCTTAGGATAGATGCCCAAACTTTCCAAACAGCATGGCAATCAATTAGGGGACGGTTTGATGTTTTAGGCTTATCATTACAGAAAAGACATAACCCAGAATTAGAAGCTATGGAGACACCAATCCTTAGGAGTCATTAACTCTTCAAAGCCAAGCTAGCCATCCAAAATATTGGACTTTAAAGAGAGAAAGACTTGACCACCATTCAATTTAGCTAGGGAATAAAGGGATCGAACTGAAAATTTTCCTGAGGGTTCTGCCATCCAGCGCGTCAAGTCCTTTTTTTTTTTATTATCGGTTGAGAGAAGTTGGATAGAAGGCTATAAAAGACACCATTTTTTTTTTCTTTTGAGGGGGGGGGGTGTTTTAATGACACTAGCAATTTAATTGAAAATGGCTCAAAAGAAGATGCTAGTTTGAACTAGTGTGTACTAGTCTTTGTAAAGTAATTAGATATATATATAATTTGTATAGCATTATTCAACTACTAAGCTTAAGATTGACTGTAGGGTGGAGATAAAACAAGACACAAAATTCAACAGCCAAACAGGAGGGATGATACCTCCCCTTCTCCACCAGAGAGAGAGAGAGAGTCCCAAGATTGTCTCTATTTGCCTATTGATGTGTCTTTCTTGGCAAAGTGTTATTTCTGATCATTCATTTTCCTAGTGCATTGGTTTAGATGATTTTTATTAGAGGCATACACTTGTACTGTGGCTGCAGCCCTTGGATGAGTTGCTTGGGCTTTAGCTGTGGCTGCAGCTGGTGCTGCAGCTGTGTTTTCTGCTGGTGCTTCAGTTGTGATTGTTGTGTTTTCATGACACTTGGACACACACTTGGATGCATAGACTTGATACTCTTATTAGTTTTGTTAATATAAATTTTATTGGTGGCACTTACTAACAATTCCAGACACAAATGAAGGAGCTTGGAGCACAATCCAGTGCTACAGATGAGGAGATCTTCAAACAGGTTCTAGGGCTTGATCGACCTGGTCATGTTCGAACAAATGGATTGGGTCCTTCTCTGACAAATGTCTTTGGAGGTGGATTTAGGCACTTACAAGAGCAGGCTCATCTCATCCAGACACAAGTCCAAGAGCAACTTAACCAACATAAAGTACAAATGGAGATGCAAGTGAAGGAGATGATGGATGCTATGTTTAGTCAGATGCAAGGTACAATCCAAGCTCAACAAGCACGAATAGAGTAGTTGGAGTCTCAACAGGCCATGGGTGGGCCTGTTGCACCAACTACTACACATGTGCATTCACAACAATAATCCCATGCATACCTCGTCGTTTAATTGCCATCATTCATATGAGGAAGTGAGTAAATAGTTAATCATGAAATTTTCAATATGGCATTTTATTCATGTTATTTGTTCTTGTCAAATGCAGGTTCAAATATCAGAGGAAGAAGAAGAAGTAGATAGGACAAACTCAATGTCGGAGGGACTCTTTTTTGTAGTAAGTTTGCTTATTTGTCTACTTGGCTATTTATTTACTAATACCGATACTAATATCTTCTGTATAATTGCATAAGGCTTAGTTGCTATAATTATGGTTTAAAAGTAGCATCGGTACTGATCATAGGGTTCTTACTGTTTGCTAGTTTAAAAGTAGTAACTGAAGAACATTACTTCATGTTTCATTTTTATCTATTGTCAGTTTAGTTCAATAATATATTTCCCTTCTTGATTTGGACACCTATAGGCTATATGTATATTAGTCACATAGATAGGGTGAGGAATCTTAACTATGTAGATGAAGGCCTCTGGATGTCCAAAATCTAAATTCTTCAAAGGCTTGTTTTTGCAGTCATTTTTTTGGAGTAACTGTCTAGGTATCATGAATTCTCTTGCTGGAACCTTATTTAATTTCTAGTGTTCATGTAACATAGCCCATCTTTACCTCAAGTATATGCAATATCAATAGGCTAATCACGGTTATGATGCTCCATAGCTTAACATAAACGTTAAATTCATAAGCAACAAGTAGAAAGGTGAATATGTGAGCGAATCACATCAGACAAGCATAGTTAACCTAGAACGTCATATCCTAAAGTAATGACGAGGAATAATTGGAAACTTTGATCATAAATATAAAGATTGGAGATTGAAAGCCTACTTTCAACCTAGGACATATAGGAACAACGAAATTTTGGGATGCTGCACAATTTTTTAAGTTTCTAAACCAGGTACCTTCAGACTTTTTTACGGATCCAAATCCTAGGGTTTGGATTGTTCATTATTGAAAGTTGTATATTTATTGAATTGGGTTAGTAGAATTAGTAGTTTTTTCATATCAGAGAGGTTAGGTAATTTTTTTTTTTGGTGACTTCAAATTTTATTCCACACAAAACACAAAGAAAACAAGAAACAAGGACCTACCCCTGCACACTAGAAACAAAAAAACGCAGATCAACACCAAAACAAAACAACAAAACAAAAAAAAGCTAGAAAATTTATTTATCAGGTATGTAGAATGGAACAAGGCAGCCCCCAGTCCATACAGATTTGCCAATTTTGTAAAGAATTCTTAACTCTCTTGAAAGAACAAGCTCTAGCTCTAACTTCCTTAGCTATTCCAGCCACTATCACTTGCTTGTGACTAACAGACTGAGTAAAAATTCTCCTGTTCCTCTCCAATCATACATGATATAAAGTGCAAGCCAAGGAAAGTTTGAACATAGTATTTCCCAGTAAAAGGACACGAGATTGGTAGCTAATTTTTGTAAACAAATCGGCCAATGCACAAAAGCCCATTTAGGCACAGTTCCTTTAAACCAAACAATAGAACACCATGGGACCACTGCTCTACATGGCCTCAGAGCTTCCCAAGCAGATTTAGAGGAGTAGCTACCCCTCTTTGAAGGTAACCAAACAGCTTCATCAGATCTGTGCAGATTAGGAATAAGGGTATGAGGTGTTAAAGCAATAACTTGCCGAATTGCTCTAATTCTTAATCTAGGCCAATGCCAGCATCTTACATTCACATAAAGAGCTCTACCAATATTCTGCACAATTCTACTTCCAAAATATTGATAAAGAGGCCCCACGGGATGCCAGTTATCAAGCCATAAGAAGGTGGGACTGCCATCCCCTATTCTGTAATGAATAAGAGGCTGCCCAATCTCTCTAAAGCTTGAATATCTTCCTTATAGTCCATGAGGAATCATTTGGACATCAATAAACCAAAAGCATTGATCCTTTAAAATATAGGTATGTATCCATTTAACTCAAAGTGAATCAGCCTTCATACTTATATCCCAAAGGTGTTTAATCATATTGACTTATTCCAAATTTTCAGCGATTTAAAACCTAACCCTCCTCCTTGTTTAGGAACACAAATACTCTCCCACTTAACTTTGGCCCCTGTTTGCTTAAGCTCAGAACCAGACCATAAAAAGGCTCTAATCAAACTTTCCCCCTCCTTTAGAGTTCTTTGAGGTAAAATAAACAGGGAACTCCAATAGATCTATACACTAAACAATACTATTTGAATAAGTTGCATGCTTCCCCCATATGACAAGAGCTTATTTGCCCACAACTGAATCCTAGAGTGTATTCTGTCCTTCAGTTGAAGACAATCCCCATACCTCAATCTTGTGAAAATAAGAGGCACACCCAAGTACTGGACAGTTAATAGACCCTCAGGAATTGGAAGAACAGTCAGTAAATCAGCTTTTAAAACAGAAGAAATTCAGCAAAGAAGACAGCACTCTTTTGTAGATTAGGTTGAAGTCTAGACCATAAATGGAACTGATGTAAAATGCCATTTATAATTCTGAATAACTGAATATCAGCCCCACACAGAACAAAAAGATCATCCGCAAAGGCTAAGTGACTGATACCCAAAGATTGGCACTTAGGATGGAAAGGAAACTGACTGTGAGTCAAATTATACTTAAGAAGAGCACATAACTAAAAGAAAAGGTTTAGGGGAAATTGGATCCCTTTGCCTTAAACCTTTTTCTCTCTTGAAATAACCTTCCAATTCTCCATTCAACACAATGGAATAACTAACTGTGGACACACATTGAATAACCTGAGAAATAAACCTAATTGGAAAATCCATATCAGTCATTATTTTGAACAAAAAATGCCACCTTACAGAGAGGTTAGGTTATCATTTATATTTGCTTCTTCTATTCAATTGAACCATCAAATCTATATGTATTATGTTTTATGGATCCTTACATGTTTAGGTGTATTGCAAGTATTAGTTATTTGATTCTCCTTTTTGATACTGCCTTATCTACAGAACCTATCTTTGTTTCTGTCTATTGTAATAATCGTGACTATAATGCTTGTATTTATTATTATGCGACTGTTACTTTGTTTTTATTTTAATTTTAAAATTTTATTTACTGGTGCAGGAAACATTTGAATGAATCTTTGTTAGGGTACTAGTCTATCTCTGATCTTCCACGATGATGGCAGAAATCGGGCAGTGGTGACATCACTGATGCATTTTGCACTAATAGATGGGAATGTAATTTTTAATGCATCACAATTTTGTTAGAGAATTGGGCCCTCTTTCAGATTTTTGAAAAACAAAGTTCTAGGCTTGTTTCTTATTTTTGATTGCACATTTCTAAAGACAGCTTTGCATACACTGTATATTCTTATTTGATGAAGCATATAATAAAACACCCAGCAATTGTAAACGAACAACACAAGAAACAAATTGGCCCTTTTTTTAATCAGCCAAAATGAAATATATTGATTAATAAAAATGTACAAGTACATTGAAATTACATCAATAACCTTACTAAGAAGGTACATGCAGTTGGCCCTATTATAGCAATAGTTGTGTGTGGTATTTTACTTAGTTATTGCACAGGAATAATGAAGTCATTTCTTATGTTTACCTTTCTTACTGATCATCTGAGGGTGTAACTATTGACTATCATATGCGTTAGGAGGAGTTTAGGAGCAGAGAAAGTGTACAAGTGCTCTCATTTGCAAGCGTATTTATGACATTGAATATATCCAAGCCTAGCTAACTTCTAGAGACTCTCGTTGTCTTGACTATTGTTATAACTATTCAACATAGTAATTGGAAAGATGCCCTATGATTTACCTGAGTAAGAAGCACAACTTAAGGTAAATTAGGTGGCATGTTTTCCAATTCCCATGTTGCATAGTTATAACGACAGTCAGGGCATCGAGTATCTCTAGTTAGGCAAGTCTGGATACAATTAATATGATAAATATGCGCAAAGGTGAAGCATCAGACATTGTCTCCTTGGAGGAACTCCTCCAAGCATATGTGACATCAATGATATCAAAACCAACCTCTCCATCAATAGGAAAGGTAAGCACAGAAATGACTCCAGCTTTGTAGGATCAAGTCCTTGTGCAATAACTGGTGCTAATCCTAAACCAGCTGCATGCGCATATCTTAACCAAATAATAAAAAAAACTACAACTAAAATTAAAACAATACATACAATAATTATTATTGCAAGAGGACTATTTATTCCTTTTATTTTCCAAAAATCTTTAGAATGAAACGAAGAAGGTTCTTGTAGGTTTGGATCTGTACCTTGGGCTGCTATGGATTTGAAACTGATGGAGATGATGATGGCCCAAATAACAACCGTAGAAACTTCAATCTGATTTCAAAAATTGATAAAAAGAAAAAAGAAAAACGAAATGAATAAATAAAATAATAAATTGATAAAAAGTAAAAAAATATTTATTTATAATATAAATAAATAATTAGAGTTATCTTCACAGGTTGTTATCTAACTATAATAGATAACAAGTTATGTCTTTTCATTATATGTTCACATGTGAAAAAGATTGAAAATTTAAACACACCACACCCATACGCGACTTAATGTAAAATGATAAAATTCCATATGTAACTTAGGTGATGTCCCACTTACATTTAATTAATTTAGACCACAAACATACCACTCTCTCATTGCCGGCCACACTATTGTTAGTTTAGTACACTTCTATTGTTTGGTTCGGTTCGGTTTACGTTTCTAAAAATTTTATGCAATAATAAATATGATATATATTTGATGTTACTGAATAAATTACTAATAATTAGTTTAGTTATGTTGGTTAAAGCTTATCAATTTCACAATGATAGCTAGTCTTCAAATCTTATAAGAAACATTTCATATTTTAAATTTTTTATATAAAAATATAAAAAATAATAAATAAATATGTTACAGTCTGATTTGGTTCGAAACCATAATCAAAGCCTTGGAAGCGGGAACCGTACTGATTTAAACGGTTCCACCATTTTCAAAACTAGAACCAACTTAACTAAACCGATGATTTAGACGAGATTGAATTGATTTATCGATTCTACCGATTTTTTTGAAGACCTGTAACCAACAACTATTGACCACCATCACTACAAAAAATATCAAACCCAAGAAACCCATTACCCCAAGATCGTGAATGCCTCCAAAACCACCACAAACAACACCCAATTGTTGTCAACAAACCACTACAAATGAGAACTTGGTGTACTAAACTGACAAGGACAATCTCCTCCCATGGATTTATTGATATGGCTTGAAGAAGCCATTTGCCATTAAGCACAAGGAGTGCTCTTCATCATCCAAGGTCGTGTCATTCGATTTTATGGAGACTCTAAGCAAAATTTAAGATGGAAACTTATATTTTAAGTGTTTGAGTGATTTCGAATTTCATACTAATCAATTAAAGTGATTTTTTGTCTAAGAGACTCTAAATGCTTGAAAACTTTAAACTCAATTTTTTTCTTTGTTTGATTTTTATAGAATTTTAAAAACACCTATTGGCTATCCTTAGACATTAAAAATCCAAATCCAAAAATATTTTAATGTAATTCAAAAGCTTGCATCAACACTTATAAAAGGGAAAAAAATGTGATGACCGGGTACGTAAACCGCCTCGTTCCTCTTTGATTTATGTTGGGTTTACTTTTGTTGTTTTTGAAAACTTTTCTCAAAATTCTCGTGCTTATTTATTTTGGTGTCGAGTTTCACATGTTTTGGGAGGGATGAGGTTGGATCCGGGAGTTTTCAGTTCAGCTGGTAAAATTTCTGCCTAGGAGGCAAAGCCGCACGTGTGGGGGCTTGGGCCGCACGTGCGGGAGGTGAGGCTGCAAGCGCAGAAAGTAGGGGTGGTCAGGGTGTAACACTGAAATAATTGCACGTGAAACTGCAGGTGTGGGTAAGAGAGGGCCACACTTATGGGTGGAGGCCAGACGCGAGGAAAGGCTCTGACATATGGAGTCCACCGAGTTCAAAAATTTCTCATTTTCTTCTTTTTGGGCTATGTGTATATCACTTTTTCATCATCTCTCTCTCTAAAAACACATTTCTCCTCCTTCTCCCTACTTTCCCTATACCAAACCTCACCAAATCTTTGATTTCTCTAAATTCATTAACATTTTGACCCTAGTTCCTCTACCTTCGAGGGCTATATTGTGTACGTGGAGATTGAGTTTCACACCGTTGATTTTGGGGCTTTCTTCTTTTTTCCTTCAAGAACTTGAGATAGGGATTTTCTTTGAGTTATATATACATTTTTACAAATTATGTTGTTTTTGGGACTCCTTGTGGTGTTAAACTGGTTTTTGATTCATGAGTTGTGGGTGATTTTAAAATGGGTTTCCATAATGTTTTCTAAAAACCCTTGAGATTTTGGAGCTTTGTTGTTGTAGAGAAGTGTCATCTTGAAATGATTTCTTTCAAAATGAAGAGGAAACCTAGTTTATGGAAACCCTAGAAACTTGGGGATTTTTGAGAAAATATGGTGATGTTATGAAATTGATATTTGACGAATAGTATGACAAATGTTGAAATGAGAAATTCCATGGTGCATGAGAATTAGTTGGTTTTGAAGTTGTTGTTCAAAATGTTGATATAGTCATGAAATGATAAAGTTGATGAAAATAAATGAAATGTGGAAATGTTGTTGATTCTCGATAGAGATTGATGAGTATATGTTTATCTTGTGAAATTGCCTTTGGAAAGAGAAATGAAAATTGTGATCATAATGGAAAAATTGTGTGGAAGAATATTATAATGCATTGATATATGTTGCGTTGGCATTCAATTCATTTGGTTATTACGAGTTTTGAATTAAAAATTGAAAATTTTGCATTGAAAAGGGAAATGTTTGTGAAATAAGATTTTCATTTAGTTGTTTTGGGGTAAATACGTTGGTAAGTCCAGATAGGGGGTGTAGATGAAATTGATTAAGTTGGCCTGAGTGTCCAGAGTGAAAGACTGAAAACACGCGCGGAGAAGGTACCACGTGCCTTCCGGTTAGCTACTGGTAAAGTGGGGATTTGGTAGTGCTAGTTATGCCTACTTGCAGACACCAACTTAGGGATTACCTGAGTTGTATTTACCGCCCCTTGAACTTGATTTAAGATTATTGAATTGTTGAAATTTCAAGATTTCATTGTGCATGATGGCTTTCAAAAGATGAAGATGCGACTTTTTTTAAAAAAGCATAGCATGGTATGTGCATTTCAATTCATGAAACTTGTATAAAATGTATATATTTTGTTAAGAAGTTCCTATTGGGCTTTCTGCTCACCCAATGGGATTTTGTGCAGGAAAAGATGTGTTGATTCCGCCAAACTAAGGGCGTAGATGTGTATGTTGAGAGCACAAGGCTCTTGTTTTGTTGTGATTATATTTTGCAAGCCAAGAGCTATATTTGTGTGGTTTCGAGCAACCATTTTGTATAACTGGGCTTAAGCCTTGGACTTTGTAACCCTTGAGGGCATTTATTTACTTCTGACTGGATGTTTTACATGCTATAGATTCATGTACTAAAGTCGTTGAATGTGTAGTTGCATGTAGAACTATTTTGTAAATCTCTTATGATTATATATGCAAGTGTTGGAGATTATTTCGGTTTATCGTAAGGAGCGATAGTTGGTGTACTTCTATTGTGTATATTTTTTTGGGGTGTTACAAAAAAAGAAAAAAGAAATCCACAATCTGTCCTAAAACAAAAATCTACACCTTTTAAACAGGATATAAATACCATGCAATGATAGCTCGTTATTCCCTAGAATAAATCTAATAAAAAGTAAACATCTTCCATCTCACATAAAATTCTGTTAAAAAAAAGAAAAAAACTCACATAAAATCTATATTATAAGAGATACATGGTAAAAAAAATACCAAAAATATCATGATTCAATAAATTTTAATTGGTATAATAAAGATAATTAAGCTAATTCAACATCCCTTCTACCACTGATGAGTTACAACTTATGCCGAACATAAAATGAAAAATAAAACCTTATATTAGCTTCTCTCTACTCTATAATTAAGCATATTATCTCTTATTCAAGTTTAAGCATGTTTAATCACTCACTTCTATTCTCTTCCTTTTTATTACTGTTTTTTCAATCTTCTCAATTATTTTGTCTTTTTTCCTTTGAGTTTAAGCATGATTCAAAAGAGAGTTCTCTCACTAAGTTTAGTGCCAAGCATCAATCACACATTCATCAAATTGTAAGCAATGTTCTCTCACCTTCGTACTTTGTTGGTTGTAATCTTATTTTGTTGTTTGCAAAAATCACATGTTCATCAAACGTTTATCTATACTCAGTTTGGTTTATTATAATGAAAGTAGAATGGAATCAAATGTTCATTTCTTAATCTCCGTATGAATTATTTCATTTGTATTATATTTTTCATCATTTTTTTGCTCAAAAATCTATGGACATTCTAATGAAATTATCATTTGATTCAAACCAAATTCAAATGAATCAAACAATACTTGAGAGAGGTATGGGCTATTTCCATAAAACACATTGTTTGGCAAGCCTTTTTTTTTTTTTTTTTTTTTAAATACTTCAATCATGTCATCTATATTGATTTGTGAGAACTGACAAATAAAAATATGATAAAAATAAATAAATAAAAATAGATGAGTGCCCAAACAACAGAACTTCAAATGCAACCTGGGGGTAGAACCCAAAAAAAGAAGTTATGTTATCTATATTGATTTGTGAGAATTGACAAATGAGGGTATAATAAAAATAAATAAATAAAAATAGATGGGTGTCCAAACAACAGAACTTCAAATATTTATTCCTAAATTCTCATAATTTTAAAACTCTCTCTTTCTTACGTGTCAACCTTCTTTGATTGCCTTTCATGTTTTCTATTTTTCTTCATATTCTATTTGTTTGATTAATTAAAATTAAAATTAATTTCACTGCTTATGGATAAAGATTTGAATTTCAAAATTCCTCCATATAGATAAACATATAAAAATCAAAAATTAATTTTATAGTCTACAGATAAAGATAAAAATTAAACAATTAATTTAAAAAAATTAATTTCACAACTTATAGATAATTTAAAATTTCTTCCCATAAATAAACATATAAAAGTTGATAAATAACTTATAAAAATTAATTACATGGCCAACAAATAAAGATAAAGATTAAATAATTGAATTTAAAAAAAAAATGAAATTACATTCTCATAATTTTAAAACTCTCTCTTTCCTATATGGCAACTTTCTTTGATTGCCTTTCATGTTTTCTATTTTACTTAATTTTCTATTTGTTTGATTAATTAAAATTAAAATTAATTTCATTGCTTATGGATAAAGATTTGAATTTCAAAATTCCTCCATATAGATAAACATATAAGAACTGAAAATTAATTTTATAGTTTACAGATAAAGATAAAAATTAAACAATTAATTTAAAAAAATTAATTCATAACTTGTAGATAATTTAAAATTTCTTCTCATAAATAAACATATAAAAGTTGATAAATAACTTATAAAAATTAATTTCATGGCCTACAAATAAAGATAAAGATTAAATAATTGATTTAAACAAAAAACGAAATTACTCCTTTTTCCCCCTCTTCATTTTGTACTTTAATTAATTTTATTATAGATAAACATATAAAAATTCATAAATAATTTATGAAAATTTATTTCATGACCTATAGATAAAGATAAAAATTAAAAAAAAATTATTTAAAAAAATTAATTTCATGACTTATAGATAAATAAACATATAAAAATTGATAAATAATTTATAATGATTAATTTCGTGGCCTACAAATAAATATAAAGATTAAATAATTGATTTATAAAAAATAAAAATAATAAAATTTAGATAAAGATATGATTTGTTAATCTATATATCTATCAAAAACATATATATCTAAATCTTTATTTTGATTTACTCATATTTTTTTTTCTCATTCTATCACATATTATCTTTTTTTATTTAAAATTTTTCATCTTATGAAATGCCCTTATCTATAACTTCTTATCTCCTATTAAATTCTTAACATTCTCTTGATAATTTTTGTTATTCGTTATTATCTACCAAGTGATAAAGGTAAAAAAAAAAAAAAAAAAAATTTTATTGACTCTGAATGAGAAGAGTATTAATAATGAAATTGGTTTGCTTTGAATCAGAAGAGTATTAATAATGAAATAATGAAGGCTGCATAGGAGAAGGCAGCACAAAAATCTCACAAAATTAATTTTTGTCACTATATTTATCCAAGGTAATAATTTAATATTCTTTCTATTAGTTATTAAAAATAGTTTTTATTAGATCATTGTTATGTTTTTTTATTTATTTATTATTATTTTTATAAGGTTGTCATTCGTTATAGTATGTAGTTGTTTTGTTAAGCCTCCAAATATTTATTCCTAAATTCTCATAATTTTAAAACTCTCTCTTTCCAACGTGGCAATCTTCTTTGATTGCCTTTCATGTTTTCTATTTTTCTTCATATTCTATTTGTTTGATTAATTAAAATTAAAATTAATTTCATTGCTTATGGATAAAGATTTGAATTTCAAAATTCCTCCATATAGATAAGAATATAAAAACTAAAAATTAATTTTATAGTCAGATAAAGATAAAAATATACAATTAATTTAAAAAAATAAATTTCACAACTTATAGATAATTTAAAATTTCTTCCCATAAATAAACATATAAAAGTTGATAAATAAGTTATAAAAATTAATTACATGGCCAACAAATAAAGATAAAGATTAAATAATTGAATTTTTTTAAAAAATGAAATTACATTCTCATAATTTTAAAACTCTCTCTTTCCTAGGTGGCAATCTTCTTTGATTGCCTTTCATGTTTTCTATTTTGCTTAATTTTCTATTTGTTTGATTAATTAAAATTAAAATTAATTTCATTGCTTATGGATAAAGATTTGAATTTCAAAATTCCTCCATATAAATAAACATATAAAAATTGAAAATTAATTTTATAGTCTACATATAAAGATAAAAATTAAACAATTAATTTAAAAAAAATTAATTTCATAACTTATAGATAATTTAAAATTTCTTCCAATAAATAAACATATAAAAGTTGATAAATAACTTACAAAAATTAATTTCATGACCTACAAATATAAATAAAGATTAAATAATTGATTTTAAAAAAAATGAAATTACTCCTCCCCCTCCCCCCCCCCCTTCATTTTGTACTTTAATTAATTTTATTATAGATAAACATATAAAAACTCATAAATAATTTATGAAAATTTATTTCATGACCTATAGATAAAGATAAAAATTTAAAAAAAATAGTTAAAAAAATTAATTTCATGACTTATAGATAAATAAACATATAAAAATTAATAAATAATTTATAAAGATTAATTTCATGACCTACAGATAAAATAAAGATTAAATAATTGATTTACAAAAAAAATAAAATAATAAAATTTAGATAAAGATATGATTTGTTAATCTATATATCTATCAAAAACATATATATCTAAATCTTTATTTTGGTTTACTCATATTTTTTTCTCCTATCACATATTATCCTCTTTTTAAATTTTTTTTTTATCTTATGAAATATCATTATCTATAACTTCTTATCTCTTATTAAATTCTTAACATTCTCTTGATAATTTTTATTATTCGTTATTATCTACCAAGTGATAAAGATAAAAAAATAAAAATTTATTGGCTCTGAATGAAAAGAGTTTTGATAATGAAATTAGTTCGCTCTGAATGAGAAGAGTACTAATAATGAAATAATGACGGCTGCGTGAGAGAAGGCAACACAAAAATCTCACAAAATTAATTTTCGTCACTATATTTATCCAAGGTAATAATTTGATATTCTTTCTATTAGTTATTAAAAATAGTTTGCATTAGATCATTGTCGTGTTTTTTTTTTTGTAAGGTTGTCATTCGTCATAGTATTTCTTCAATCCCATCTCTAAATTTTTCTCTTTGAAATTTTTGTTTTTTCAATAATAAAGTTTAAAATCAATTACTTATCAAATTTGTTTTCTTGGTCCTTATTTTATTGAAGGATTGAGACGAGTAAAACTTTCATATGATATATGAAATTAATGAATATAATACAAAGATGATAAAGAAGTACTACATATTTATCAATATCTCTATGTTATTATTAGTTGATTTGCTAGATTATACTATCAATTTAGAACCCATATGATTTAATTTAATGTCTATGACTTTATTTGTATTCGACCATTTTTTCGTTGCATAACTTATATAAATTTTTTTTTTGGTATATAATGATTAAAGCTATTATTTGTTATATTTCTTCAAGTACAATTCAAATAATTTTTCATCATTTTTTTTTTATAAATAAAATGGATTAAAACTATTTTCTTATATAATTTTTATAATCCTACGAAATTCTTATCTTGATTAATTTTTTTTAAAAATGATGTAGGAACTATACAAGTATTATTCAAACTATGTAGAATGATTTATACTTTGATATGATATGTATGTGTCATTAATAGAGGAAATCAAAGATAAAGAGTTGCTAACATAATCAATTAATGATTTGTTTGAAAAGTTCTTTTTATGAGTAAGGTAACAAACGTAGATTAAATTTTTCTAAAAACTATTTATAAATTATAATTAAAAGTTGATATTTATTTATAATTTGATCCCACAATAATAATATACACCACTGATTTAAAAGTCTAAGTAAATTTATGATAACTTTTCTGAGTTTATAGAATTTTTCTCTTTTAATGTTTTGTTTAGTTTGACACAAGTTATTTATGTTATTAAGTGATTGTGATACTATTATTCTCAACAATTTTTACAATTAATAATTTTTTATGCATATCAAATTTTATTGTGAAATTTTGTGGCTTAATTATTGTTAACATCTACCTAGATGGCTTAACATCATGGCTTGTCGCTATTAAGACATAATTTAAGATTAAGATGATTTATTTATCACACAAAATATATATAGTCTATATGTGTCTAATGTGTTCTCCATCCTTCTCCTTATTTCTTTTGTCTTTACATGAAATCTACCATCTTCCATTATTATTAGGGTAAATTATTAATAGATTTTAATAGTTAAATTTAATTCCCATCTATACTATATATTAAGAAAAATAAGGTTTTTAACTTTAAGAACTCTAAAAGCTTTAAAATTTCAATCCAATTATATTGATTTTTATTTAAAAATCATTGGCTACTAAAAATTGAAATTTTAAGTTTAAAATTTAAAATTATAGTTAACAAAGAATTTATTCAATTCACATATCATTTAGGGGTTCAAATTTCAAAATACACATGATTTAAGGAATACTGAAAATTGAAATTTAAAGTTTAAAATTTAAAATTATAGTCAACAAAGAATTTATTGACTTCTATCATTTAGGGATTTAAATTTCAAAATACACATGATTTAATGAATTGTTTTCCATAATAAAAATATACTATATATTTTACCTAGCTAATTAGCATGAATTTACTATTAACAAAAAAAACTTACATGAGAGAAACATCTTTCACTGCTTTCAAAATAAAAAGGAAGTTTACACAAGAAACATCTTCATCTCTATCAGAATAAAGAATATTCTTTACACCTCTCTCTCTCTCTCTCTTAAAATGGTGATTTTTAAGATTTCATTGTTTAATTTATTTTTTTTTTGCCTTTTATTCAAGTTTAATCATCACGTCCATCCAGCCT
The DNA here is from genome assembly GCA_025200525.1 of Camellia lanceoleosa. Taxonomy (NCBI): domain Eukaryota; kingdom Viridiplantae; phylum Streptophyta; class Magnoliopsida; order Ericales; family Theaceae; genus Camellia; species Camellia lanceoleosa. The sequence goes on from JANUSC010000417.1 coordinate 37,481, forward strand.
CTATTAATAACGGAACAACAATAAACCAGACTCATATGTGAATATGACCATGAATGTCTCCTTCAAATTCTAAAATAACTACAAATAGTTGTTTGTCTCGGTGCTAAGATTAGCTATGAGATTTTTTATATGTTTGTTATTTTTTAAGACATGTAATGGATCAATATATAATCTTTTAAATTGTTAATGTTATTAAAAAAAATTAGAATTTGTGATTGATTATAGCTCTATCATATAGATTACAAAAAAAAAAAAAAAAAAAGAGTTGTATCTTTTATTCCTTAAAAGCCAATAATTATATTTTTCATAATTTTCAATTTCAATTCTACTAAGTGAATATTTAATTTATCAATTAGTGTGTTTCTTAGGTATAGAGTATATTCTGATCCATATCTATATGTATACTATTTCCGAGCAAAAGAAACTTTTGATCTAGGAGACTTTAAGAATTTCAAAACATTAATATAAAATTTTAAAAGTTAAAAAATATAAGTGACATACAACTATTGGCGGATTAAACCGTATCTATAATTTTAAATTTAAAAACAAAATATTTATATAGAAAGTCAAATAAATAACTTTAATCATATCTAAGCCACATCTAATTTGATATTTCAAAATCCTTAAAAGGAAATTCTAAATTTAAATTTATTATATAATTTAAAATTATAAAAATATATACCTCAAAATATTAATCATTTTTTAAAAAAAAAATATTTGAAACTAAAAAATAAAAATAATTTAAAATTACTGACTTATCTGACCATATCTAATTTTCAAATTCAAATTCAATAAAAAAAAAAATGGACATAAAATGTCAAAAAATAATTTTAGCTATATCTTTTTTTGGTAGATAGAAATATTTTTAGCTATGTCTAAACTATATTTAATTTTAAATTTAAAAAGAAAGTCCAAAGAAAATTTGAATTATATATAATTTTAATATATTTAAATTATTTTTTAACTGTTAATCATAATTTATCAAATGGTCAATAATGTCAAGTACGCATGTCATAATCTTATTGAAAAAATATTATATTGAATAGTTTAAAAATTTTAAGTATTAACTTCAAATTAATAAATTTGATATAAAATTTCACTTGACTCTACCAAACAAAATATTTAAAAAATGAAAACAATGGTTTACATCTATTGTGAGTGTAACCCACGTCTTACTAACTTTAAATTTATAGCATACACTCATTCACGGGATAAATTTTTATGATCCATTGCATTTTTAGGCTAAAACATAGTTCATGAGTTAGTCCAATCTAATCTTTGATAAAAATTTTTTTTTTACGATTTAAATATACTTTAATACTGATATAATGGATATTAGACAAATTTGAATTGATTATTATAAAATATTCTACTTATCAATGATATAATTTATACATAAATATTTAAATTTATAATTATCAGACGTTTTTACAAATTAACTTATCAATTTTATAGATTAAGTGTAAGATTAAGACTATAATATGACATATAATTAATGTGATTCTATCTTAGATAATTTTTTATTTTTTTATTTTTTTTATACATAAATATAAATAACTATTCATTTCATAGTGTTAACATAAATATATAATTTTTTACTTAAGTTCAAAATTTTTAATAAATATGCATAAAATATGTTCATATGATTTATTATAAAAAAATACTTACAAATATTTATTTACCAATTTAATAAATAAATAGATCAAATGATTCATAAGTTAGATACAGATGAAGACAATTTTTAATAATTACATGAATGTCACATTGACATAAATATTGAGTCAACTAACTTCTAACAATTTTGAGTAGAAAATTTTTTAGGCTTTACAAAATAAGAAAAAATTAGTATATTAACAAATGTAATTTATTATTACCACATGGCAAAATAAAATTACAGAATGTTTAAAATAAAATGTATTTATATTTTATCATAAATATAACTTTTGTAATTTATTTTTGAATTCTTACTAATTAAATTGTGACATGAATTTTTTTATTAAGAATCTAGAACACACAATTGTTGATATCAGAATAAAAGCTCTCTTATTTTCTTTTTTTACAAAAAATTAGTGAGCAACAATTAGCAGATCAAGATTCACACATACAAAAAAGCAAAAAAAAAAAAAAAAAGAAAAAGAAGGAAAAGAATTAATGCTTACTCTCGGATTCATAGAAGAATGAAGAAGAATGGAAAGATGGGTAATGGCGGCTGAGGCCACACCGCGTGGGTTGAGAAGCCACGCGCGTAGGCCAGATCCGAGATAGGGAATCGGCGCCGGCCAAACACAGTGGTGGTTTGAAGACGCAAGAGCAAGAGCAATGGCTTTACACAGTGGTGGTTTCAAGTGAAGTGTGTGTTCTTCAATCGGCAACAGGTTTTGCCATGGATTTGCAGGAAGACACAGCAACGTGGACCCTCATTATAGATGGATCATGGCGGGCGAAGGGATTGCGAGCAGGTGCGGCATGGATCTGTTTCGATGCTAATGGCGGCTGAGGCCACACCGCGTGGGTTGAGAAGCCACGCGCGTAGGCCAGATCCGAGATAGGGAATCGGTGCCGGCCAAACACAGTAGTGGCTTGAAGACGCAAGAGCAAGAGCAAGAGCAAGAGCAAGAGCAAGATGATGCCAACAAAAATGATATTCTACAAGAAATGTCCAAACACAGTAGTGGCTTGAAGATGCAAGAGCGAGAGCAAGATGAAGACAACAAAAATTTTATTTCCTTCTGCAAGAAATGTCCAAACACAGTAGTGGCTTGAAGATGCAAGAGCGAGAGCAAGATGAAGACAACAAAAATTTTATTTCCTTCTGCAAGAAATGTCCAAACACAGTAGTGGCTTGAAGACGCAAGAGCAAGAGCGAGATGAAGCCAACAAAAATGATTATTTCTTTCTGCTAGAAATGTCCAAACACAGTAGTGGCTTGAAGACGCAAGAGCAAGAGCCAGATGAAGCCAACAAAAATGATTATTTCTTTCTGCTGGAAATGTATATACTAAATGATTTAATTTTTTTTTTAACAAAATAATTTTTTTAAACTAATGTACTAATTTATTAGTCAGTTGGAGGCTTTCCTAAATTGTGCATTTCGCAGGTGAGGTTGGTGTAGGAAATGTTTTCCTCAACATTGATTCATTAATTATGGCTCACCTACTTGATTGTGATATGTTGCCTTGTAGGAAAGGCCATGCACGGTTTGAATGATAAAATTATACGAATCTTTTTTTTAATTTAAGTAGGTGTTGGGAAAGTTGATTTATTGACTAAAAAAATTGTCTCTTTTTTAAAATTTTATCTTTAGACGGTTAAATTCAAATAAAAATTTCAACTAAACACCATGAATTTTTTTTTTTTTTTAAAACCAATAAACTGAAAAATTAACTTATAAGTACTATCAAATAGAGCATATATATATTATATAATATCATTTTATTTCACACACACACATATATATATATATATTTGTGAACTCTTATTATTTGATTAATTAGAATGAGATGACATTGAATGATTATTTCTTAGGCGTTCAGACATAGGGTTTAAATTGAACAAATAAAAAATTCAAGATTTATTTTGTTTTAAAGGTTTTTTTTTTTTTTTTGGGGGGGGGGGGGGATAACTATATGCCTTTATTAGACTTTAATTATGCATTCGAATTCTCTAAAATAATTTTGGAGTTTTTTTTAAAGATGAATGGTACTTAATTATACAAAAATTGAAGATACAATAGTCAAAAGTTAAGGACATATTTGATTAATAGAATTATAATATTGGATTGGGATGGTTAGTCTCTATGTACTCACAATCCCATTTTGATTACAAATTTTATTAACTAGATTATATGTATGGCGAACATTAAATCCAACAAAATTGACAAAATTTTAATATTGAGAGAAGTTAGGAATCATAATTTAAATTATGAAAGAAAAAAAATGAATACATAATAAATAATTATCTCTCTAATTTAATTTGATAATTAATCGCACACTAATTCATGAGATTATTAATCATTTCACTATTAATCATGTTAATCAAATAAGACCTAAGAGTATAGCAACTATACAAATAATCACTATAACATTACTACTACTAAAAAAAAAAATCCTCAAAAAAATCTCAACTTTTGGAGTATTAGGCTAAACCCAACTTTTGGACTATTAATCAAATTCTACATTGTAGATTTGTCACAATTAACCCAATATTCTTACATAATTTTCAAATATTGTGTTATTATATAATCTTAAATATGGTGAATTTTCCATTAATAATGTGAAAAAAAGTTGTAGAAGTTCAAATTGATGGATTAAATTTCTAACTTCACTCATTATGCATAAATTAAAAATATGTTGCAATAATTAGTTGCTAATGTATGTACCCTTTTATCTTAGTATTAAAAGTATATATTACAGTTAGAAATTATTCTACTAATAATATTTGAAAATTAAAAATTCATTTTTTAAAGTTTTGAGTAGTCTTGTCTTTATAATAATGTAGTGGTGTCAGTGTAATTTAATTATATATTAATAAAAAAATTATAATTATAATTATTAATATTTATAATATTTTTCATTTAGTTGCAAATATTTTTTTAAGTGACACATGTCAGTGTAATTCTCTAAAAAATAAAAAATAAAAAATTGTCATTAATTTTTATTTTATAAATGTAATGATGTGCTTTAGATTATTTCATCTGATTTTTTTTTTTTTTTACCAACTCTAGTTTATTTCATTATTATTTTTTCTTTACCAACTCTAGTTTGAAGACATTTGTTCATCCATTTTAGATAGGTCTTTCCTTTTTTATTTTTTATTTATGATTATTTGGAATTCACCTAAAGATAGTTGTGAGATTTTTTGTGTATCGTTTGTAATTGTTTGTAAACTCTTAGTTAATAGTAGAATCGGATTATCGCCTCTAAATAAATGTACATTAAGGAAATCATGTAAAAAATTCTTGTGTGATTGATTTAATTTTTTGCGTGTTATTATTTTTTTATTTCCTTTGATTGATTTATAGTACTTGTACGAAAATCATATTTTTCCCTAACGCATCCATGCAATCCGTTTTGTTGTTAATTTGATCTTGAACAATGTTGAAATGTACAATTCTCCAATTATAAATTATGATCATTGAAAAAAGGGTCTGTGAAAATGCTTCATATTTTTCCCTAACACATCAATGCAATCCATTTTATTGTTAATTTGATCTTGAACAATGTTGAAATGTACAATTCTCCAATTATAAATTATGATCTTTTAAAAAGGGTTTGTGAAAATGCTTAAGTAAATCCAATAATGATGAAAAAATATAGAATAGCAAGAGGTATAGTTAGTGAGATTAATAGCGAAACGTAATAACAAAAGTTTTACTTTTTTTTTCTTTACCACTATTATTTCTTTTCATTTTGTTATTTTTTTTCCTCCCAAAGTCCAAATAACAAATTAATTTTGTTTGTTTGTTTGTTTGTTTGTTTGTCTTTTAGGGTTTAGGGTCTTTAATATCCATTATAATTACCAACATCTAATAGACAATGACCACACCTTTAAGAAGAAAAAAAACTAAAATATAGACAAAACTAAACAGGAAAAACCACCATCAAAAGAAATAGGTACTCAAAAGAAGAAACAAAGAAAATGATCAACCAACAACTAAAATAAGAACAATTGGCAGTGGCACATTGATTACCACTTGCCAAAACAACCGTACTCAGCAACTGAAATAAGAGCAAAGCTTCTCCAATAGGTGAGAAGCGTAGGGATTTTTTTTCCCCCCTTAATCCTATTATTTATTAATTGAATATATGAAAATCAAAGATTCAAAATTATTGATGTAATAGACGAAAGTTGAAAAAGGAAAATGTGAATGGATGTAAATGACTCTTTTATTATTATTATTATTATTATTATTATTATTATTATTATTATTATTATTATTTATTTCTTTATTTATTTGAATTACAGCTAATGTTTCATAAAACTAAATTAACATACTTTTTGTGAAACTTAAGGAATTATTAATCCAATTAAATTTTTTTTTTTTTGGTTGTTGAGAAAGTACTAATATTATAAAGCATTATATAGGGTTAATTAATGTTTACAAACCTAACTAATTTTGGGCTGATTTAATTACAGACTTGATACTTTAGAAATACATGGAGTCTCCAAATATTTATTTTAATATCTATAATAATTGCAGCTACATTTCATTCTAGATCACATTCATCATTTAGAGTGTTTATCAAAATTTGACAATTTGTGAGTATTTAAGCCATGAAATAAAAGAATGAAATTATTTTATTTATATCTTTTTAAGTTCTTGTAATAATTTGTTAAGATCTTAATTTATGTAAACAAATTTTGGATTCCTAGTGAGGCTGTTTCAAACACTCATTTTGAATTGTAAATAAGAGGAAGCTGAACTTAAAACACCTACAATATTTGAAGTTGTCTACCAAAGACTACAATTATTGATCCACATGAAAAAAAAAAAAAAAAAAAAAAAAATTATAATTGAATTTTAGAATAATCAATGATTATTTTATTGATTACATGAAAAATTCAAATCTTTTCTTATGTGATCTCCTCCTTTTTTTTTTTTTTTTTTTTTTTTTTAATTTTTTTAATTTTTATATATATTTTAAAGAAAGGTAAACAAAGAAATTGAGCTACAATCGCAAATTAGCATCAAGGACCACATAGGCTAAAAGAGGTGGCACCTCTTCCATCCAAACTTTCAACCCAGACCAAGCATTTGGAGTATGAGAAACGCACAGTCCGAAGCAATAAAAGCAATGAAAGGAGCAGGGAGTTGGATACCCAGTTTGGTCCCAAACAATCACATGGCAATTTTTGCTAATCAATGACAATGACCAATTCTATTATTCGTTGTTCTAGGTTCCCAGCTGAAAGTAAGTCCTCTAACAAATGCCAAAGTTAGTATCTCTCATAACTACGTCTATACTTCGTAAAGCACAAAAGAATAGTTGTCCTAGTATCATTTGTTAGAATATTTTAATAAAAATAATATTACATTAAGTACATTCATTATATTCATAGTTATGTATTAAAAATACTTAATATGTTTAATTCCAAAACTTTTTTTAATGTTTATTATTGATAATTGTGCTATAAAGTGGTTTGACTTAAAAACATTTATGAATAAATTATAATTATAATTCTTAAAATCAAACACCGTTTTTGATTAAGTTCTTAAAATTTTAATTTTGTCATTTAAAATTTTAAATTATTAAATTCAAATCAATTTAGTCTTGAAAACAATATAAAAATAGAATATAAACCTAAAAGTTAACAACAATTAAGTTAACAATTATTATAAAAACACACATGCGGAGAATAATTACATTAACAATAAATTAAAAGTTGGGACCAATCATAATTTTACATAATTTTTAGGCTTATGTTCTTTTTTTATAGGGTTAATTGATGATAAATCTAATATAAGGAGAGTATAAGGCATTAGGTTCAAGAGATATTTTTTGTTAATAAGAGGTCCATGCTTTGTGAAATAGTTTAGTGAGAGTTCTTGGAAAACATTTTGTTTCCAATTTACCCTTGGACTTTTTTTATCTGTTTCACTTCTTGTTGACTATCTGTTAAAATTATTTTTATCTATTGAAATTATTTTTATCTGTTAAAAGTCTTATTTGTTCAAATTTTTTATCTGTTGAATTTTTTTTTATCTATTCAAATTTTTTATCTGTTCAATTTTTTTTTTATCAACTGTTAAAATTTTTTACCTGTTCATTTTCTATTTAAACGACAAATCATCATAGAAGAAACCTTCTGGCCAACTGATCATCAGAGACCTCCATTGAAGACTTGGTATCTCTCTCTCACTAATATGTGAATCTAGCAACAAGGTGAAAGAGATTAAAAGAAATTATATGTATATAAACCCCTCTCTCTCTTTTCCTAAATTCTTAGATGAATGAATCTGTTTTTTGGATTTCACCCCAAGCAAGCAAGTTTATTCCATGGCAGTTGTCCACGGCCACCACCACCACCTTAATCTCAAACTTCCTTAGACAACTGTCCACTCTTCCCCTTACCCCTCCCACCAGCACCTCCAACTTTCCACTCCTCCCCATTCTTAATCACTGTTGTCGGTCGAGAAAAACTCTAGGCCTTTGACCATGGCAACGGCGACATAGTCTACTAGGTCCGCCACAAGCAAACTTTCGCCATCTATGCTGTGCACACTACCATTGATGAAAACGTTGCTGCAACTGAGATCTTTTTGAATAATACTGATGGGTCGTGTTACACACCAAAAATAAATACTAAATTGTACCAAATTCCTTAGAATAATGGTAAATCCAAGTATCAATTCACAGGGACTAATGTGAAATTAAACTAATTTAATTATAAAATTCCTAAATTAATTTTGATCAAAGAGATGATTGTTCATAAACTAATAATAATTAAAATACTAAGAGATTAAACTAGCAATTAAAAGTAAAACTGGAATTATTGATTTTAGGGAAAACCTACGGTAATGAATTCACCACTAGTTACATAAATAAAGTCTCAATTTGAAAATCAATTATGTTATGGTTCGAACCAAATAATACTTTGCAACTACAAGTTCGAAGCATTGATTAAGAGAATTATCACGTTCAATATATAGGCATGAACCATTTCAAGTAGCACAAGTTGTTCACTCTAAACTAGGGTAGCAAAACAACTCGTCCCTCGTAGTATGGCTCGTTTCATATCTTGAATATGAAAGAATAGAAAACCATTGCATGGAAAGCATTCAACAATCACAGAAAGAAGAATACTTGATGAAATAATGGCTAGTATATTTAAAAACTTCTTGAATACCATACAACTTGTTCAAACCATTACATAATCAACAATCCAAAAAAAAAACCCTATTTACTTGGCTAGGGTTTCATCAAACCTCAGAAATAGAAGCCTAACCACTCATGGAGGAGTGGGAAGAGGTAAAAGAAGAGAAAACCCCCATGAAAGATATTCTTGAAGCTTGAGAACCCTCCTTTCCAAACCCTAGCCCCTCTTCTCTTTTGAAATATTCCGGAACCCCAGAACAACCTATTTTTCTTCTTTTTATTCTCAGCAAAACGAGCTCAAAATTCAGGGCATGTGTCCCTAGGTGGGCCACTCGAGCACAGACAATTTCTGCTCTAGCTGTGATGGGCCGCACTTGTGTTGAAGTCTGGCCTCATGTGTGGTAAGGTGGTAGGCCAAGAATTTGCACTACTTACGCGGAGAATCTGCTTTTGTGCCACTTTTCGTCTAAATTTGCGTGTTGCTTGCCAAATTTGTACAAGTGCACAAAACACATCATTTTCGCTAAATAAACAAACTTCAAATACTACAAATGTAACTTAAGCGGCCTTAATGTGATACTTTTTGGCCTACATCACATCCCCTAACTTACATTTTGTTAGTCCTCAAGCAAAACAAAAGGAATAAGAAAAATCTATGGAATTGTGTGTTGTTCTTCTATCAACTTATGTTCAATACATATATATACACATGTTATATAAACAAGTGTCCATAACAAACACTTTTAGTAACAAATCAAGATTTTACAAAACACCTCTATCATGACAATAATTGTACATTTTTCCTGCTAAAAAAAAAATAACGATGTTGAAATTCATAACAATATGATATCACCTTAAACTCTTACTCATCAAAATATTTTTATTACAATGAGTTATAGTGGTGAGCAAGAAGATGGTGAAACAAAAATTACGGAAGATCTATTGCGGGAGCCGAATAAATAGCAGAATCAAAAGCGTACGCTCTAGAAGATAGACATTATTCGGCTCTAACCTGCACGATCAGGAGACCGAATGCAATAAATAGGCCGATTAACTATTGAACTATGGGGCCGAATAAATAAGCGGATAGTGAGCGAAAAGTGGACCAGGCCCCGAGGCTCGGGAAACGAGTAGAAATAAAGGAACAACAGTCGAAGAAAAGTATGTGAGAACTAGTATGCTTAACTTAAAATACAAGTAACCTAGAGAGAGTAGAGACTGACTTATCCGTCGGAGTGCTAATTCCGGCACCCCTCGACCGGAGTGTTCATTTCTTTTCAGGTGTCTATTTGAGGATCACGAGCGTCTCCCAAGATCGGAAGAGTATTTCCAAACCACTTCCCCACAACTGGCGCCGTCTGTGGGAATACTGAAATACATCTATGGCAGGCGTAACGGAAGACCCTCCGATAGTCACTGACGAAACCACACAGAAAGACGACCTCACCCCGACAAACATGCTTGGACCAGAGACTATCACCGTAAGACGCGCCTTGAACTTTGCCTCACCTTCGACTTCAGAGCATGAGACAATGCAAGCAATCATGGAACAAGCTAAGCAAAACGAACAGAGGTTGGAGAACATGATCGCTGAGAACAAACGTCTCCGTCAAGATTTGGTCTTGGAAGTGGCAAAGTCCAAACAAGTTGTCCGCCCAGAGGCGGGACGACCTCTGAAGGTAGGTGGTCGACGACCTCGAGCCCGACAACAAGACACTGATAGCGACTCCGACTCATTGTCCCCGGAGCCCAAGAAGAAGGAACGACACGAAACCACCAGTTCCTTCGAAGAGAGTCCACGTGTAAGGCATAAGCGACGAAGAAACAGTTCAGACGAAGAAGACCAGCACGATCCGTTTGTACGAAGGATTGCAAGGGCAGTGCTACCCAAGAAATTCAAAGCACCGTCATTCACTTTGTACGATGGCAAATCAGACCCCACCGATCACATCCGCCATTACAAGCAAGCCATGACGCTGTATGCAGACGACGAGGCTCTTATGTGCAGAATATTTCCGAGCAGTTTAACACAACTAGCTGTCAGGTGGTATTATAAACTGGAGCCAGCTTCGATCAAGAGCTTCCACCAACTCCAAAAATCCTTCAGGGCAAGGTTTATCACTAATGTGGTCCAGCCAAAGTAAGCCGATTCCCTCTGGGCAATGCAGATTCAACCGGGGGAAACCCTTCTTGCGTATTCGGCGCGGTATTGGGAATGTTTTAATATGGTAGATGATACTTGCAACGACTTCATGGCCATTACCGCCTTCAAGATGGGGCTGCATCTCGACAATGCCCTCCGCAGCTCTTTGACTAGACGGCCCTCCAAAACAGTTTGGCCTTTAATGAAGAAAGTTGAAGAATACTGTAAAGTGGAGGATGATGCCTTACGGGTTAAAGCCGTAAATGTGACCAACAAGACGGCTCCTACTAAAATTGCTCAGCCGTTAAATTCTATACCACCTCAGAGCCCTGAACCACGGCATCGGGCTAAATGAGAAAAGAGACGGGATTCTCGTCGATCAAACGACCAATGCTCTCCCCGAGCAAATGAACAGCTACAAGTCGATAGCAGGTGCACAATGCGCACCGATAAGAAATATACGGAGTTGACAGAGCTGATCAGTGCGGTACTGACCAAAATCCAACACCTTCCGTTCTTCAAATGGCTGTCCAAAATAGTGGGACCTCTTGATATGAGAAGACGGGATAGACGGTGTGAGTATCATAAGGACCATGGCTACGATACTGAGAGTTGTTATGCATTGAAGGATCACCTGGAGGAATTGGTACAAGATGGTAAGCTACAATAGTACGTTCGAAGAGGCAACTCAACCAAAGTAATAGCCTTAAGACAGGACTTCCCTCCACTCGGCGTGATCCACATGATATACAGCCTGCCAATATCATCCGTGGTGCACACGATTCAGTCGAATCCCAACCCTCAAAATCAGCTCACTCCGGCAAAACGTCCCCATGAAGCTGTGAGCATTACTTTTGATGATTCGAATTTGGCCGGAGTGACACTTCCCCACATTGATCTCTTAGTAATTGAGTTACGCGTCAACCGATTCACCGTTGAGCGCGTACTCATTGACCCAGGAAGCACATTGGAAGTTATGTATTACAAGACATTCACCAAACTCGGCCTCTCTGAATTGGACCTCTCTCCGGCTCCCTATCCGCTATTCGGCTTCAATGCCAATCCAGAATACCCGTTGGGAAAAATTACACTACCCGTTTGAGCGAGCTCCCGAACAGTGGAAGTGGAATTCTTGGTCGTTAAGCTGCCATCGCCGTATAACCTCATCATGCGGCGAAATTGGTTGCACACCATGCGGGCCGTGCCGAGTACCTATTATCAGCTACTACACTTCCCAACCGAACGTGGCATTGAGCAAATCCGTGGCTCCCAGAAATCGGCACAAGCATGTTATCTCCTTGCTGGAAAGACGTCAAAAGATTTGCAAGTGAATTCCATTGAGGTGCCGGATCAGGAGAGCCTCGACGATGTTGGGCGGCTCCCAAGTGAAAAGGCCAAGGAAGTCTTAGATCAAGTTAAAATCGACGGAAGCCCAGGAAAGTTCTTCATGGTCGGCGCCTCCCTGAATTAAGCCGACAGACAGCAGCTAATTTCATTCCTGCTCAGCAACCTTGATGTCTTTGCGTGGACTCCATACGAGATGCCGGGTATAGATCCGTCCATTTGACAGCATAGTTTTAATGTTGACCCTAAGTGCAAGTCGATCATTCAGAAAAACCGGCGGTTAGCCGCAGAGCACACTGCCGCCGTTGTCGAGGAGGTTGACAAGTTGCTTGACGCCAGGGCAATCAGAGAGGTGACCTACCCTACATGGCTCTCTAATACAGTAGTTGTGAAGAAGAAAAATGGGACTTGGCGAGTATGTGTCGATTTCATGGACTTAAACAAAGCCTGCCTCAAGGATTGTTTTCCCCTACCCAGAATTGACCAACTTGTAGATGCGACGGCATGCCATCAGCGTATGAGCTTCCTCGATGTCTACAGAGGCTACCATCAAATCGCCATGCATCCAAAGGACCAAGACAAAATTGTATTCCTCACCCCAAGAAGAACCTACTGCTACAAGGTTATGCCTTTTGAGCTGAAGAATGCAGGGGCAACCTACCAAAGACTGGTCACTGCCATGTTCAATAAGCAACTCAGCCACACTATAGAAGTGTACATCGACGATATGGTGGTCAAGTCCAAGGAAGAGTAGAATCATATAGCCGATCTGGAAGAGACATTCGGCATTCTATGTAAATATAGAATGAAGCTGAACGCTTCCAAATGTGCGTTCGGGATCGGCTCTGGCAAATTCTTGGGTTACATTGTCAACCACCGAGGAATCGAAGCCAACCCAAGGCAAATCACAGCAATCCTAGAACTCGGCTCCCCTCAATTAGTCAAGGAAATTCAGAAGTTGATGGGGATGGCCGCCGCACTCAATAGGTTCATCAGTCGTTCTACGGACCGCTGCCGGCAATTCTTTCATACACTACGGCAGGGCAAGGCTTTTGAATGGTCTGCTGAGTGTGAAACTGCTTTCAACGGCCTCAAGACCTTCCTCCGATCAGTTCCACTCTTGACAACACCTTCGGCCGGTGATCCGCTCATTTTGTATCTGGCAGTTTCTAACCGGGCCGTCAGCACCGTATTGATAAAGGAAGAATTTGGGGAGCAGCGGCCAGTGTACTATGTGAGCAAGGCAATGGTTGACGCCGAAACATGCGACCTTCCGTTGGAAAAGCTTATTCTGCCCCTTTTCATGGCAGCAAGAAAACTAATGCACTACTTCCAGGGGCATAGCATCGGGGTGCTAACAGATTACCCCCTCCGATCAAGATTACGGCGTACATCAGACGCTGCGTTTCAAAGTGGGCTCTTGAACTCGGCCAGTACGATATTCAATTTCTACCCAGAACCTCAATCAAGGGACAGGTGCTTGCCGACTTTGTTGCCGAATTCACAAGGGGTCTTATCGACTTCAAATATGATGAAATTCGACCTAAGCCGAACTGGAGAATTTATGTTGGGGACATTTGGCAGTTGTACTGTGATGGATCGTCCAATCAACGGGGCAGTGGAGCCGGAGTAGTAATCATGGCTCTCAATGGCGCAATAATTGAGCAGGCTGTCAAGCTCGGCTTCGAAGCATCAAAAAACGAAGCCGAATACGAAGCCCTTCTAACCGGTTTGCGTAATGCACATCTTCTGGGTGCTCGGCGTTTGCTTATATTTTGCGATTCAAAACTGGTGATCAACCAACTAAAGGGGGAGTACGCGGTAAGAAATGACCGTATGGCGGCTTACATGAAAACGGCTAACTCCTTGCTGGCAAAATTTGACCATCATGAATTGAATCAGATAACACGTGATCAGAGTACACATGCAGATGTCCTGGCTTGCCTAGCCTCCGCCATTAACTCAGAGATTAAACGGACTATTGAAGTAGGTTTCATCCCGGAGCCGAGCATTGGCCCTTCGGAGGAAGTCCAAGTCAATGTCATAGAAGTTGGACCAAGTTGGATGGATCCCATTGCTACATTCCTGTCTTCCGAACAGCTCCCAGAGGACAAGAAGGAAGAGCACAAGTTGTGAAACAAAGCCCTGCGATACTACTTGAATCCGCAAGGAAAACTTTATAAAAAATCCATATCTGGTCCATATTTGGAATGTGTGCATTCGGACAAAGTCGAAGAGCTTCTGACTGAAATACATGAAGGCAGTTGTGGTGCCCATTCTGGCGGGCGCTCTTTGGCTCATCGAGCCGTGACTCAGGGGTATTACTGGCTAACAATGAGAGCCGACGCCGAATGTTACGTGAAAAAGTGTGAACAGTGCCAGAAGTTCTCTTCTTTGACCCACCTGCCTGCTGAAGAGCTAAGCTCCATAACCAGTCCTTAGCCATTCGCCCAATGAGGACTTGACATCGTCGGACCACTGCCTCGTGCCCCGGGTAACAAGCGGTTCTTGATTGTCGCGACAGATTATTTTACAAAATGGGTAAAAGCGGAGGCACTAACGCACATCCGAGATACCGATGTGAAGCGTTTTATTTGGAGAAATATCATAACACGATTCGGCATTCCAAGAGCACTTATCTCAGACAACGGTACCCAGTTTGATTGTGGCGTCTACCGAGAGTTGTGCAACAAGTATGGTATCCGTCCTTACTTTTCCACACCAGATTATCCGTAAAGCAATGGTCAGGCTGAAGCCTCTAACAAATCCATTCTAGACGGCATCAAGAAGAGGCTAGAGAGAGCTAAAGGCGAATGGGTTGAAGAATTGCCGAGTATGTTGTGGGCTCATCAAACTAAGCTGAGGCGATCCACTGGGGAAATGCCGTTTGCTCTATGCCTTGAAACCCAGGAGATCGGCCTCCCAACCTTGAAATCGAAAGTTTTTGATATGGGCCAAAACGACATGATGCTAGCCTTGGATTTGGTTCTGATTAAAGAACGAAGAGACCGTGCCCTTGCATCCGTGGCGCGATATCAACAACAGCTTGCGAAGTCATATAATCAACGTGTTCAGCTGAGCCGATACACACCAGGAGAGTTGGTCCTGAAGAAAGTACTTCCAGCTGCCAGAAAATCGGCCGATGGAAAATTGGGTCCTAACTGGGACGGCCCCTATCAGGTCGACTCGATCGTGGGAGTAGACGCATATCGGCTAAAAGACATGTCTGGAAAGAGTCTTCCACGGCCCTAAAATTCAACGCATTTACATAAATTCTATCATTGACCTGACTTGTACATATTTCACTTTTGCAATGCAAAGTTTCTCATTTCTTCATCGCCCAATTCAATTCACAAGTGGATATCACGATTGGCCAAATAAAGACTCCGGATTTGGAGCCCCATCGGCGCATGACACCTTTGAGCCGATAAAGCCTTCGAATTCGGAGCGCCCTTCGTGGATACCACGATTGGCCAAATAAAGACTCTGGATTTGGAGCCCCATCGGCGCATGATGCCTTTGGGCTGATAAAGCCTCCGAATTTGGAGCGCCCTTTGTGGATATCACGATTGGCCAAATAAAGACTCTGGATTCGGAGCCCTTCGTGGATATCACGATTGGCCAAATAAAGACTCCGGATTCGGAGTCCCATTGGCACATGACGCCTTTGGGCCGATAAAGCCTCCGAATTCGGAGTGCCAAATAGACTCCGGATTTGGAGCCCCATCGGTGCATCATGTCTTTGGGCCGATAAAACCTCCGAATTCAGAGCACCGTTCGTGGATACCACGATTGGCCAGTTAGTCTCCAGTTTCGGCGCCCCGTTCGGCGCATGACGCCTTTGGGCCGATTAAAGCCTCCGAATTCATGGCGCCTTTGTACAAGCCGTATAAACAAAGGCCGAAATGGAATAGTTCAAGCTGTATAAACAAAGGCCGAAATATGCATATATTCAAAATGGAATAGTTCAGGCCGCATAAACATAGTCTAAAACGTGCGAACATTCAAAGTAAAATGTGTCCTTAGATAAATCGATTGGCATCAAGTGTACTAACATAAATAAAAAGTACGCTACAAATTGAAAATTAAGCGCTTTATTAAAATCAGCCAATAAATACACAATTTCGCTCTCAATCTACATAAGCATTACAAGGTCTTTTTCTCTTCGGCAGCTCCCTCATCATCACTCTTCTCAATTTTGAAAGCGGAGAAGGGGAAATCATTCTGTTGGTACAACGGCAACAACGCCGAATTCACACCTAATGCCTGGAGAGCCTCAGCTTCCTGAAGTGCCTTGATCCAGCCGTGCCTAAACCCATAATTTTCACATCGGCCAACTTCTTCGGCGAGTTTCTCTTTGGTCTTCTGAATTCCAACCTTTCGGCCGTCATGGAAACCTTTTTCATAGGCCGAGGCCTTCACAGTCTCAATTGCTAACATGCTAGCCGTGTTTCGATCGGTGATAGCATCACTTATCAGCCTTTGAGTCACCCTCTCTTCCACAATCGGGTTGGGATGGCTGGCTGATTGAGACTCGGCGAACTTAATTTTCCTTAGCTCACGCTCGGCCTTCTCCGCGTGAGCTTCTGACTTCTGAATGCGTTCATCTCTCTGCGCTATATCGCGCCGAGAGGCACGAAGACGCATGCCGATTTCATAAGCAGTGTACAGCCCCTTCACCGCCCCATGAACGCCTTCACGAAACACTTCGAAGTCCTGCCGACCTACCATCGACTGCTGGACCTCAGGTGGAAAAATCTGTCGAGCGAACTCGACTGCCACATTTGGATCTCGAACGATCGAATCCGCCTCTGTCATTAGTCTATTCCCCACGAAGACCGCAAAACTCAATGGGCGTGGATTCACGTCGGATTCCCTTCCAGAATGGGGTTGAGGAGATTTGTCTTGTGGCTGCTTGTCCCTCCTGGGCGACCTACTTCGACGACGAGGAGATTGGTGTCTCTCCCGATCCCTCGAAGTCCTACTTCCTGTGTGCGAAGGTTCACCACTTCGACTCATATCTCCTCCCAGCTCAGCTAGTGTCCTCGCTTCCCCTCTGCTGTTGAAAAAAAGTCTATTCGACATTCACACTTGTTTAATCTTCCTCAAAGAGCTGGACTGAGTTGCTAACTGAGCACATAAATAGGACCTTCGTTCGCGAAGTACACGTTTATTTATTTCCTACGAGGGCAGCACCTCGGAGACAATCTCATTAAATATTGAAACCTCAACAGCCCGGCGCCGACTGAGTCATATGCCCCAATCGCCCCCATCAACCTCTGTTATTCGGCATTCTATGTTCATGAACCAGCAGGGGCAAGGGCAGATTCATCAATCTAGTCGGCTTGAGTGCCCCAGCCGCTCCATGAATCAATTCATCAGTACAATATTCATAAGTTCATGTTATGCGGCGTTCTATGTTCATGAACCAGCTGGGGCAAGGGCAGATTCATCAATCTAGTCGGCTTGAGTACCCCAGCCGCTCCACGAATCGATTCATCAGTATTGCCTTATGTTATTTGGCGTTTTAGGCTGTTTTCATTCGGCGTTCTTATTCACGAACCAGCTAAGGGCAGATTCGTCAAACTAATCAGCTTATGTACCCTAGCTGCCTTATGAGCTGACCTATTGGCACCTCATGAATTCATTTTATTCAATCATAAATCAAATTCATTAATTTAATCGGGTATTAAGTTTGCCGCCTCACGTAGTCGTGACATTTTGTTCTAATTGCTAATTCTTTTAATTATGTACTCATATAACAAACAATACAAGAAATAACTTGAGAGCATAGAAAATTTTCATTCATAAATTGGGCGCTAACAACGGACATTTTACACATGAAAATCCAAAAAAGATGAAAATCAACTAACAAAGAACATACATTGAAATAGAAAATACCTAATAAAACTAAAATGTCTCCCAAATCAAGCCTCAAGATCAGACTTAAGCAGCTCAACGTCCACTTGCTCGTATGGAATTGGCATGGCCAATGTAACTCCAGCGGTAGTAAGGGCTTTGAGCCACCCGTGTTTGAATCCCCGATTCTCGAATTTGGGGACTTCTTCTACGTAGTTTTCAAGGGCGATGCCCTTTCCAGCCTCGAACGCCGCAGAAGCCTCAAAGTCGGCTTTTTCCTTGGCTTTCTTCAACTCTTCTAACTCGGCCTCCACCTTGGCAAGTGCCTCTTTGGCTAACTTAAGCGATTCCTCGCTCACGCTTTCCCTCTGCTCGGCGACCAATCTCTGCTCTTCAGTATTTTTCGCTCTTTCCATCTCGGCCTCCACCCTTGCACTCTCCATCGTCGCCCTCGCCGCTTCGAAGTTGGCCCTACTCCTTTCGCCCTCCACCTTCGATCTTAAACGGTTGATTTCTTTGACGGCGTCATGCTAGCGCCGCCCTATCTCGGCTATCCTTCCGACTGTCTGTAAAATAGAAAATTAAAACCAAAACAAATATACGCAGAAATGCAAAAGACAAGATCAAGCTATATACCAGAAGAGCTGTCTGAGCGGCCAATGCAATTGCTAACACGTCCGGCTCTGAGCGGAAAGTCGCCTTGTCAGCCGGCAACGAGACCGACGAAGCTAGGCTCAACGCCACGGCTGGGTCTTTCATAGCCGATGTGTTCGAGGAGATTGGCACATTTTTTTATCTTCGGCTGAACCATAAAAGGAACAACCACATCCGACTCCTTTAAGCGCGGCCATTTTTCGACTGGGTTTTCTTCGGAGACGGCCTCTAAATCGGCGGGTCGCTTCTCCCTCCCCTTATCGGCCTCTGGAGTCAAACACCCAACTGACCGTTCCGTCTCGACAGAAACAATTTGAGCCGTTTCAACCACGACAACCGGCTCGGATGATTCAGGGAGGGCAGGTTTGGAACTAATGGCCTCGGCTTTCTGACGGACGGCCAAACGCTCAACATTCTTTTTTCGTGCCAGTTGAGAAAGAGATTCCTTTGCCATACTCTTGGAATAGGAGCCGAGAAGATCTGCCAAACTAGTAAAAATATCTTCGAAGGAAAACTCCGCCTGACCCGAAGTGGACGGTGAGTTAGGCTGGTTAAGACCGGCTGCCTTAAATGCTGAGTTTGGAGCCTCGTTGACCTCTTCGACCTCCGCAGTGAACTCTCTCGTTGGTTCGGCAATTACCTCGACCACCGACTCTACGTCTTGCTCCGAATCAGAAGCTTCGAAACCAATTTGCCTAAGGGTTTTGAAGTTGGGAAAGATAACAGCCGTAAGGTTTTGTTCGCCGGATGGGATCGGAATGTCGTTCGCGACTGAGAACATAGTATAAATAGGCTCGTACTGCAGGAGTATATGGGCGGCTCTCCCTTGCTTCTGTACGTTTGGACGGCCAAAATACTTGAGTGCAGTCATAATTTCCGCAAGGACTGCGTCGTCAGCCGAAGTCAGAATCTTCTTCAACTTATTGCCTGCATAAACAAAAGATTAGACTTGGAGAAAAAGTCAAATAAAAGAAAGATCAATAAACACAAGGAGTTACATGGCAACCTGGTTCACCCATCCGTCTGGGAATAGGGTCTAGGCGATCTTCGCCTTCGCCGAATTCCTAGTTACCTTGGACATTGACCATTACATCGTCAACTCATTTGCCAGAGCTAGCAAGAATGGTTACCAAGTGATGGTCAGTGTCCTTAGCCCTGAGAAAGTAGTGCCCGAGCTGACCAGAGGATTTGGCTAAAACGTAGCAGTGCCGAATTGCCGGAATGACAAGATTGATCCTAAGGTGTCGGTTCAACTCTACGATTCCCACTATGATTCGAAAAAAATTCACATTGGGTTGGGAAGGAATCAGACCCCAATGGCGGAGGACGGCCCTAAGAAATGGGTGTAGGGGAAAGCGAACTCCGCCCTCCACAATGGACAGGAGAGGAAAGACGATTGTATTTTGGTCATCCCTCTCCATATCAAGAGTATTGTCCGTCACTAGAGATAGATGGACATCATCAGGGATAGAAAAATGTCGTCGGAACCCAGAAATACGACCCTTGGAAAGGAGGTCTTTCAAATGCTTAGCCATTATAGTAAGGACTCAAGGGTATTCTAAATAAAAAATGAACACGGAAAATAGGATTACAAAGAGAAGAGAAGAAAACTTACGAAAGGCAAAGGAGACAAGGAGAGACGGGAAGAAGTTGTAGAAGACGCAAGACAGAGGAGAGATACCGGCTGGCAATCTAGGAGGCTCAAATATTCAAAAAAGCATGCATTCGAAGAGACTGGAGTTTCAAATCATAATAAATGCAAAAGATGCACGAATGAGGCGGGAACGTATAATGATGACCGAAAGACGTGTGCGTTCTGACATTCACATTGGGATAGGTGAAGCCGCCTAACTTATGTTTCTCTTGATTTTTCAAATTCGAAACCAAACACACCAATTAACTGCCGTCAATGGGGAGTTTGGAGGGCAATTGTGGGAGCCGAATAAATAGTAGAATCAGAAGCGTACGCTCTAGAAGATAGACATTATTCGGCTCTAACCTACACGATCAGGAGGTTGAATGCAATAAATAGGCCAATTAACTATTAAACTATGGGGCCGAATAAATAAGCGGATAATGAGCGAAAAGTGGACCAGGCCCCGAGGCTCGGGAAACGAGTATAAATAAAGGAACAACAGTCGAAGAAAGGTATGTGAGAACTAGTATGCTTAACTTAAAATACAAGTAACCTAGAGAGAGTAGAGACTGACTTGTCCGTCGAAGTGCTAATTCCGGCACTCTTGACCGGAGTGTTCATTTCTTTTCAGGTATCTATTTGAGAATTACGAGCATCTTCCAGGATCGGAAGAGTATTTCTAAACCACTTCCCCACATTTATTTATTTATTTATAATAAAAAAAATTCGTAGATGATAAAATCAAGTGATTACGATTATTGAATGAATCTCATTTTTTTTTATAAATGATTTACACAATTCATAATTAATATTACAATAGTCTTAATTAAAGATCACATTTTGAAGATCTACCAAAGAATTTTTCTAAAATCTAATACTAACAAATATAAAATAAAATGTCGAAATATACATGGGAATCATTTAATTGACAATCCAATCCAAGCCCCTGCTCCAAAGAGAGAGAGAGCCACGAAGACAATTCTCGCTCAGGAACCATGAAGCACCATTCACCACATGCCTTCCACCTACAACTTGTAATCTACTATAATTGTATTTGGAATTCAATTCAGATTGACTTTCCAAAATTCTTAAGGTGGGTGGGTTCATAATGTCATCTTATTTGCACTTTTATCATTTTTTCCATGCAACTATTATATGTATATTTTAAAGAATGCATCAACAACAGTGTAGTCAATACCCTTCATTTTAAGGGTGTCGTTGAAGAGTTACTTCACTTGGAATACTAATATCATAATGCAAACTCAAATAAATATATGAATAAATAAATACAATAAAATAAGTAATAACTCTAATGAATGCATTTTTTTAGTAATTTTTTATTTTTAAAATTTTTAAAAAAATTCGATGTATTTAATAATTGTTAAAAAAAAAATTACTTTTTTTTAGTCATTTTAAACTTGCATTTTAGTGATATATTTGAGTGAGATATGATTCAAATCGTTCAATATATCATTTCTACAAAAAAATTATATTAATCAGAATATATTTCTGTCAACAGTAAATATAATTTTTAAAATAATTTGTAACAGAATCCATTCAAAATCAATTTAAACTATTTAAATTCATAAAAGCATTTAAAATAAGTTGAATCTTTTGAACCAAATTAAAATTCAAGTTTGAATAGTTAAATAAATGATGGAGAGAAGAGAGAAGAGTGAGAGAAAGGGAGGGGGATGGAAGGGACCACACGTGAGAGCGATACCTGAGAAATCTTAGAAAAAAAATGGAAAGGAAAGAGAAAGTGAGAACGTGAGAAAGTGAAAAAAATTTGGGACCACTTTTTATTATTATTATTTTTATATATTTATATATCACTTAAACTTATATCAAATTAAGTTTTTATCGAAATTTTCATCAAATCAAGACAAAAATAAGTTTTTCATCAGATTTTATGAAAATGTTTTCGGAGATAAATTTAAAACTTTTAGAAAGAATTTAATGAAAATTTTAAGGGAGGATCACAACATTTAATTTTTCACTAAACTACTAGTTAAATTTGAAAAGAAGTCATTACAACATCCCATATCAAATCAAGTTTTTAATCAATTTTTTGGTTGGAAAAATTTTAATTTAGCTTAAATTTTTTTTTTAAATGTAGATAAATAATAAATTTTATAAATATTAATTATTAAAATCATAATTTTTACCCTAAAATTGTAATAATTTTTTAGAAGTATCACTGTGATATATATATATATATATATTACATTATTCAAATTTGATGTTACTTAAGCGATTATGACCCAAGACCCTACTCTACTTGTAGGATTTGTTTGCTCAATTTGATAAAATAATTTTATCATAATAATCGGTAACCTATGGTAGTTGCACCACGTGACTTAAATGGTGTGTGTTTTGTGAAGTCAGTGTACACAATTAAGGTTTGCCCCTCATCTTACTTTGGATAAATCGACATTAGGTAGTTGATTTTAAAGTCGGCGGAGGACAAATTTATAGAGTTTATTCATTAACCAAAAAAATAGATAACCTAGATTCTACCATAATTGATATTAGGATGCTCGCGGTTCGGTTGCGGCCGGAAAACCTCTAATTCGCCATCTATCTGCCGAATTAGCAAATTGAAAAAAATTAATTCACATTTGTCCGCTGGATTGGCGAATGCGGATTGAGCGAACTGGCAAATCGGTTTGGTGGTTTAAACTTTTACAAATTTTAAACATAATACAATAACTTGTCAATATATTTTTTTTAGATAACAATCCAACACAATATAACTACAAGATTATCAAGTAAATTGTCAAATACCAATAATAAATACATATAAGAAAACCATGCATTATCAAAACTATTTCATTACTTTTTTTTTATTCAAAAACTATTTAATTTGATTTTTAAAAAAAAATTACAAAATTAAGCCTTATATTTTTTACACAAAAACACCAAATATCAACACTTGTCATTTGATAAAAAGATTTCTAAATTGAAAACATAACAGAATATCTATATTTTTTTTTCAATTGAAAATACAAACAGAATATCTAAATAAATTGAAAACTCTAAAGTCTTACAAATTACTAGGGGTGCTCACGGTTTGACGGTTCGGTTGCGGCTAATGAAACCTCAAATCCACTATCTGTCCAAAACTAGGTGGATTGAACAAAATTGATCTGCAATTGTCCGCTCGTCATCACGCATCTGTCCAAAATGCGGCGGATCGATTCAGTTCGGTTGGTTTGGACAGATCGGAACATCCGCTGAGCACCCCTAATTGATATGTTAATAGCCTAGACAAAATGCCGTTTGGCAATTAGCTTTTTGAGTTGACTTTTTAGCTTTTTTTAACTTGGGTTAAAAATTTTGTTTGGATTGGTTTTTTTTTTTTTTTTGACTTTTGTGAGATTAAAAATGAAATGATTATGGTTTGAATGTAATATTTTGTCTTAGTAATTTTTTTGTCTATTTTGTCTTTTTTGACTAATTTAACCCCAAACCATAATACCAAAATTAGATTGTGTTTGGATTAATAATTTGAGAGAAAATTTATGTATAAAAAGAAAAAAGGGCAAGGAAAAAGTGAAAATAATAATAATAACTTTTTTTGGAGGGTGACTAATAACTTTAATTTCATTTACTTTTCTGTGACCTTTTATTTTTCCTCCACAAGTCTCTTTAAAAATTCTTAATCTAAATATAGCATTTAAAATTTTTAAGAATTAAGTGAAAGAGATTTAATTTATCACTAAATAATTAATATACAGAGCATGATTTTCTAAGCTGTCATTATATATCCTTTATTTTATTTAATCAATATATTAAAGATTTAGAAGAATGAACTGATCAAATTTTGCAATTATTCATTTCCAAACACAAAACAAATGCAAAATTATTAGAACACTCCCTCTAAATTAAAACTTCAATGTAATTATTGAAATCACGTGATAGCCTGATGGGTTTAGCTAGCAACTTGTGTGATTGCTACCGTGTACCTCAAACTATTTAAAAGAGCACAATCTTTAGGAAACTCATGAATCCAAAGTCCTCAAATTCTAGCAGCTAATCTCTCACCTCTTTTTAGAAATTTTGTGATTTCTATCAAGTGGTAAGGGTGTTGTAGCTATTCCAAGTCAAACGTTCATATCCTCTCCCATAGGTATAAAACTATATTGTTCTTACATGTATCAAAAAAACAAAGTATTTTTTATCTTTAAAAAGTATTTTCTTGTGTGTGTTTAAATAGTATCAAAATTTGGTTGGTATTGTCAATAAAATTTTACGAGCATTACACATATTGAAGAAATAGAATTAGATAATTTGAATAATTGCACTTTGCTATAAATTATAATAGAACAAAATAATATATTAATTCAATTATAAAAACAATTTAACAAAAAATTTAAAAGCAATCAATAAGAAATTATAAACGAAATCTGCTAGATAAAAGGCTTATATTTTAAGTAGATAGGGCCTTTTACGAATTTATAATACTTATGAATTTATATTTTATTTTTATAAACTTTTCAAGGGCAAAATAGATTTGAATTAAATATTTTAGGAACTTAATAAATTTAACTGATAGTTTAGAGACTAAATAAATTTTAATTTATATACTTTAAGGACTAAATAGACTCAATCGATAATTCAAGAATTAAGTCAACAATTTGGTGATAGTTTAGGAGTAAAAAGTGTAATGAACCCTTATTTTTATTTTAAATAAATTAAGTTTATTTTTTATTTTATTTTAATTTGTTTCAAACAAGTTTCAATTGAATCGATAAACAAATATATAATAGGAATTTATCGAGTGAGTTCAAATTGAAAACCTGATCCCCCGATCCTGATTTGAGCGATTTTTTCTCAAAAAATATCCCCAACAGAACGGGGATGGTATTTAAAAATCAATTCCCGATTAATTTCTGGCCAGGGACGGGGATATGTGTCCCAACCCCGTACCCGGCCCGTCCTCGTTGGTCCCCGAAGTAAAATTACCATTTTACCCCTATATATATATATATAAACCAAACCCTCTTCTCACACTTACACTCACACTCGCCGCGTCTCTCATCTCCCTTCCCCTCACTCTCTCTGTCCCTCTCCCTCTCCCTCACTCACTCACTCACTCACTTTGATTTCTCTCTCATTCTCTTATTTCTCGTCGTCGTCGTCGTCATCATCATCATCATCATCATCATCATCATCATCCAGATCCACCACCGTGAAGCCACCGATCTGAACTGTCAAGCCACCGATCTAACAGATCGTGGTCTGTGAACTGTCAAGCCACCGGCTTGAACAACTCTATATATGTGTGTGTGTATAGTGAACAAATTTGTTGTTGTTGATGAACAAATGTTTTTTTTTTTTTAATAAGTTGATGATTGTTGTTCATATATAGATTACATTTTTTTGATGATTGTTGTTCTATATATAGATCTGTATGTGTGTTCTAGATCTGTTGTCGATTGTTGTCCATATATATACAGATTAAATTTTTTTAGATCTGTTGTTGATTGTGTGTTCTAGATCTGCTGTTGATTGTTGTCCATATACAGATTATTATTATTATTATTATTTTTTTGTTGAACAGATCTCTGTGTGTGTTGTGAACAGGTCTGTCGGGGATTTTTTTGGATCGAAACCCGATCCCCATTAGGGCAAAGGTGGGGAGGTGATGCCTTCCGTCGGGATCGGGTCGAGGCGGAATTTTTAATCTTGAGGATCGGGACGGGAGTGTCATCCCCGCCTACCACCCATTGACATTCCTACCAATCACTTCTAATCCTTTTCGAGTCTGAAATGCATAAAGAGATTCTTAATCACTCTATATGATTATTGTGTTATCAAAAATAATTTTTGAATTTTCAAAAATATTTCAATACATAATATTTTAGAAAGTTGTTATGGCGTGTACATTTAAAAAGATAAATGTTGTCATGGTGTATACACGTCATCACAATATACATAACATAATCACAACAACTCATAAGTGTGTAACATTTACACTATATCATTCATAATTTTTACTTTCACTTTCGCTTTGATGTTCATATCATAAATTTAATATTGGTAATTTTTAGAAACAATGAATAAAACATCCCTTTCCAACTTTTGGTAGTAGGAGAGGTCTAATATATATATATTTTTTCTTATTAGTTAATATCTCTCAATAATATTATTAGAAAATTTTCAATTTGTCACAAAGAAATTTATTTTCTGTAAAGAGTTGAAATTTCTTTATGAAGACAAATTTCTTTGCGCTGAAATTTCTCTGTGAAAATGTTGAGAAACTTTAACTATTATAAAAATGTTACATATCTTTTATTTTATAAAATTATAATATCATGAATCTTAAAGTAAAAACCCATAATTTTTACCACAAAATAACATTGCACATAACAAATATTTTTATCTTTTATCATAGAAAATTCATACATTTCTTATGATGGGTATATATTATATAATTGATATTATTATTGTATTAATGTCAGATTTTATCAATTGGTGAGCTTAGTGATGCTTGTTATCCTATTTAGGCCTTGTTTGGGAAGACTAAATAAGTGTACTTTTTGTCTTTTTAGACAAAAAAATTGAGGTTGAAAATATGGATGTTTGGGTTAACTTTTTGACTTTTTATGAAAAAATGTGTAATAAAAAATTGTGAAAATTGGTTTTTAGAGGAAAATTTGAATTGGGAGTTGTGTAGCCGTAAGTGTTGACTTTTGGTGAATAGTGTTAACTTTTTGACTTTTTAAGTAACTTTTTAACTTTTTAAATTATTTGAGAGTACCCAAACTTGACCTTAATGGAGCTGCTAGCATTAGCATTGATGCTAAACCTGTCAGGTGTTAACATTTTTGTTAATTGTGGCGAATATGTCATTGTTGAACTAAAAATATTATAATATTCATTTTTGAAAATGCAACCCAAAGCAATATCATATTACTGTCGCCGACAGTATAGTGGAGTGGGAACCACTCTACTTTTTGTATTATTTATTTATTTTATTTATATATATATATATATTTATATATCTTTAACACATATTTTAATATTGTTATTGTACTACCATTTTATCTTTAAATTAATAAATTTTTAATACATATTTTTGAATTTTATTTTTATTATTTTTATCATATAATATATTTTATTACATAATTTTAATTAATCTATTATAGATGCTCTTATAAAAAGTTATTAAAGAGAATAATTAAAAATATGAGAATTAAATGCGAGGGACCACTTAAGACAAGATGATGGGAGGGGACCACAGTTCTGTCTTATAAATATTGAGGCTAATTAATGAAAATTCTTAAACACTCATATCTTTTTATGCAAACTGATAGGTATATATAGTTCTGTCCTATAAATATTGGGACTAGTTATGGAAATTCATAAAAACTCATACCTATTTTATGCAAACTGATAGGTATAAAAAAAATTTAATGAATATGAATGGGAGTGGTTATTGTGTGCCAATTTGAAAAATCATTTGCTGGAAAGGCTTTTGAGTGTTGACTTGCATCAATTGCATGGGGTTTGATTAATGAGCTAACAAAACACATTTTTTTTTTATTGGTGGATATTAGTGAGATTTATGACATCAATACACTTTCATCTAAAAATTATTATTTTATTTACATTTATCATTAAAATAATTCATAATATTTCGTTAGAAATATTTGTTTAATTTTTACAAATTTTTTTATAACATAACTATTATAATTTGTAACTTTCATTTTATTATGTTCTTAAATTTTATCACAGCCATAGATTTTGGACTAAATCATTTCGGAAAAAATGTATATAAAAAAAATTACATGAAAATAAAAGAATTTAAAAACTGTAAATGATATTTGCACAATTCAAAAAGAAGACGGGTGGGAGGTGAATTGATAGAAAAAAATAATAAGAACACTGTTATTTAAGTCTAAAGATTAGACTCACCTCATAGATTCAGTGATGTGTCAAGAAGATAATTGGTTGATAATTAAATATTCTCTAATTATCAACCAATTATCTTTGTGACACATCACTAGATCAAAAGAATAGATCTAAAAAGTAGACTTATATATTATTTTTCAAGAAATAATAATAATAAGAAGATAAATTTTTTTTAAAAAAATGTATAAAAGGGTATTTCAATCCCATTAGAAAAAACTTATTATTTAATACAATACATTTATAATCCTTGTTTCTTTCTATGATAGTGGGATGGAAGTAACTACTCATATTTATTACATTCTTAACAAATGCCTTAAGAATACTTATTAAAACTCATCATAAATTGTTCACATACATTAAAAAAAAAATGTGTAAGTAAATTTATTTTCCTTTTGACTATTATGTAGTTATAGCTTATACAAAACTCAGGTTATCTAGGTATATTTCATTATGTAGTATTTATTTAGAATTGACTATTTATGTGTGCTTTGGAAAGTGCCTTTTAAGGGGTTTTTTTTTTTAGCCAATTTTTTTTTTAAATTATTTTTTAAAAAGTAGGTTTCTAGATTCAGTTCGACAAGACGAATCAGAATATTAATTTTTTTTAAAAAAATTTAGAAAAGAAAAAATAAATCAAAATAAGCAATATTTTTTGACTTATTTTCGTCTTTATTATTCTTTTTTATACAATTTTTCAGGAGTATATATTTTTTAGATTCATCTCGGCAAGACGGATCGAACAAGTAAAAAAAAAAATTAACATTATTTTAAAGAAAAAAAATCACTAAAGATAAAAAAAAAAAAAAAATTTAAAATGATTTTTTTGGGAGATTGACCAATAAGTCCCATATTTTGGACTTTTGATTCATATAGTATCATATTTTTTCTTGTGATCCATTTAGTCCTTTTGGATGTGTAATAACTCATTTGTCTATCACAATGGAGTATTACATTTGGAGAGTTACGTTTGGAAAAAGTACACTAAGGATGTTTTTAGTGTGTTAGTGTAACATTAGAGTATTACGTTTAAGAAAAGTACACTAAAGAGTTTTTTAGAGTGTTGTTGAAGTGTTACATTTGAAGAGTTTTTTAGTGTGTTACGTTGAAGGAGTGTTACGTTTGTGAAAAGTACATTGATGAGTTTTTTAGTGTAGAGTGCAACACTATTTTTATGATAGTTATTTTTAGTGTAGAGTGCCACATTAGAGTACATTGATGAGTTATTTTTATGATACTGTTATTATGCACACTATTTAATCTCTAATGTTGCTATAAGTGGATGATTTTTATTTTTATTTTTCCATTTAGATGAAATCCCAAATGTGTTTATACTATGGATATAGAAGTCACTTGCTTTACCTTGCAAACTAGGAGCCTGTATAATTCCTATTGGATGTATTGCTACAGAATGTCAGTCACAATTGGATGTTTTTTAGTCCAGCAGGAAGCAAGTCTTTATGACAATAGTATTAGTTTTTAGTATAGAATTCTTGGTGAATATAGATATGGGTGTACGAGTGTGAAAGGGTGTTAGTTTCAGATTCGGATTCCTTTATTTACAAAATTATGTTAGTTTATGGTATTTGAATTCTTGAATGTTGATAATATTTAATAAGCAGTTGAATGTAAGGAGAGGTATCTCCGGCATTTTCTATTTCCAATTGGATTTATCGAAGAGACCAACTGGTGTCCCGGTTTACTTGTAACATTTTTCCCCAACTCTCCATCTTAATTCCTCTGTTTTTATCAGCATAGGTAAGGGAAATAAGCCCAGCTTTTCAGGGTACATACCATGTACATATTGCGTTATAGTGTTTTTGTTGATATTAGGGAAAGATCCATGCACTTTGAAAAATGATAAATGAAGGAAGGCATCTCGTAATAAATGGTTCCCTTCCCTGTAATAGAAGAGACTTCTCTCCAATCTGAGGTAACAATCCACGTTTGCAAGTGTGACTACCGTCCAAGGGTGGAGGGGACAGTAGTGAGAAACTCCTACTTGACATTAACATCCGCAAAGGTCTAGTTATCTAGATGATGCCCATTGAAATTAACATCTCTTATTTAATATTTGGCAAGAGAAGATGATTTGTTTAGCAACATATGTGATGACCCAGAATTTGGTTTGTTAAAATAGTCAGTGCATAATTTAATTGAGCAAATTTTCAGATTTGACTGCTGTGTAAATTCTGTGCGAAAACAGTTCGATTTTGTATTTTTTTAAAATAGTTTTCGATCTCAGAAAATTATGAAATTTTTATATGTTGTTCACATACGAGTCTAGCACATTCGGTAAAAATTTCGGAATTTATTTTATGAAAATTCACGGACTGATTGGTGTTCAGTTTAATTCATATCAGAATTTTGTTATTTAATTTTGAATGTTTAGACCATGACTTGAGATAAATTTATTGGGTCTATTTTGGTATATAATTGAGCTATGTTTGACTTATGGGTGGGAATTTAATGAAGACCCATAATTTAGATTTAATTTAATTTGAGTTTGTTTAGTGACTCATGTTTAACTGTTTGGTTTTTTTTTTTTTTTAATTATGCGATTGGTAGTAACCATCTTAGGAGTTGTTATTATTTATTATATAAGATTATAATAAATATTTGATGATGAGTGAGGAATAAAGAAAGGCGGTGGAGAACGATGATTTGGGGGAGCTCACAGATGGACATTGATCAAAAAGAAATTGAGTAGTTGACATAAGGGATCTCTAAAAGAAAAAGAGATAGAGATAATAATAAAAAAATGAGTTTTGTGTAATGGTGGGAGTTTTTGGCTGAGAGTATTTTTGAGAGAAAAAAAAAAAAAAGTTAGAAAGAGAGAGAGACACACACATGGGGAAATAAGGGACAGCATTGTTTGAAAGTTAAAAAAAGAAAATACACATCAAGAGAATATATGATGGCTCTCTCTCTCTCTCTGGGGCTAAGAGAGGTTTTCGGTGGAAATAAAAAAAATAAAAAAAAGAAGTTCACATGACTGCCATCTCTATCTCTCTCGGTGGGATATTAAAAAAAAAAAAAAAAAAAAAGATGGCATCGGCCCACTCTTGAACCTATTAGGCAGCTTGATATAGTCAAATGAGGGAATTGAAGTGAGCAGATTTATGGAAAAGTTGTGAAAAATACCAATCTCTCTCTCTCTCTCTCCCATTTTTTATTTATCTATTGATGCCATTTGAGCTTGAAATAGGAGTCTTTGCAGTGAAATTTTGCCAAAGTGTTGTACACGAAAGTCGGAGACCTTGTCGTGATCTTCGCAATGATGATCTCGGATCCATGATCAGGTGATGTTTGCATTTTCGGATTAGTTTTTCTTCATATTTGAGGTAGGGACTTTCTTCATATTTTACATTAAAGCCATGTTAGGGTTATTTTGAAAAAATATATCATTATAAGAGGTATTGCATATAGATATATTTTCAAATTTTTGTTTGGTAATTTTTGGAAGAAAAATTATGTTGAAACGTTAAGAATGTTGACACTTTGAGATTGATTTGGAAAAAAATCATTTTGTGATGATAATTTTGCGAAGAAATCCGAAAATAAAATTTAATAGTTGTATGATTGTATTTACATCATATTATGATTAGATGATTTATTTTGAGAAATATAAAGTTGAATTTTTTTTATCTTTGATTTGGAATTTATTTTTGAGAAAAATAAATTAATGTTGAGGAATATGGAGTAAAGGCTTAAGTAGGAATTATAGAGTTGTTTTGGGATTAAAAACTCTAAAAGTGTTATATTCATGATATTTTATAAAAGATGATATGTTGATGATTAAGTTGCGTTCATTTTTATGAAAATAAAAATGTGAAATGTGGACTTTCGAACTTATAATCTTGAAAATGTTACTATTGGGCATATTTCATAATTTTTGATGTAAATATTATGTTGGTTAAATAATCTTAGAAAAAATTGTGAAATTATTATTGGTAGAGAATTTGGTAAAAATATTATCTCTTTAAATAGCTTGGCATAAACAAAATGGTTATGTTGAAATATAGTTATATCTATGTTTTTGCAAGATCTAAATGATTTTCAAAATCATCCTTTGATTTGTTTTGAAAATTGATTGTTGATTCAAGAAGATGAGAGTTTTTTTTTTTTTTTTTTTTTAAAGTGGGTTTACTTTCCTGTTCCTTTTAAAATAGAAATTGAGGGTTTTGAACTATGAGGATTGAAGAGAGATGTTTTTGCTGACTTTCTTTCAATAAATGAAGATGAGTGATTTTGGTGAGAACATCTAGAAATTGGGGGGTTTTAAGAAAGATGTTGTTATATTTATTTTGTGTGCCAAAATAAATGATGTTTGAAAAATTGTTTATTAGTTTACATATAAATGATGATTTTCATGGAATATGAGAATTGTTGAAGTTTTGAAAATTTTTGTTCAAAATGTTGATATAGTTTTGAAGTGACTAAATGATTGAGATTACTCTAAGTGTGGGAATTTTGTTGTCCTATGAATGAATTGGAATAAAAGTATTTATAGTTATTTTGAGAAATTATATTGAAATGGGAAATGAGAATTTTGATCACAATGGGAATATTGTGTGGAGGTATTAAAAGTGAAAGAAATATTGCATTGTATTATTAATTATTGCATTGGCATATTAATTCATTTGATAATGATGAGCTTTGAAATTTGATTTGAAAACTTTGCATTGAGAAAGGAATGTTGGGAAACAAGTTTTCATGAAATGATTTTGAGGTAAATACAGTGATAAGTCTTGAAAGGTTGTGTAGATGATAGGTGTTGAGCCTTCTAGTTAATACTGGCAAAAATGACAAATTGGTAGTACTTGTATAGTCTACTTGCAGACACCAGCCTAAGGATTGAAAGGTGATGTAGATGATAGGTGTCGAGCCTTCCTGTTAATACTGGTGAAAATGACAAATTGGCAGTACTTGTATAGTCTACTTGCAGACACCAGCCTAGAGATTACTTGAGTCGTATTTACCATCTTGGAATTTTATTGAAATTGTTGGATTAATGTGTTTTCAAATTGGCATTGTGCGTAAGATTTTCAAAAGATGAGAAAAATATTTTGAGCATGACATAGCATATGCATTCATCTCATAAGACTGTATAAAATGGATTTGATGAATTGTTTAATGATTTGATTCAATTGATAATGAAATAATTGAATGAATTGAAAATGATGTCCTGTTGTTATTGAAACATGTTTATTTATTTAAGTTAACTTGTTGGGGTTAATTAAATAAATTGGATTTACGAGATTATGTAATAAAATCATATAGTTTTGACATGATATGATTTCATGTATATATATAAGTATCTTTGTCCCCGCAAATTTTTTAATGTTTTAATATGAGATTGTTCAGTGAGCTTTGCTCACCCCTGCCTGTACATGTCTACAGGAAATGCTTTTCGGATTTGAAGATCAAACAATGGGTTTTATCATTTCATAAGTGTAATGTAGTGATGGATTGTACTACTTCATTTGTTGTTTAGCTGAGTGCTATTTTTTTTTTTTTTTTTTTTTTTTAAAGAGTAGTATCCTCTCTTTTATTGTAAGCCTCAGGGCATTTATTTTATTTATATGTAAATGTCATTGTTGTATAACGAGAGGGAATATGTATATTTAATTATTTATCATTTCATCAAAGGATGAATTGTCATTTGTAAATGAACTTAATTAATGAATATTAGTAATATTATCCGAGTAATAAAATTTGGGGCATGACAGCATAAACTGAGTCTGTTAATGCACACGGAAAATAAGACGAATCATCTTTTTAATGCTTGTTTAAATGTCAATGTTTTACTTTTCCAATGAATAATCTCATTTCTGTCTTTGGTGCTCTATTTTGTGTCCCACCTACATTATGCTTCTCGTGGTAGATTCATATTCTTTGGAAGCCTTGTAGAACAATGGCACATATGAATTCTTTTTCTATTTATATTTTGTTCAGATTCTTTTTGTTTGCGCATTGGATTAATACAATTGCAGGAAGCTATAGTTCTACCCTCATTTGTCGCAATAGCAATTCACCCAAGACTTGGTGTTTGGGAATTGTTCGTGTCAATGTGTATGAACTGAGTGTGGAACAATGAATTGTTCAAGAATATCTTTGCTTCAAAGAACTTGTGGATGGGGAGTGAGGAACCTCTCTTGAAATTGTTTAATGATTATGAATTTGTTGATTTCCTTGTTTGATGTGACATACTTGATAAATGACCAGAATCTCATAGATAATTGTTGCCTTTTTTACATATTTAATTTCTCACAAGTTTAATTAAAATTTGGAATTTGGAACCTTGTTTAGGTACAATGGAAATTATGTGCTTGAACTTGATTTTGAGTTGTTCAATACAACAGTTCCTAGACTAACTCAGTCATCTTCCATTGGCAATGTGGTTCAATTTCTCTATCGTCACCTATCGTCAATCATCTTCCATAATAAAGAAAGTTTGGAGCCTTTGCTTCATTTTCTTCGCACATAATGGGCATGTAAGTCTTCTTAACTTTTGGCATTGACATTATGATCTTTGCTCCCCATTCAGAAAATGAATAATAATAATAATAATAATAATCATAACAACAACACAAGAGGTTTGTAATTTGCATGAGGAGACTTAAGATAATTTTTATTTTACTAATGTGTTTTACAGGTGATGATGCTAACTGATGGGATACATACAATATCTGGACTCCAGTTTGTTGTGTCTAGGAGGCAGAAAACAATCACGCACAAGCACACAAGCAAAAACACACAAAGAATTACGTGGTTCGGCAAATTGCCTACGTCCACGGGCAGCGGATTTCACTATATTTTGAACAAAGAATTACACACTCTATAATTCTCTCTCCCTGCTCTATATTCTCTCTTCAACTCACCACACTGACCCTCTCCCATCCACTAACCATTTATAGATGAAATGGAGGGCCAAAGTCTTCAACAAGCAACCACCAACATTTATGGCAACCACCACCAACATTTATGGCAGCCATCAATCAGCAGCCATCATTGAAAATCTAAGCCAATCTTCAACAAATCTCCACCTTAGCGAGGATTCTCTATCCAACATAATGATCGATCAACACTGCCATGCATCCGAAGGTGCTCAGTTCCAAGAGATGTTGACCAAGTCCAAACTGTGTTGGAACTTGATCCCAGAAACCACTTTTTTGAGCATATCGGCTGGATTATCTGCAGTGCTAATCTTTTGAAGTAGAATATCCCCTTCATTCACAATTTCTCAAATGAAATGGAAACGGACATCAATGTGCTTGGTGCGGGAATGATAAACTTGGTTCTTTGCCAAACAAATGGCACTCTGACTATCGCAGTACACCTCAACGTGCTTCTAAACAATACCCAAGTCCTTAATCAACCCATGTACCCAAGTCCTCAATCAACCCATGTAGCCAAATAGCTTCCTTAAAGGCTTCTGTCACTGCCATGTACTCTACCTCTGTAGTAGACAAAGCCACTATTGACTGAAGTGTTGACCTCTAACTCACCGGCCCTTTAGAAAGCGTAAATAAATACTTTGTTGTTGACCGGCGTTTGTCTAAGTCACCAGCATAATCTGAGTCCACATATCCAACCAGATTTTGTTCGAGTCTATGATCTGTCTCAAACTTCAAACCCATATTAACTATGCCATGTAAGTACCTTAAGATCCATTTCACTGCCTGCCAGTGACCTTTCCCCGGATCATGCATATACCTGTTTACCATACTCACAGCATGTGAGATGTCAGGCTTTGTACAAACCATAGCATACATTAATGCACCAACTGCATTTGCATATGGAACCTGTGCCATATGCTTTCGTTCTTCTTCTGTGCGTGGAGACATCGAAGCACTAAGCTTGAAATGAGGGGCCAATGGTGTACTCACAGCTTTTGTTTTCCCATTTATGCCAAATTTATCTAACACCTTTTTCAGATACTGGATTTGTGTCAGACAAACCGTGCCCTTCTTCCTATCTCTTTTGATCTCCATTCCAAGAATTTTCTTTGCTTTGCCAAGATCCTTCATTTCGAACTCTCCTGCCAACTGTGCCTTGAGTTTATCAATCTTCACCTTGCTCTTAGATGCAATCAGCACATCATCAACATATAAGAGCAAATAGATGAAGGAACCATCGGAAAGCTTACGAAAATATACACAATGATCATACTGGCTTCTTGTGTATTTCTTTTTCGTCATGAACCGATCAAATCGCTTGTACCACTGTCTTGGGGATTACTTCAACCCGTACAATGATTTGTTCAGCTTACATGCCCAATTCTCTTTTCTAGCAACTTTGAAACCATCAAGCTGGGACATATATATCTCCTCTTCAAGATCTCCATGTAAGAAGGCAGTTTTGACATCGAGTTGGGTGAGCTCGAGATCAAACTGTGCAACCAAAACTAGCAAGATACGAATAGATGTGTGCTTCACAATAGGTGAGAATACCTCATTGTAGTCTATTCCTTCCTTCTGGGCATAGCCTTTAGCTACCAATCTAGCTTTGAATCTGATGTTGTCTTTGCCTGGGATGCCTTCCTTCTTGGTGTAAACCCACTTACAGCCAGTTGCTTTCTTGCCTTTTGGAAGTTGCACCAACTCCCAAGTCTGGTTCTTGTGAAGTGACCCGATCTCTTCATCCATAGCCTCTTTCCATTTGACACTTTCAGCATTCTGCACTGCTTCTTTGAAAGTGCAAGGAACATTGTCTTCAATGATTGGAAGTGCATAGGCCACCATATCAGTCATCCAACTGGGTTGCTTAGTAACTCTTTTTCCTTTTCTGATTGCAATGGGTTTTGACTGTTGTGGCGCCTCTGGATCTTCATTTTCATCTGAACTTTCTTCAGAATCTTCTTCAGAGCTGTCTACTGAAACTTCTTCAGGATGGTTGACTGGCTAAATAGTCTTTGCTAGAGTCTCAAACTCCACCTGCATTGACTTCTTCAATGCTTCCTGATTCTCTTGAGGATTTGGTTGCTTCAGCATTTTAGACTCATCAAAGGTAACATCTCTTCTAGTGACAACTTTCTTTGATTCCAGGCACCAGAGTCTATATCCCTTGACACCATCACTGAAGCCCAAGAAGATAGCTTTCTTGGCTCTAGGATCCAACTTAGATTCTGTAACATGAAAATAAACTGGACATCCAAAGATATGTAGCTGATCATAATCAGTAGCTGGCGCTCCTGACCATACCTCCATGGGAGTCTTGTCATCAAGTGCTATAGTAGGTGGTCGGTTAACAAGATGACGAGCATAGTTCAATGCCTCGCCCCAAAATGCCTTGATCAATCCAGAATGTGACATCATACACTGGACTTTCTCTACCAAAGTGCAGTTCATGCATTTTGTAACTCCATTTTGATGTGGTGTTCTAGGAACTGTGAAATGTCTCACTATCCCTTCATTCTGGCAAACCTCAAAGAAGGGATCTAATGTGTATTCCCCGCCATTGTCAGATCTGAGCTTCTTGTTCTATCTGCCTGTCTGGATCTCAATCATTTTCTTCAATGTAAGAAAGATATCTAATACCTCATCTTTATGCTTCATTGTATAAACCCAAACTCTCATTGACAAATCATCAACGAATGACTCAAAGTAGTGTTTACCTCCCAAAGAAGCATTCTTGGAAGGACCCCATACATCGGTGTGAATGTAGTCTAGAATCCCTTTGGTACGATGAATAACAGTACCAAACTTGATTCTTGTTTGCTTGCCCAGTACACAATGCTCGCAGAACTCAAGTTTCCCTGTTTTGGCGTCTTTCAACAGGCCTTGCTTTATTAACCCTTGTAAAGCCTTTTCTCCAGTATGCCCTAAACGCATATGCCAAAGTCTGGAAGTGTCTGATGCATCATCCATTGAGCTGGTGGAGACAGCCACTCTCCTTGTGACTGTAAAGCCGTCTAGAAATTATAAATTTCTCTTTCGAGTACCCTTCATTGCAACAAATGCTCCTCGAACAACTTTGAGGAGTCCACCTTCCACAGTTACTCTGTAACCTTTGGAGTCTAAAACTCCCACTAAGATGAGATTCTTCATCAAATCTGGTACGTACCGAACACTTCGAGAATTCTGATTGTTCTATCATGCATCTTCAGTCGAATTGTTCCTATCCCCTTTGTTCTGCAAGCTTGGTCGTTGCCCATCAACACAACTCCTCCATCGAACTCTCGTAAGCTCGAGAACCACTGCTTGTTAGGACACATGTGCTAGGAACATCCGGAATCTAGAATCCATTCATCAGACTGGCCATATGATAAAACTATAAAGGCTGATCCTTCACCATTATCTCCATCTCGTGCAACGTTCACCTTTTCCTCTTTCTTATTTTTATTGGGACAATCTTTTGCCCAATGCCCTTTCTGTCAACAAGCAACACACTCGTCTTTTGCAAGACATCTTCTATCTGATGATTTCCCTCTGGATTTTGAGCAAGACTTTCCTCGCCCTGTATATCTTCTAGTAATTGTCCTGCCTCTGACTGTGAATGCTGAGTCCCTGTTTGCAGACTTATCTTTCCTTCTGAACTCATTATTTACCAAGGCGTTTGAAACATCAACATACTTTATCTTTTCTTTACCATACAGTAAAGTGGTGGTGAGATGATCATATGTGTCAAGCAAGGAATTCAACAGTAATAGTGCTTTATCTTCATCATCAATGTGATCATCCAAGTTTTTTAAATCGGTAAGAATTTTGTTGAAATTGTTTAGGCGTTCATTCATCGAAATACCTTTCTTATAGTCGAAACGAAACAACCTCTTCTTCAAGTAAAGTCGGTTCTCAATGCTCTTTGTCATGAACTTGTCTTCTAGTGCCTTCCAATGGTCCTTCGCAATATCATATTCTATGAAGGCATACTTCTCCTCTTTTGCAAGGCAAAATCGGATGGAACTGCAGGCCAGGAGATTCACTTTCTCTCATTCTATCCCATCCAGGTTATCTAGTTTGTCTCCCAAAGTGAAGTGCAGGTTCATCTGGACAAGCATATCTTTAACTTCGCATCTCCACATGCCGAAGTTGCTGTTTCCATCAAACTTTTCTACCTCGAACTTAGCATAGGACACCGGGGTCCAATGCCTAGAGTTGCTTGTAGTCGCTGGGTTACTTGTGGACTCGGTTAATCTCATCTTTGTAGATTCTGCCATTGAGACTGCTCAATAATTTCCACCACAAACAATAACAGACGCTTGAAAAGCCCGGAACATAGCAAATTCTAAACTCCCAAAAACTTCACTGAAAATTCAGGTTCGAATCTCAAAAAAAAGAATTCGCAGTTGTGTCCGGAATGGTTGATTTAGCTAGGAAAGCACTTGTCTCCACCTCTCCAGAGGCCTCAATGAAATTTCTCCAAATCCAGGGACCAAATTGCAATTTCCCAAAAATCTAGGGACCTTACTGTAATTAATAGAAGTTCCAAGGACTAAATTGAAATTTCAACAAGATCAGGGGCTCAAATGTAATTTCCCAAACTTTCAGGGACTGAAATGCAATTTCTCAAACTATTATGGACTGAAATATAATTTCTCAAACTTTTAGGGCCTCTCTGCAATTTCAAAAATTTCAGCTGACTGGGTTGACGACGTGGTAGATGTGCTGACATGGCTCTGACATGGCAGTTGAGCTGGCTGTGACGTGTCTCGACACGTGACAATGACTAGGCAGCCACGTGGTCCGTGACGGCAAAGGATCGGGCTGATGTGTGGCGCTTTGCAAAAATGATTTGCAATATTGGTGCTCCAAGGATTTGAACCTTGGCCGAAGGAGTGCAATGCTTAACCTTAACCACTTGGACAGAGCTCATCTTGGTGTTGGTTTTCCCTTCAAATATATATTTGAAATATATATTTTTGCTGCACAAAGTCGTCTTCTACCTCTTGCTACGCGTGGGTCTTCTGGTTAAGAGTTGACTTTACGTGCCACACTTTCACCAGCACGTGTGGATCACCTAGAAGTCCGTTTTGGCCGTTCTTTTTGGGTCTGGACTCCTCTCGTCGAGACGGACCTCCTGGTATATTCAGAAGTTGATTTCGACAACTTCAAAATTTTCAATTTACAGAAAACAGAGTTGCGGATGCTCTGTTTTGGCACAACGATGCTCTGATACCAATTTGTTGTGCCTAGGAGGCGAAAAACAATCACACACAAGCACACAAGCAAGAACACACAAAGAATTACGTGGTTCGACAAATCGCCTACGTCCACGGGCAACGGATTTCACTATATTTTGAACAAAGAATTACACACTCTATAATTCTCTCTCTCTCTGCTCTGTATTCTCTCTTCAACTCACCACACTGACCCTCTCCCATTTACTAACCATTTATAGATGAAATGGAGGGCCAAAGTCTTCAACAAGCAACCACCAATATTTATGGCAACCACCACCAACATTTATGGCAGCCATCAATCAGCAGCCATAGTTGAACATCTGAGCCAATCTTCAACACAGTTTGCTTTGGCAAGGGCAGAGGAATATCTTTCCCACCAGATGAAGCATACTCTCAGTTTGAATATGTATGAATGACAATCTCTCAAGACAACTCTTCTTGCTTAAATAGAAATAAGCCTCAAAATATAGAGCTTCCTCCTTGTCAAGAGAGGCAAAGTTGCTAGATAAACTTGGGGAGAGGAGGGTGTTGGATTTTGACAGTGAGATCAATTGAGTAATTTTTTTTACATTATATTTCATTCAATCGAAAGCCTATTATTAATTCTAGATTTTATGATTGATGATAATGAGAAAGGAAGGGAGTTGAGTATGATAACAATTGGTGACCAAATGATAGCCTATAGTTTGAAGACAAAACAGCGTTGTTACATTCTTTTTCTTTTCTTTTCATTCTTTTTATTTTTATTTTCAGTTCATTATTTCAATTTTTTTTCCTCTCTAGGCCACTTCTTCTTAAGTATGGCCTTGATAAATAGGTTAGATTAGATCAACTATTTAACACTTAAGTACTGGCTTTATTGCAATGGAAGGACTGGGTTTATTTCAGTCATGGAAATGGCATAGTTTCTTAAATCATATTTGTAGATAGCATAATTTTGATTGCTCTCTTTAATTTGTCATATTTGGATGGAAAGTCCTGTTATATGTATGCAGAAGAAGTTGTTGGACTAATGAAGGTTGGCCTGAGTTGAAGGAGCTCTGGTCGCTTAAGCAAGTGGTCTCAGGTTCGAGTCCTTGTCAATGCAGCAAACCTTCTTGGGAGAGGTCCCCGCCTTAGCGCCTGACCATACCTCGAAGGATTAGTCTGGGGTGAAGCCTGGGGATACCTTGGGAAACCAAAAAAAAAGAAGTTGTTGGAATCCTCATTGTCAATTGTGGTCTATTTTTGTTCTGTTTTGTATACTAATTTGTTTGTATGGACTTTTCTATGCTTGATATTTTGTTATTCAATCATATAGCTTGATTACCTTATGCAGGCCAAAACAATGTAGCATCCAATATCATGAGCTGAGATTTTATCCTGAATGAACCTTCTTTGTTTTCATACATTCTACAATTTTCAGATTTTCATTTGTAACTTATTTTCATTTTTGGTCTAATTTTTTTCCCTATTAGTTCTAACAAAGACTGAGCAAAGGAATGAATTAAGGAGCTTCGGAGCTAATTACTATGGTTGCCTAAATCCTTGATTTCTATTTTCAAGTATGCCCTTCAATCTAATAGTTACATATTTATTCCCAAATTTTCTTTCTTCATTCATTAAAATTTTCATTCTAGGGCCTCATGTCATTTCCTTCTCTATTCCTTATATATCTCGTCACATCTGTTCATATATATATATATGGATTATTCATGGTTATTTCCAAGTGTATGGATTTTGTTCATTTTTGTTTTTTAATCATTTTATTGGGTATATTTTTTTGGAAGTTAAAATAAATTATAGGCAGACTATTTGGCATTGAAAGATTCAACTCCTAAAAAAGTTGTTCTAATTTAATCATAGTGACATGATAGATTATCTCACAATTTTTGGATTTGTTACAATTCAACCATCCCCACCTTCGTGGTTGATCCTCTCCTTTTTGATAGTATCATTGAGATATTTTTTTGGTGCTATTTCCCAATTTACAGAATGTATAAAATGAACACTAGAAGATGGTAAATATGGGCCCTGGGGTGGGAAAGTAAATGGATATGGCATGTAGAGGATTATGGTTGAAAAATTCATATCTAATTCATGAAGAACTATGTTTTCCCGTTTTCTTTTCTTATTTTTTTAATGTTATTTTTGATATGTTGGCAGAAGGAATAATATGATTTTGTCCAAATTTTTGTTGTTGTAATGAATTTTTTTTATTTATTTTTATTTGTGTGTTGCTACAAAAAAATAAATAAAAGATTAAAAATTAAAAATCAATCTATATTGTAATTATTTTATAATTATCCCACTGAATTATAATTTTCACAATTATTAATTGCTCTAATTTTAAATTCCCACGTAATGGAAAGCCCAAACCACAGTCAAAGGCCCCTCAAAAAACAATTCAACTAGTTACCAAACAATAGAAAAAAGAGAATGATGTTTAATTATTAATTGGACAAATCTATATTGCAGTTAACTAAATTATTCATTGAAAATGATATGATAGATAAATTTGATTATATAAGCTTAGTTGGTAATTTTGTTGTTAAAAATGTAAGAAAAGTAACATTTAAGTGATATTTTGTTGTATTTAGATTAATTTGGATTGATTAATGGCTTTATGTTTCATTTGGTATTTTTTTTCCCCTTTGTTGTATATTAAGTCTTACTAAGCCATGAAATAACAAAATCAAATTATTTTATTTTATTTTTATCTTTTTGAGTTCTTATAATGATTTGCTAAGATCTTAATCTATGTAAGCAAATTATGGTGATCATATTCAAACAATCTCTGTGTGGGTACTAATAAATAAATAAATAATAATTGTGAGTAATTCCAATTACATTGGCTTAGCACCTGTAAATGTTCAAAGCAGGTCCTGTTGAATAATCCAAATTTTTTAATCGATGACATTGCAGTCAAGAAGATTAAAATTTGCAAAGCTAAAAGGGTTGGATTGTGCATCACCCCAAGCATAAACAATAGCATTTGAGTCTTAATAAAAGTTTTGCAAAGCACATGCAATTATATATATATAAAAGGACAAGGGGTGGTCAATTTTACATTATTAATTCATGCCAAAATGAAATTTTAAAAGTACCAAATTTGTGTTCTCCTTCTAGGAACCTCCAGGGCCCCCATATAGTACCAGATGCCCAAAAAGAGCCCCCCGGTATCCTTCATCTTTCACTTCATACAGTTTTCTATTGTTTGTAAACTCGTATGTTTGAGGATTTATATCCCCTCCACTTGGACTCTTAAGTGCAATATTCCTGCAGTGTGCATCATATCTTGTGTCCTGAATTAGAAAATGACCTCCCCCCATTGCAGGTTTCGGGGTGCCCGGTGGACTGAATACCTCTCCTCCCCATTCAGCACGTGAAGCTAAGTTTGCTAATCCGCCACCAAGTATTCTCTTTGGCCAAAATCCGAGATTGGTATTCGCAACTCCAAGCCACCAGTTTCCATTAGCTAGGTCCTATATATTTTTACATGGATATCAAAATTGAATAATTGAACAGAAGAACGCAAATTCTATTTCTTTACCACTAATTACTTAATTATGATTTTTGTTTCATAATTATTGGTGTAATAATTATTTGACACAATGGTAGCATGACTTGGGAACTTGTTTCATAATTAAAAGTTTTCAAATGTAACCTGAAAGATGTAGATTTTTATCCCAACCGTTGTTCCTCCACGTATAGAGACCTCTTCAATTACTTGACCAAGAGGTATTGCTGTGTTCACAATCACAAATCCAGGACAATTTGTATTGAAACAATGAGATTGACCTGCCTGTTTGGTAGACAAACATATACAAATATATTGTAAGAGTTACTAAGAAAATATAGTCAATCAAGTAATATGCAATAAAAAGCAATGATACTTACATTCGTATATATGAATAGTCGAGGACGTGCGTCACCAAACAGAGATGGATCCACCTGAGACAAACCAAAAACATAATAACAACAAATGCTTTTGTCTATGTGAAGCTAGTTTTTACTTGTGAAAATTGTTTCTAAAATAAGTAAGAAGTTAAATTCACAAGAAGCAAGAAGATCAACTTACCCTCCACCCGACTTGTAAGCTATCAGGCCCATTTTGAATCATCATTCGCCCTGCACTATATTGTTTACCCACGACATCTGGTTGGTGTACACTAAGCACCGCTGACGCTCCACTATATTTGTTTGGACCATCTGTCGTCTGAACTATGGCATACTGGGTAA
Source organism: Camellia lanceoleosa (assembly GCA_025200525.1). Classification (NCBI taxonomy): domain Eukaryota; kingdom Viridiplantae; phylum Streptophyta; class Magnoliopsida; order Ericales; family Theaceae; genus Camellia; species Camellia lanceoleosa. The sequence goes on from JANUSC010000417.1 coordinate 82,195, forward strand.
TAAAAGTCCAAAACATATGTGTTACTTTTATATTTTCCCTTACTATGAGAATCTGAACATAGCCATATTGTTTGGAGAAAACCAAAGGCCAATTCGAAATACCCAAATCTAGCACAAAATAGCATAAGTAATTTTTCTCCCTCTTTGTGTGAATCTATTAGGGAACAATTTGAATAGAGCACAATATATATATATATATATATAATCTGAAAATAATAAATCTAAAAATCACACAACAAGGGAAGAGCAGTTTGCCAATCAAAAAAAAAAAAAAAAAAAGGCAAAAGCAATTTTTACGTGGAATGATGGGTGCACAAGAGTTCTCCCTAGTTAGAACTAGAGGCAAAAAATCAAGAACAACTACAAATAAGTTTTCTTGGCAACCAAAGAACTAGTTACAAAATTTAGGAAAGATCTCACAAAAAAAAAAGGGTACTGTTCACGAGGCAGAAAACCAAATTCAGAATGCTCCAAATCTAATCTCCACTGTTCAAATTTCAGCTCAATCAGATGATCGAACTGTTTGATCAAAGCTGGACAGAGTTTATCAAAAACCAAACAAAAAACATTATCCATTTGCTTTAATTTTAGAATTCTAATTTGAGTGTCGAGTTATGTTTTGAATTTTGAGTTTTTGAATCATGATTTGAAAAGAAAAAATTTATTTAGTTATGAGTTTTAAAAATAGTTTTGGGATGATTTGTAATTTTTTTTTTTTTCTATTGATTGATGTAAAAAATGTGAGACAATGTGAGAGGTGAGATGTGAGATGAGAGAGAAAAAGTGATTGATTAATTGATTGATCAATAATAAAAGAAAAGAAAAGCGAGGAGTTTGAAAGTAATTTTGAGTTGTATTTTAAAAATATGTTTGGTTAACAAGTTGCATTTAAATCATGATTTAAAAACAGAGTTGAGTTTTGAAAAGTAAACCAAACGCTACCATAATCTCTCCATGTGGGCTTGAGACTTGCATGGGCTTTACCAAATATTTGGGTCATCCTCTACATACAAGGGAAACCCAACCCAACAAACATATATATATATATATACGCTCGTACTTTTTTTTGTTGATTTTTTCCCCCTCTTTTCATTCAAAAAAGGCATTGTTCCTAACTATAAGATTTAATGTTTAGTGTTTTTGGTTGTGCAGATTCAAGCCATGTAAACAATCACATCTCAAGTGAAATTATTATCAAAAGTTTGCCTAAAACTTTCAACAAGATGAGGCTAAACATATAGCTTCAAAAATGAGGACTAAAATCAATTTATAGGATCAAAAATGTGGTTCTGATGTTTTATGTGTGTGTTCAGCTCATTCAATAAGGTGATTCATACAAACAAATAAAACCAAATATAGAAAATAAGCAATAGTGCAAAACTAATATTGTGAAGCTATATAATCTTGACTGACAAGGATAACTTACATCAGCACCACCGGTGTCATCTGCAGGAGTCATTATTTTTGAAGCAAGTTTCTCTCTAATGAGATCTTCTTTAGTAGTTCTTCTAATTGGAACTGTTCCAACCGGGCAACCCCCGCCCTTTAGTCCTATATGTAGAGGTTTGCTAACATTTGAGGAAACTTGATCTCTTGATCTCTTAGGTAATGAAGTGGGCTTCATCTGCAATTCAACTCAATTCGAAAAAGGTAAAGGAGACTTGCACATAAATTGATCACATAATGGATTACAGAAAACTCACAAGAGTTGGATTCTATTGTTGGGTACGTGCATGTCTTGTTTTCTATGAGCCTCATTCAGTTATTAGTGTTGGGTGTGTGTATCAAATTTTGTAAGATCCATACTGTATTTTGGGTTAGGTTGTGAAATCAAGAGTTCACTAGTAATTCAATGTGTAGGGTTTTATTAATTGTATGGGACTAACATTTCTATGGTTTTCCTATAAATATGAATCTTCCCTACACTCTCCTCTCTGTTATTGATGCTTGTCCCAAAATTATATTTTATGTATTGGATTTGATCAATACAATTATTCCCTTCATCAATAAAAAAGAAGTATTGTAGAGGTGTGAGATTGAGAAGGTTTGTAAAGATGTAGGGGATATGAAAAAATTCTGGGGACAATGATAGTGAGTAAGTAAGCACGTGTAGCTTCTAGAATCAGTTAATCTTAAGTAGGGAAACGGGTAGAGTTTCAAGACTTCGGTATTGGTGTCGGATTTTAAAGGTTTTTGGTATTATTGTTGTACTCACTATGCTTCATAGTATATTTCTCTTTTGTATGCAAATCTTTGTGATTTTAATCTTTAGTGTGTACATATGTATGTGCAATAATCCCAGCACCTATTGCGCGAACTACAGTGTACTGTGATTTATTTTGTGCTTATAGAGCGTTGAATAAATAATTAAGTAGCCTTCAATTATGTGTTGGAGATAAGAGGATGTATGGAGACAAACCTGAAAATGAAAAGTATGGTTCTTCAGTAAAGGATGATCAAATGCAGGTTGCTTGTAGAAATCCACGCAATCATATATATCTCCATAATTATTCTGTAAATGTTACAATCTTTCTGTTAATTTTTATATACAAATGTTCAATTCATGAAGGTTGTTCACAATTTTGTGCAAAAATAATAATACCATATTCTGTATTCTCAAGTTCAGAACGTCAAATTAGATGGTTGCAATTCAAGACATCCATGATATTAGGCCTAAGATGCCTATTAATCTTTGCCATTTGATTTTCATAGAAAATTTAAGTGGACAATATTGGAATTGAATGTTCTCGAAACTAGTCTCAGGACATCCTAGGAAACCAGCTCAACTTAAATTTTTATTTATTATATTTCAGACAATAGTTTGTTGATAGATACGTGTCAAGAACTTTATGTTCCGATTTATCCTTTATATGGTGATTATTAAGTTCCATAAGAGGTAGATACAAAATAAGACATTAAGTATGGGATATGATTGATTATTGAGCTCTATAAAGTGATAAGACACCAAATGAGAGATTAAGAAGGGTCTGCATTAGTAAAAACACCAAAATATTCTCCCATTATGGTCATTACATTACGTATGTATGTCTAGTGTGGTACGGGATATGATAAGATTTGACCAATTTCTCAATCCAGGAACATTTCAAACTGGGACACGATATGCAATTGATAATATCAACATCAATTATGGCAAGTCTATTAATCAAATATAATTTACTCCCTTGAAATAAACATAGCAAAATTGAACTAAGACTGTGTTTGGATGTTAGATTTATATATGAATTTGAAAAGGGAAATAGAAAACATGAGTGAAAAATGAATCAAATATAATTATACTTTACCTAACTATTCCATTTCTCTATCTAAATTCGTGATCCAAACGCAGTCTAAATGTTTCTAATAATAGTTGAGAATAAATACTTGAATAGTCTTGACTGCTGGCTTGTTGAGATGCTTAAGTCGCTCCTCCAACTCCAAATCTTCTTCTTTAGTTAAACTCCTCCAGTCTCCTTCAATTCCATTGTGTCTCACAAGGTGAGAGCATACACAGAGAAATAATACAATAGCATGTACATCCATGGGATGATCTGGAAAATAATAAAAAAGCATAGTCAGTGATCAAAAATCACAACAATCATGCTATAATTATTTAAGGCAATTAATGAAATTACAATCGTACTATATCTATACACATAAGGTTCACATATTTTATTTTTGAACAAAATATATTAATAGTCCTTAAAGTATGTGTTTATTGTCATTTTGGTTCTTCAATTTTTAATTTTGTCAATTTCATTATTGAAATTTCAATTTGAGTCAATTTGTTCCAATTCATTATTGAAGTTGGGCTTGATAGATTGGTTGTAAATAACTCTCTTATATATTGACCCCCCAAAAAAAAAAACCCTTAAAATTATAATAATTAAATTTATTTCCAATGAAGTAATTTATTTAAGAATTAATGAATTAAAAACTAATCTCTTGCATTACTCCAATTTAATTTTAGTTGAAAACTGAAAATATCAATTTGACTGGATTGATGGCTAACCATTGGATTTTTTATGGAGAAAATTATACCAATGAGGTGACAAATTTCTAATATAGGAAAATTCATTTTAAATTAGATAGTCTTATCAAAGTAACTTATTATTTTAAAATGTCATTGTCATATTATTTTAATTAAATTATTTATGTAAAATTTATTTTTGTAAATCAATTTCTTAAATTTATTTTAATAAGAGTGCAAGAGAGAATTATTATTTATTTATTTTTGATAACTTCTCACTGGTTACAAACAAATGGTCCAATTAACGTATAGACTGACCCAAAAAATTGTTTGGGGCAAGGAGATTTTGAACTTAAGAACATAGAGAGAGCACATCCCATTTCCCCTGCCTTGACTACCATGCCAACTCCTTAGATAGTGTTTCATTCATTGGAATGATTAAAGTGGAATGAAATTATCATTCCATCAAAATATTCATTCATTTGTTTAATTAAATTAAAAAAATAATAACAAACGCATTATAAATATAATTACCTTTCACAATTTTAAATAAATAGTCATTCCATATGAAAGACTATGGAATTATAAATAGAATTACCTTTCACAATTTTAAATAAATATTCATTCCATATGAAAGACTATGGAATTACAATTCATTTTAATCAACCAAAAATAGAGCATAATGGTTAGCAATATTATTCTATTAGGAAGAGATTAAAAAAGACATGTCAAACTTCTAAACCAAAGTTAACCAAATAACAATGAAAATGAACAAACAAATTAAACAGGAAATATTGAGTAAATTTACAAATGCACATACAAAAATCAAGGCATAATTTGTTTCAAGTAATGATTGTCATATAAAAAAAAAATGCAAGTGATTATTTGTAAGTAATTGAAGGAAAATACAATAATTTTTTATTTTTTATTTTTTTGAGTTTAGTAAAAATGGATTTAAATATACTAATTTTACAACTATTAAGCATGAATTAACACCGTTTCTGTTAAAAAAGTATTCTTGTAGGGAGAGATGTTGTGAAATTCAGCTTTGCTTGACTAACATTTATTTAATTTTTCACTCTCTAATTTGGAATTCAGACTAAAACATCTTTACATTTGAAGGAAGTTATAGAAATTTCTAATTAAAATTAACAAATTATTAACTAGAAAAAAATATAATGCCATAAGTCATAAACAAATACCTGAAAGACAATAGAATTTTGTCACAAGAATGATTTTGAGACCTCAATACACATGGGAATGGGAATGAGAATGGGAATGGGAATGTGTGTGGTTCAAATATATATACTAGTAAAAGAAGCCGATGTCCAGCAATGCCCATTATTATTATGGTTAATGCTAAAAAACGTCTCTGGGGTATTTGATCAGCAATGCCCATTATTATTATGGTTAATGCTAATAAATGTCTCTGGGGTATTTGATAAGATGTTGTGAAGAAAAATATTATAGGTCTCAAATTTTCTACCAAACAAATGACTAAATGTCTCCGATGGACCCCACAATCATGTGAGAACCCACACTCATGTGAGATATTTGGTCACTTGTTTGGTAAAAAATTTGATATCCTTAGCATTACCCATGTGTTAAATAGGGAATTGGAGTACCTATTGTGCATCAAGCATGCGAGCGCTATTGTGCATGCTTTGAGGCTCACTCTGAGTCTTATATTGATAATCCGAACTGTTTATTTTTTAGTGTATACCATGAAGAACATATCTATAAATAATCAAGTTGATCTGACAACAGTAACTCTTTTATCAAAACACATTTGTATTGATAAAAATGAATAGTCAATGTTATTTTAAATATAATATTGAATATAAATATCTTTCGATTTAAGGGTTATCGTTAACCAATTAACTTAATTTTTATAAGTATATTGTACACGATATAGTCTTAAAAATAAATACTTTCAATCATTAAAATAAGAATCGAAGTGAGTCTCACCGCCAGCACAACAGTGCCAGTAGTGTTTGACATATACAATAGGCACCCTAATTTTTTTTTTCTTTATTTTTTATCAGGACAATAGGCACCCTAATTTTTTTTTGATTTTAGTAAATATTTTCTTGATTTTTCTTGATTTTAGTAAATACTTTCTTGATTTTTATCAGGACAATAGGCACAATAGGCACCCTAATAAATACTTTCTTGATTTTTCTTGATTTTACAATTCTATTTTATTAAATAGGATAGTATTGATTTTTCTTTATTTTAGTAACGGTCTAATGTTAAATTATTAATGCATATTTAATATTATATTAAATTTTCTTGAAATTAGTAATTTTCTATTTTTAATCTATTAATTAAGGGTAAATTACACTCCGTAGTCATGTGCTTATTAAATTATTATTTTTATTAAAGATTTATACAGTTGAGTAATAAGAGGAAGATATTGACAATTGACTAAAAGTGCAAGAGTTGACTGTCACAATTTCATGTGTAGAGATTAAAGTGAGATTTAATATAAAATACAGGAGTGCAAAGTGTAATTTATTCATTAATTAAATTAGATGCATGTAATAATTTTGTATTTTTAACCTATTATATAAAATTGAACAAATACCAAGAATCATGAAATAAAGTAGGAAAATGAAAAATCCCCCTAAAAAAACTCCCCCTAATCCCCCTAATTTCCATTTTTGGCAAACTGTTTTTTTTTCTGTTTTCTTTTTTTTTTTTTTACTTGAAATGGAAAATCGGGGGATTCGGGGGCCCCCCTTTCGGGGGATGAATCAAAGCCCAATAAAGTATTATTGGTTGCTGCTTATCACGTGCCCGAGAAGCACTTGGTAATTGTGAAATAATCACAATTTTTTAATAATTTTTTTTACTAAATAATTCATCTATAATGATTTGACAAGGGAGTTGGGCTATATATTATTTGATTTGTAACAAATCAAAATTGACACATATGATACTATATTATTGTGAGTATAAATTTTTTTTTGTCACTCTTAAATATTTTCTTTTACCAAAATAATCTATTCCTAACGGATCAGTAATACACCATATTTGATGTTCAAATGCACCATCGAATGCAAGTTAAATGCATCCTTTAATCTTTGTACGTTATGCCTATTAGAAAACAGATCTTGGGATCTGAATATTTGTTTTATAATATTGTTATTGCTTGCAGGCTGCCCAGTGTAACGTTGAAGGAAGTGAAAACGCATTTATATTGTTAACAAGCAAATGCAAACCTAATTTGTTGAACTTATCAACTTGTTTTGTTGTTTCATGGAGTGGATTAGGGTGGTTTTAATATGGAATTTCTGAATTCTCTTTGAAAGGTTATAGTTGATCAATTATGGATTAATTTTTGTTAACTGTTAGTAAATTTGTTTGATTGAAGTTCTTCATTAGAACATGATTCAATGTAATGCCCATTTTTATTTTTATTTTTGGGTGAGATATATTGAAACTAGACAAATAAATCATTAGGAATGTATTATAGTAGCTATGGTAGCATCAAAAGGTTTCATGAAACCATTTTTTGAAAAAAAAAAAAAAAAAAACCAAATTTATCACAATTTATTTTTGTAAACTGAAATTAATAATACCAGAAAAAAATTGTTTTGTAGAAACAATCACAGTTTTTTGAAGGTAAGATTACGGTTAAAAAAACTATGATAAATTATAACCATAAACAATCCTACCTTCAAAGATCATACTTAGTGAGGGAGAAAAGGTTGAGATTGTTTATGAAAGATCATGATTAACCGTTATCTTTCAGTGTTTTTATAGTAGTGATAGGAGAGAAAGATTTAAGATTTCGTTAATTGTACAACAGACAGATTAGCATGTAGATCAATATCCAAGCCCATTGTGCAAAAAAGTGAGGCTAGAATTGAAAATTTAGGCTGTGTTTGGTGCAGTGTTCTAACTATAATTCTACCCCTTCACGTGAACCCTCTATTTGGATACAACTTTTAAAAATTAATTCCATACCTGCGTTTGAAAACTCGTCTACCCAGTCATACCCCTGGACGTCTCCCCTGAGGTTCGGCCGGTTGACCGGATCAATATTTTTTTATTTTTTTTTTGCACCTATTATTTTTATATTTTAAATAAAAAATATTTTCGAAATTTTTTTAAAATTTTTTGTGTTTTGAATAAAATTTTGGATTGTGTCTTTGGTTATGAATTGTAAGTTTTTGAATCAAATATCATGTCACATCGAAAATTTCAAACTCAATTCAAAACTATTTTTAAAACTCATAACCAAACAAATTTTCCACACTCAAATCATAATTCCAAAACTCACAAACTCAAAATACAACTTTATTCTCAAATTATAATTTTAAAACTCTACCAAACGCTACCTAAAAGTTTCTTGAACTCGTACGATTTGGCTTAGATTGGACCTCTTTCAGATTTTATGACTTTTGTGGTTAGCTCTAGTTTAGGCTTTTATTAAGTTGAGAAAGGGCTTAAAATAAGCTTCTTATGGTGTTTGTTTGTTTCAGCTTTTCAAAGCTAACTTATAGCTTTTAGCTTTAAAAAAGTTATTTTTGACTGTTTGGTTAAACTTATTTCAAACAGCTTTTGATTCTAGCAGCTTAGTTTAACTCAAAAAAGCTGATTCTGAGAAGTTGCTCACCCCTTGCTTCTGATTATCAGCTTCTGCTGTGAACATGTTAATTTATGGTTATACTCCTAGATTTTTTTATTTTTTTTATTTTTTTAAAAATAGAAAAAGATTCAAATGGACTATATATTATTATTATTATTTTTTATGAGAAATGTAGAAAAGTAGTAAATAATAAAAAATAAAAATTAATTGAAAAACTATTTCACAGCTTATTTAACAAACATTACTCAGCAACTTAAATCTATAATTCAACAGTTACACCAAACAGATTAACAACTTCTGATTAAAATCATAATCTATAATTTGTTAAGCTATAATCTATAAGTTGTTTTAACAGTTATACCAAACGGGGCCATGATCTTGCAAACCCTCTTCTGCTTATATTTCTATCATGCCATCATTCTTATTTGAACATTAAATTTGGGGGTAATTACAACAAAAAAATAAAAAATAAAAAAATTCCAACATTTAATTCTTATAATAAAATAAATCTTGAACTTTTAATTTTGTCAATTTAAAATTCAATCTTTTAATTTATTTTTCAATCTAGACCATTAGTTTACTTATATTAAGTAAAATCAACGGGAAAAATATATTTTAGTTTTTAAACTCAATATAGGTATATTTAAAATGTCTAAAATACCTTCTGTAGTTGAATATAATGATTAAAATACTATTTTTAAATTAGTTTTACTGAACAAAAATAGACAAATAATTTAGATTGAAAACAAATTAAAAGTATAGGATTTAAATTACCGAAATAAAAAAATTCAAGATTTATTTTATTATAAGAGTGAAGCCTTGGGATTTTTATTTTTATTTTTATTTTTTTATAATTATTACCGCATAAATTTTTTTTCCTTGTTTTTTCAAGAACAAAGATTGTTTCCTGGAAATTGATTTTTCAAAGCTATCACTTTTTTTTTTAATATTTAAATGCTATGAAATTCATATTTCATTATTTTTAATATGACCAACTAATACATTTTTTTTATTAACAAAATAAACAAAATTATAACTGATTAATTCATTTTTTCGTTCTTTGCATGGGCTAAGTAATCATTTTCTAGTGCTTCTTTTAAAATCTCAAGTTTAAAACTTCTTAAGTGTAAATAATTTTTTCGGGTCAATCTATACGGGCTTTATCTTGACTTTAATTGGGACCCTGCTAGTGGTCTCCTAAATTAGTTAGTCCAATGAACCAAATATTGAGTTTTTTTTTTAAAAAAAAAATAAAAAAAAATTATTTTGCAACAATTTTGACCTAGGCTCTAAAATGAATTTGAGGTGGGTAAAGAAAGAAAGCCTCGGGAGCTTTTCGGCAATATTGGCAGTTTTTTCAAAAGTAGATAATTTCAACTATAAAAGTAACGTAAATGAAGATGAAACTCTTGTATCTCTATAAAAAATAAAAATAAAAATAGAGTGATGCTATTTCTCCTTATTTTGGTCATTGTGTTTAAGTTTGTCCATTTGGGCAAAGTAGAAAAACGCTTGAACTTTTGATCCAACAAAATTGAGACTTTGATTTATGAAGTGAGTGTCCAATTAAATATAAATTAAGAAATAAGAGTGAGGATAAGTTAAAAAAAATTTGAAGTCAATGGCAGTGAGGGGTGGAGCAGTGCATGTACAGAGTTGTTTAAAAAAAAAGGGACAATTACACCTTTATTTTTACGAATGTTGCAACGCAATTTTACTGAGATTTTAGATTGTTTTTCTGGGTTTTGATTATGATGATTTGAAACTGCCACTTCTTAAGCGAAATTGGGAGGCAATTTTGTGGGTTTTCATGATTTCTCTAAGATTTTCGATGGCTTTCCTGGTTTTGATTTTGCTGTTGATTGGTTCCGATTGGGAGACATACGATGATCGTGATGAAGAGGAAGAGATGTTAAGGAAGCTTTGAAGAGAGTGGGCTGAGATCGAGGAGGAGTTTGAAGGAGGTGAGCCAGGTGATGAAGAACGCGGTAACGGAGCTGGTGAAGACAGAGGAGAGTGAAGAGAGAGCATACTGGGAGGGAAGAGAAATAGAGAGAGCGGCTGTGATTGAGGGATTGTTTGGAAAGGGTTAGATTAGTATATTTTTTTACTTTTTATGGAAAAATGTGAAATATGGATTGGGTTTGAAGTAGTATGGTGGAGAGGTGATGTAACTTAAATAAGATAATTGTGACCTAAATAGGATAATGTGCTAAAATAGCATATATTATTTTAGCACAGACCAAACAACTGCTAAGTAATTTTGAGGGGATTGTAGTTAGGGCTGTGCGTAGTGTGGTTTGGGCTATTTGAGAGTAAATTACAAATTAAATGGTAGATTGACGGATTGACAAATCACGATTTAAGCGATTTTGGGTGGATTTTTAACCAATTATCAAACATTTACATAATATATAACACTAATTTGCATAATATTTTTTTATATTTTATAATTTTACATAATATGTTTCATATATATAAGTATTAATTTGTAACAAATTTCACATCTTAAGTTTCTCTCATGCTCATTTTTACGTTGATATTTCATTGGAAATTAAAAAATATATATGTATTAACTATAGTGGAGCGGAGCAATTTAGAAGGTGGATCATAAATTTTAAAATTTAATTCACGATTAGCGAATAAAGCGGTGTGAATTGCTATGGATCGGTGCGATTTTAGCGTATTGAGCGGTATTTTACACAATCGTGGTTGTAGTAGATATTATACATAGGCATGCATGGGTTGTAGAGTGCATAGAGATGATGTATGTATGCATACATATTGAGTTGTTTTGGGAAGTAAGTTAAAAATTGACTTTTTAAACTTTCTTTTTTTAAACTTTTTTTTTTTTTTAAAAAAACGTGTAAAAATGTAGAGATATGATGTGACTCAAAATTTTTTTTAAAAAAGGTCAAAAAATTAACTTTTACCCCAATTGTGTGTTTTTTTTCTTTTTTTGAATGAATGTTGATTTTGTGGTTCAACTTGGATTTTAATAATAATAATAATGTTATTATTAATATTACTTATTTTTATTTATTGATTCTATTTTTTAAATTTTATTTTACATATATATATATATATATTGTGATACTATCCCTAGTTGTTGTTGATAATATATAATTTCTTGAGATATTTTATCCAACTATTTTTGTTGTAAATTCTATATCTTTAGCAACACCAATATTTAGTATAATTTGTAAAAAATTACGATGTTGTTGACAGTTTATGATCAATACTAGTACTTGATTACGATTTAGTGACTGATCTAGGATATAGAAATGATGATAAACACTCATAAAAAAGGAATAAAAACTTATAATTTCTTATAATTTTAAGTTGTTTTGATTTTAGGGCCACTATGCTTCCAAAAGAAGAATAACATCTAAAGATTTTGATAGTTATTGTAGGGCTTTGGTGTTAGCAAGCTTTCCATTTACAAAGGTGGCTAACCTCAACCTTTCCTTCCTTAGATCAGGCTCAACACAAGTTTGAGAGTAAAATTACAAATTGAATGGTGGATTGACAGATTAGTGGATTGGCAAATCGCGATTTAGGCGGTTTTAGGCGGATTGGTGGATTAAAGAATATTCTAACCAATTATCAAACATTTGCATAACATATAACACCAATTTGTATAAATTTTTTTATATATATAACTCAAACTAATTTTACATAATATGTTTCATATATATAAGTACTAATTTGTAACAAATTTTACATCTTAAATCTCTCTCATATTCATTTTTACTTTGATATTTCATTGGAAGTTAAAAATATATATGTATTAATTATAGCGAAGCGGAGCGGTTTAGAAGGCGGACCGTAAATTTTAAAATTTAATCTGTGATTAATGGATAGAGCTGTGTGGATTGATACAGATCAGTGCGGTTTTAGTGGATTGAGCAGTATTTTGCACAACTGTAGTTGTTGTAGATATTATACATAGGCATGCATAGGTTGTAGAATCCATGGGGATGATGTATGTATGTGTACATATTGGGTTGTTTTGGGAAGTAAGTTAAAAATTAGCATTTTGACCTTTTTTTTTTTTTTTTTTTTTTTTTTTTAAACATGTAAAAATGTAGAGACGTAATGTGACAAAAAAAAAAAAAAATCAAAAAATTGGCTTTTATCCCAATTACGTGTTTTTTTCTTTTTTGGAATGAATGTTGATACCTGCACTATAACGATTTTGGTTTAGACTCGACCCGTTTATTGTTTGGATCTGGGATTCCTATTCTTGAGTGGTTGTTCATATCTTTATTCATTCTATTCCTTGTTGAGTTTGGTTGTTGGAGTGTTGTAGTTGCGTTTGGAACAGGTAGGGAGTTAGTTTTTTAAAAAAGTTGCTGCCCAGAATTTGGCTAGTTCGCTCGAGAGAACTTTCTTGTGCTCGAGCGGTTGGCTTCTGTCTACAAAACTTCTAGGAGGGTGTCATTGTGTGCTCAAGCGGTAACTTTGTTCACTCGAGCGGTCTCACTGATTGTGTTTGTTCGCTCTAGTGGTGTTTTGGTCGTTCGGCGATGTCTGGCGTGTATATCGATCCATAAAAGTCACTTTTTGGATCACTTTTTCATTTCTCTCTCTCTCTCTAAACATTTCAAAAACCTAGATTTACTGTCTTCTCTCTCTCTAAAACTCACCTTCAAACCTCAAATACACCCCTACCCTTGATCTTTACACCTTTGTCCTTTGGAGTAAAGATAGGTTACATTGAGAGCTTCGTTTTAATATGAGAAGTTCTTGTTTTCATCGACGTTGAGTTTTGGAGCTTTGAGGCTTTCTCCTCTTCCGAAGTTGAGGTAGGGATTTTCTTAACGGTGTGCATGTTGTTTAGCTCCGTTATATATTATTTTTGCTAGTCAAGGGTTTTCAAAAAAGTAGTTTTGGATATATATATTTATTGATGTACAAATTTGGGAAAAAAAAAAAGACTTGTTTTCGGTTATGGTTTGGGATTAGTAACCAAGTAGTTGTTGTGTTATGAGTTTTTGAAGAAAATTGTGTTTTAAAGGGTTTCTCAAAAGTTAATAAAAAACTAGGGTTTTGGGTGTTCTTTTTATGGAAAAAGAAGAAATTGGAATGGTTGTAAGATTTTAATTGAAATGAGGTTTGGTTGAGAAATGTTTGAATTATTGGAAAAATACTAAGTATTATTTATCCTTTTGAAATAGTGGTTTCATTGGAAATGATATGAATGGTTTTGAAAAAATTGTATATTTTCGGTTGAGATTCATGAGACTCGTGAGAAGTGTGAATATTGTTTGGAAATCATGAGATTTTGTATAAATCATTGGGATTCCGATTTGGTTATGACTTTGGAATATTATTATTGTTGTTGTCTTTAATTAGAGATAATTATTTTTGGCAACTGGTGGAGGGTTGTATTGATTGTTGTAGAAACTGCATGTGGATTAGGGAATGGAAATGTTCACAAATGATACATCGTATTGTGCATATCATGGATTAGTAATTGGGGATTTCAATGTTTCGGAAAACGTATTGTTGTTTTGAGATGAAAGTATTGTATTATTGAAAGGATAAATAAAATGGTAAATATAGCGACCCTGGTCTTTTTTCATTTGGTGGTTGTATCCGGACTTACGTTTCGTAGATTCTGTTGTTATATATTTGTTGCCGTCGTCCTTTAATTCCTTATTTTTGAGTTATAGGATGTATTGGGCAGGTTTGTTACAGGTTGGGAGTGTTTGGGAGCAAAGGGTTGCTGCCCAGAATTTTGGTCCTTCGCTCGAGTGAGCAATTTGTCGCTCGGGCGAGCTATTTGTTTTTGGTCCTTCGCTCGAGCCAGGGTTTCTTCGCTTGAGCGAGCGACTGCGTCTAGTATAGACCTGAGAGTTGTATTTCTTGGCTCAAGAGAGCTTTCCTTCGCTCGAGCGAGCGAGGTGTATGTTTTCGAGTTCTTCGCTCGAGCGAGCATTCTGTCGCTCGAGCGTGCTTTTGGGTTGCAGACCTGAAGCATCGTATTGTTGGCTCGAGGGAGCTTTCCTTCACTCGAGCGAGTATTCTTTGTGTCTGGTCGCTCGAGCGAGCCTGTTAGATTTAAATACGCAGCAGCGGTTTTAAACTTCATTTTTTCATCCTCTTTTGATCTCAAAACCCTAGGTCCGTGTTCTCCTCTCTTCTACACACCTTCTCTCTTAGGTTTGATCTACTTAGAGTGTATTTCTACCCTAGGTCCTTTGTTAAAAAGATAGAGTGGGTCGAGGGCTTCATTTTAATCTGAACAATCTTGGATTTGGAGCACATTGGGTTTTCGCCATCTTCTCCATTTGAGTTCTTCACTTCGAGGTAGGGATTTCCTACTCCATATTATAGGTTTTGTCCTAAGTTTTGGTATTTTTGATATGTTGGTGTCGTTTGATAGTTTTGGGAAAACTAGGGTTTGTATCATAAGTTGAGAAATAGGAATTTGTTTATATATTAAATTCCATGTGATTGTGAATCATGAAAAATGACATAGATAGTGTCAAGTTGATAAAATTGAACCTTAGGGTTAATTTTGAGGAAAAGGGGAAAAAGCCCTAATTGTTGTAATAAATTAATTTGCATAATTAATTTAGAGAAAAATGTGGAATTAAGTTTAATTCTTGAAATTGGGGAATTATGAGATTAAATGGTGTAGTTGGATAGTTTAATCACTCACCTATGAAAATGTTGAGTTTATATTTATTGGTACATTTATTTCCTGTTTAGAAATAACTGTTTTGGGCTATCAGTGGAGGATAATCATGATTGTTGTAGACATTGCATGCTGATTAGGGAAAACTAAAACTAATCACATTGAATGAGTCATTGAATATGACAGTTGAATTAATATAGCAAATACATGTATTGATTGAATATTGTTTGGGAGGAGATAGGGGATGTACTCCATGGTTTGAGGGAAGATAGGGGATGGACTCTCAAACCTGTTTTGGGAGGAGAAAGGGGATGAACTCCATTAGTACAGCAAATCTGTGTACTTATTGATGTATGGAAGTGTATTAGTACAACATATATGTGTACTTATCGATTTATGGAAATGTTTTAGTTGAGCCTTAGTCTCACTTAGATTGTTGCTATTGGAAGCAATGTTAATATGAGATGTAGTCTCATTACATTATTTGGCCAGGTTCTGAGCCATGTCTGTATAAATGGAAAGTTAAATAATCACGGAAAGTGAAACATATCATGGACACTATTGTCATGAAACTGTATAGTGATATAATGGATTTATAAGTGTTAGCCATATATCAAATGCTATTGCTTTAGTCAATTCTTATATTTGGTTTAGTATATTTCTGCTGGGCTGTGGCTCACCCTATACAGGAACATCATTTTCAGGTCCAAGTGATATGCTACCTCCAAGGACTTAGCTTGAGAGGATTTGGAGTTGAAGACTCTGTTTAGTTAGTTGTTATTTTGTTTTATTTTAATATTACATGTAAACTCAAGCCAAGGGCTTAATGTGTAATTGAGTTAGTACTCAGACTTTTGTGTCCAAGTGTTGGCTTGGAAAGCTATAAGCCCGTAGGGCATTTATTTTTCGATGTTACATGTAATGCCTTTTAATAAGAATACTCTGATGAATGGAATAATGTTTTGTTTTCTTTTATCAATGCATGTCAATATTGTCAATATTTTGGGTTTATTTTGAGGGCGTTACAGTAAAACTGTAAGGGGGTGTTAAAGAAGAATTAAGTTAGACTATGTATCTAAGGCGTAAGACCTAAAATCCGCATGGTAGGTGCCGAGTCTTCCAGTTAGTACCGGTAAAAATGGCTTAGTGACTTGTATAGTTACTATTATGAATACTAGCTCTAGAGATTTATTCATTATATTTACCACTTGATTATTTTGAAAGAATATTGTTGATTTGGAAAGATGTTTTGGAAATCTCGCATTACATTGTTTCAAAGAGAGAAAATACATGTTTTATCATATCATTTCACATGCATTCATCTTATGACATTGTTAAGCTTCATACATGTCATTAAGTTTATTTCTACTAAGCTTTATGCTCACCTTACAAGGGAAACCACTTTCAGGTGAACTGGTGTGCCTCCGCCAAGGTGATGACTTAGGAGGATCTTGGAGCTTGAGGCTCGTATGTATTGTTTTCTTTGGTTATTTGTTTGTAATTTAAGGCGCGAGTTTCTTTGTAACTGGGCAAGGCCTTGAAAATTTGTAGCCTTTAAGGCATTAACCTATAATAGTTTAATTTTATTCATTCTAATAAGAATTCATGTTGTAGGACTAAAAGAATGTTCTGAGGCACATGTTGGAAATGATGTTGTATAATCATATTGTTGTTGTGCTCCACATGTTAGTAATATTATATGGGAGTAGAATGTTTATTTATTTTGAGGCATTATAACTTGGTATTTATAGCGATCCCGGGTTTACCCCTTGGTGTACAGTGATTCGGACTTATGTCCGTGGGTGTTAGAGGTTGTTTGAACCTTGGTTGCGTCCTTTTAGACTTTGTATTTGGGTTATAGGACGTGTTGGGCGGGTTCGTTTTGGCTTGGTTGTGTTTGGAGCTAAGTGTTGTGTTGAATTTTGCTTTGCTCCTTCGCCGAAGCGAGATTTTCGCCGAGCGGCGGCGTGGTTTCTTAATGTGTCCGTCGATCCGGTGGCGTCGCTCGGCGGCAGCTGCGTCTAAGTCGAATCGAAGAGCTTTGTTTCTTCGCCGAAGTCGGCGATCGCTTCAGCGTCGTCTAGATTGATGCTGCAACTGAAGGCTTACATTCTTGGCTCGGCGAGCGAGCTTTCTTCGCTCGGCGAGCCTAGTCGATGGTTGGCTCGGCGAGATTTCTTGGCTCGGCGAGGAGCTTTTGAGGCGGTGTTGGGTGTTTTACGTGTGCAGTCGCTCGGCGGCCGGTCTTCCTTCAGCGAGCTTTGGTGTATATCAAGCGGCGGGAGAGAACTTCACTTTTTCTTCTTCTTTCATTTTGGAACCTTAGCGAGCTCCTCTCTCTCTAAACATATATTCTCTCTAGGATTTCATCTCTCTTTAGTGTGGATCTAACCCAAGTCCTTTGTTAATAAGATAGAGGGTGGTGAGATCTTCGTTTTAATCTGAAAAAGTTGGGATTTGGAGCACTTTGGGTTTTGGTCTTCATCTCCGTTTGGGCTCGAATTTCGAGGTAGGGATATCCTACTCCTTCTTATGGTCTTTGTCTTTAAATTTTAGCACTTGGATATGTTGGGGGTTGTTGCGTAATTTTTGAGAAACTTTGGGGCCTTTTGTGCAATTTTACAAAAGTTGGGGTTTTGTTTAGAGATGAGCAGTATGCATGTTTGGCATAGGAAAGGAGTAAATGACGGATTGTAAATGAAAATGGAGCCTTAGGGTTGTTTTGTGAATTATGGTAATTTGCCTAATTGGTTTAATTAATTAATGTATATAATTAATTAAAGAGAATGAGGAATTGGATTGAATATGTGGAAATTGAGAATGTACGGGTTAAAGGGTGTAGTTGAATCGTGTATTACTCACACGATTGAAATATGGTTATATTATCCATTTGTGCATTTATTTCTGTTTAGAAATAAGCTGCTCTGCTAGGTGGAGGGTAGTGTTGATTGTTGTAGACAATGCATCTTGATTAGACAAACTAAACCTAATCGAGTGGAAATGTCATAGAGTATGACGAGTGATCGAATACATTAACTTTATGTATTGATTGAATGCGTATGTGGTGATGTGTTTATATGCATTGTATGTGTTTGTGTATGGGAGGAGGTAGGGGATGTACTCCACGGTTTAGGGAAGATGGGGATGTACCTCTAAACCGTTAACTGATGGCTAGGGAAGATGGGGATGTACCTCTAGGCCATTGAAAAATATTGGATGTAGCTCATATGCTTGTCCATGGAAAATATTGGATGTAGCTTATATGCTTGTCCATGGAGAAATATTGGAAATAGCTCATATGCTCTTCCATGGAGATGTGTTGGAGTGTTGTTTGTTGATATGATATAGCACTAAAATGTATATCATTATTGTTTTGGGAAGTACTGGAAGTGTATGGATTGGTTTGATATAGCACTAAAATGTATATCGTTATCAATTGTGAAGTATAGAAAATGTTTCTATGTGAAGTTGATACAACACCAACATGTGTGTCATAAGTAAAGAATGAAAGTGGTTTATGTGTTAGTGATATAACGAAAAGGTTTTGGCCAGATCTTGAGCCAGTTTTCAAACTCTTGTTGAAAAGAAATGGAAAGTGAATTGGTACTTAATTTGGGTTGTCTTGAAATGGTAAAAGAATGTAAGTGTTGTCTCGGAATGTATAAGTGTAGGCCATCTGTTGATTGCTAATGTTTTAGGCATTGTTCATAGTTGGTTTAGTGTATTTCTCTTTGGGCCGTGGCTCACCCTATATGGGACACCATTTTCAGTCTGAGAGCATGCCACCTCCAAGGATATCGCTTGAGAGGCTAGAGGCGAGATGATTGTGGTTTTGATCAGTATTTTGTTTTAATTACATGTAATTTCAAGCCAAGGGCTTTTCATGTATTTGAGTTAGTACTCTTCTGTTTGTAACCAAGTGTTAGCTTGAAAGATGTAAGCCCATGGGCGTTTAATTCGATGATTAACATGTAAAGATGTTTATCCCTTGTAGCAATGTATGTATGAATGGATGGGTTTTCGTTATTATTTTGGGGCGTTACAACTTGGTATCGAGCGCATCGGTTTGAATACTTTGGAGTGCGTGGGAAGTGATTAGGATCACAATGGGTTTGTCTCGCTTGTTAGAGACTTAGATGTAATGTTATGTGCTGTCTGATAACATGTTTATGTGGCTATTTGGGTATGGGATTTGGTTTCTAGGATATTGATTGGATCCTTGGGTATCTGGGAGTCGTGTTGGAAAGGCACCTGATCAATGCCGTTTCTAACTGGAACTATAGTAACGCCTTGGGACTATCATTATCCGGAAATGAAATTGGTAAGGGCTTATATGTTTATGTGCTTACGTGAGTGAATTACATTCGCCCATGCATTAGGACGCGAATGTTTAGTTTGACGCATTTATGAATGTGCTAATACCTTTGTTATCTTTTACTAGGATGCCTAGGCGAGGCGTTGTGATTTCCTCCTTCCGCCGGGAAGAGTCATGAAACAATTTGTGGCGTTACCAAGGTACTACACCTTTGGCGCGATTTGAGAGATGGTTTGCTAACTGTCGAGGTTTGCTCGAGTTGGTTGAGACGGAAGAGTTGCGTTGTGCGGAGTTTGAGAGTAAGTTGTGTGATGATATCCGGGTGAGGATTGCGGGATCTGGCATAGGAGTTATAGTGTGCTTGTTGGGGCTGCCCATGTAGAGGCTATGTGTTAGCAATGGGGCAGAGTGGGGAGGAAGCCATTTTGGCGACTCCTGACTTCGGGTGTTGGTAGGCCTTTGAAGAGGCAGAGGGTTCGAACTGCGGCAGAAGGATGGGCTAGAACTACTCTTCGGACGGATTTGGGTTGGGAGCAAGCAACAGAGGAGTGTTATTTGTTTGAGATGTGGTCTGCGGGGCCACAAGGTTTGATTTGCCCACGAGAGGGGGGGCAAGGTTAGCGATCAACTAGTAGTTGTACCATCAGATTGTCTAATCGGTACCGGTTTTACGCCTTGAAAGTTCATGGGAGGCAATTGTTGGAGCCTTCGTCACCAGACTTGAATCGAGCTCGTGCAGAGCCGTTTACTTGTTGGGGTTGTAAGCAGCCGGGCCATCTTCGACGTTTTGTACTCGGCAGGGGGCTTCTTTAGGGACCTTGCAGCCTAGTCAGGCTCAGTTTCTTTCGACTAAGCAGCGATGTCGTTTTGAGGACTAGCAGCGATTCGAGGGCCTCGGGAGAGTCGAGTTTCCAAGTTCCAGTTGGGGAGGTTGATAGTTGTTCTCGGTGTGGCCAGAGGGGGGGGCACATTGGTAGTACCTGTCCGTGGCCTGTAAACTCGTAGGTTATCTTGTGTTTGGAGATGACCAATTTTGTCGGTCCAGCGAGGGACGATAGTGGTGGTAATACCGAGGGATTGGTTCTGTTTTGACTGATCCGTTTTGTAATCCGTGGTTTATCGTTTAGTAATCTCTGGAGGTTTGTTGTATAACCCAAGTGGTTGGGAATGTTGAAACACTTGAACTATTTGTTTAACTATATGTATGTATGCTCTGTTTGTTGATTTCCCTGGACTGGATGCATGTGAACGTGTATTAGCTCTAGAGTGTTATTAATGTAACGAGTTGGGGTGAGACCGAAAGGGTGGGTAGTTAATACATTTGCTTGCAGAAACTGATTTGGGCAAAGTAGGGGCTAAGGAGCCATGTTTTCAAAAGTTGTGAACCAGAGGGGTGTGTGTGTTAGTCAAGGCCTTTGGTGGGGCGAGTCATTTCACTTGCCAAGTGTGTAACCCATTTATGATTTTGTCGGGGTTGGATCGGTACCGTGGCGGTTAACATTACCGAGATTGTAGGTACACTAGTATGGTTGTTTTGAGTGAGGGATGTTAGTCCCTGTATTCAATGGTAGCTGTTATGCTAGGAGTGGTATGTGGTGAGTAGCTGGTGCTATGTGTTGGGCAGTGGGAAATAAGAGTTTCCTAAGTTCTTTATGTGAATCAAGGGTGATAGATTTGTACCTTAGTTTTGACCAAGTCAGGAGGTATTGTTAGAAGGATTGATTGGGTGTATAACCCGTAGTTGAGGTGTGACCCGTGGATAGAGTCACAGTGGTGTGAGATTGGCAGACCCAGGTATGTCTTAATGACGAAGGGGGGGGTGAGGACTTGTACTCCTCCGAGAGGTTAGAATGGTGAATAGTGAAAGCCGAGTTGGCGGCGTATGTTAAAAGGGTTAGTCCATGGTGGTTGTCGAGGCGATAGCATTGGCTAGTGGTTTGGCACGGAGATTGGGTGTCGGGGTTGTACTCTCGAGGTGGAGGTGAGACCTCTAAATGAGGAGCTTTGCGGTGTGATGCATGATGATGAGTGGTCGATATGTTGTGTTTGGGTGGATAAATCTAGAAAGGAGTTGGACATAGGTGTCCGTCGTCCAGGTCAGATAGTGGTAACACAAGTGAGGCGGTAAGGTTGTGAAGAGTGATTGAGACACTTTCGATCGAGAATCGATTCGGTTTGTTTGGTTTCTACTTGTGTGGCGAGGCACGAGGTGTGTGCTATTATCCGTTGGGATGTTACGTGGTTGGGACTTCCGGTGTTAGGAGTCTCTCTCTGTGAATGTGTTGTTGGGAATATCGCGTCATTAGTGAATTGGCCTTATTATGACTTGCTTGGAGTGTCAAGTGTTGGACACCGGTTAGCATATGGTTAGCGATCGTGGTGTAGGGGCGTTTGAGCATTTGTAGTGATAGTATGTGCATTACTATTGTTGTTGATCTTGGGTCTATGTGATTAGACCTTTCCATTTGTTGAGGTGTTGTGAAACACGATTGGGGAGCAAGCCTTTGGGGTGGGAGAGGAATCTCTGGAGCCATTATGGGCATTTCGTATATATTATATCTTTAATGTGGTGTGCATATTATAGGTATTGTGGTTTATGGTCATACTGTGGGTTATACCATGAGAATGTAGTTGGATTTAGCATCGTATATGTTAAATGTGTGGTAGAAATGCATGTTATAGATGCGTGTGGTGGCATATATATATATATATATGTGATTTGTCTCTTGAATAGGGGCGGGTAACGATGAGTGGGCACGATGGGCTAAATCAGATGAGAATGATTGGGTTGTGAGCAGCATCATGTTTTTGAAAAATGTCTACAAAACTCTGGAAATTCGCATGGGAAGTGCAAAAACTAGATTTCAAAATTTTTTTTTTTTTTTTAAATTTCAAAGTTTGGTTATTTTTCTGAAAATGCTTTTTGAACCAGAGAAATTTTTATGTGCTCAGACAAACCGATATGTTAATTGTTCCATTCAGTATTGTGGTTGTTGAGTTGTTGAGTAGTGACTTAGCTTCGAGAGCTAGTCGGTTGTTTTGGTGGTTTATCTCGGAAGAGATTGGGTTTTGTTGAAGTTTATTATCTTAGGGGTGTTGTCTTACGTTGGGGCATGTGTCCTCGTTTAGTCCTTTCCTAGTGTGAGGGCGAATAGAACTTGATTGAGGATTGATTTCTTTGTATTGAGGGTTGGTAGTCGGTTGGCCTTCGTGTTGGCGTGACCTTAATTTGAGACGAAATTCTTTAAGAGGTTATAGCGATCCGGGTTTACCCTGGTGTCTGATGATTGGACTTATGTCGTGGGTGTTAGAGGTTGTTTGAACCTTGGTTGCGTCCTTTTAGACTTTGTATTTGGGTTATAGGACATGTTGGGCGGGTTCGTTTTGGCTTGGTTGTGTTTGGAGCTAAGTGTTGGTGCGCAGAATTTTGCTCCTTCGCTCGAGCGAGGATTTGGTCGCTCGAGCGGCGTGGTTTCTTGTGTCTGGTGGAGTCGATCCGGTGGCGTCGCTCGGCGGCTGCGTCTAATCGAACTGAGCTTTGTTTCTTCGCCGAGCGAAGGTCCGTCGCTTCGGCGTCGTCTAGTTGCGATTGCAACTTTGAAGGCTTACATTCTTTGGCTCGGCGAGCTTTTCTTCGCTCGGCGAGCCTGGTTGATGGTTGGCTCGGCGAGATTTCTTGGCTCGGCGAGGCTTTGGCGGTGTTGGGTGTTTTACGTATGCAGTCGCTCGGCGGCGGGTCTTCCTTCAGCGAGCTTTGGTGTATATCGATGGCGGCGGCCGGGGAGAACTTCACTTTTTCTTCTTCTTTCATTTTGGAACCTTAGCGGTGACTCCTCTCTCTCTAAACATATATTCTCTCTAGGATTTCATCTCTCTTTAGTGTGGATCTAACCCAAGTCCTTTGTTAATAAGATAGAGGGTGGTGAGATCTTCGTTTTAATCTGAAAAAGTTGGGATTTGGAGCACTTTGGGTTTTGGTCTTCATCTCCGTTTGGGCTCGAATTTCGAGGTAGGGATATCCTACTCCTTCTTATGGTCTTTGTCTTTAAATTTTAGCACTTGGATATGTTGGGGGTTGTTGCGTAATTTTTGAGAAACTTTGGGGCCTTTTGTGCAATTTTACAAAAGTTGGGGTTTTGTTTAGAAATGAGCTTTGTATGCATGTTTGGCATAGGAAAGGGAGTAAATACGGATTGTAAATGAAAATGGAGCCTTAGGGTTGTTTTGTGAATTATGGTAATTTGCCCTAATTGGTTTAATTAATTAATGTATATAATTAATTAAAGAGAATGAGAATTGGATCGAATATGTGGAAATTGAGAATGTACGGGGTTACATGGTGTAGTTGAATCGTGTATTACTCACTTGTTTGAAATATGGTTATATTATCCATTTGTGCATTTATTTCCTGTTTAGAAATAACTGCTCTGGCTACCGGTGGAGGGTAGTGTTGATTGTTGTAGACAATGCATGCTGATTAGGCAAACTAAACCTAATCGAGTGGAAATGTCATAGAGTATGACGAGTGATCGAATACATTAACTTTATGTATTGATTGAATGCGTATGTGGTTATGTGTTTATATGCATTGTTTGTGTTTGTGTATGGGAGGAGATAGGGGATGTACTCCACGGTTTAGGGGAAGATGGGGGATGTACCTCTAGGCCATTGAAAAATATTGGATGTAGCTCATATGCTTGTCCATGGAAAATATTGGATGTAGCTTATATGCTTGTCCATGGAGAAATATTGGAAATAGCTCATATGCTCTTCCATGGAGATGTGTTGGAGTGTTGTTTGTTGATATGATATAGCACTAAAATGTATATCATTATTGTTTTGGGAAGTACGGAAGTGTATGGATTGGTTTGATATAGCACTAAAATGTATATCGTTATCAATTGTGAAGTATAGAAAATGTTTCTATGTGAAGTTGATACAACACCAACATGTGTGTCATAAGTAAAGAATGAAAGTGGTTTATGTGTTAGTGATATAAGCGAAAAGGTTTTGGCAGATCTTGAGCAGGGTTTTCAAACTCTTGTTGAAAAAAGAAATGGAAAGTGAATTGGTACTTAATTTGGGTTGTCTTGAAATGGTAAAAGAATGTAAGTGTTGTCTCGGAATGTATAAGTGTAGGCCATCTGTTGATTGCTAATGTTTTAGGCATTGTTCATAGTTGGTTTAGTGTATTTCTCTTTGGTGTGGCTCACCCTATATGGGACACCATTTTTAGTCTGAGGGAGCATGCCACCTCCAAGGATATCGCTTGAGAGGCTAGAAGCGAAAGAGATGATTGTGGTTTTTGTGTATTTTGTTTTAATTACATGTAATTTCAAGCCAAGGGCTTTTCATGTATTTGAGTTAGTACTCTTACATTTTGTAACCAAGTGTTAGCTTGGAAAGATGTAAGCCCATGGGCGTTTAATTCATGATTAACATGTAAAGATGTTTATCCTTGTAGCAATGTATGTATGAATGGATGGGTTTTACATTTATTATTTTGGGGCGTTCTGATAGGCGTGCAGTTAGAATACTTTAGGTACATGGGAAGTGGTTTTTACCACAAAAGGGTTTGTCTCACTTGATAGAGATATTGTATGCTCAGTATGATAAATGATAAGATGCTTATGTGGTTAAGTGGGCATGAAATTGGATCCTTAGGATGTGATTTGTGTCTGTTAAACACTTGGAGGTTTTATTAGAAGGACACTTGATCAATGTTTATTCTAACAGGAATTCTTGGGGTTTCGTAGAACAAATTTTATCTTAAGAAAATAATTCGTGTGTTATTAGGTGGCTAAGTGCTTATATGGAATACATTGTTTGTTTTAATACTAGTGTATGATATTTTGTTGGGGACACCATTAGATGTGTGCTAAATTCGTTATGTTTGTTTTGATTAGGATGTCTAGGTGAGAAAGTAACGACTTTGCTCCTTCTACATGGGAAGAATTGAGGAAGAAATTTCTGAAGTTACACCAAGGTACTACACCTTTAATACAATTTAAGATGTTGTTTACCAATCTATCGAGGTTCGCTCCAGAGTTAGTGGAAGCCAAAGAGTTCTGTTGTATGGAGTTTGAGAGTAAGTTATGTGATGAAGTTCAAGAATGGATTGCCGGGTCTTGGCAAAGGAATTATCATGCGCTTGTGGATACGACAGCTCAGGTGGAGGCCCTCATCCTAGTCATGGGGTAGAGTGAGGAGGAAGCCACTTTAGCAACTCCTGCAACTTGGGGTTGTGGTAGACCTAGTAAGAACCAACGGAGAAGGCAAGGTTGTTGTCTCAACCAATAGTTGCACCAACGAGATCATCTAGCCAACTGGGACTTGGGGCGATCGAGTGCTCATAGGGGGAGCTGTGACAACCCCGACTTGTGATTAGCTTATAATCTTTGATTAAGAAAGCCTAATAAGTAATTAAGATGAAATTCTATGTTAATTACATGTTAAATGTTATTTGTATTTATATATGTCTGTCATAGAAATATTTGTTTGTGTTTTTGTTCTGTTCTGCAAATTGAAGGCCTTATCGGCCAAAGAATACAAAATTGACTCCATTTATGCGTTATCTGGAATTTTTAGAACATTATGGTAAATCTAATTAGAATTCGATTCAAAACCAAATAATTAAAATAAATAATGCCAATTAATTAGTCACTAATCAAACTTCATAATCAAACCTATATAAGGAAACTTGTTGACCTAAGGCCATTAATTTAGACTTTCATTTCTCATACTTTGGACTCAAAAACATAAGAGAGAGAGAGAGAGAGAGAGAGAGAGAGAGAGAGAGAGAGAGAGAGAGAGAGAGAGTGTTGAGCTTGGAAACCAAAGGAGAGGAAGGAGAGTTATAGAGAATTCAAGGTTTCGGACTTAGAGACTTAAACAATTAGTCAACTAGAGCTCAATTGAGAAACTAAGGTAAGAACTCGACCCTTTAGTTATATAATTGAGTTGGTTAATGCTAGGATTCAAGTGGATTAAGAGTTGAATCACAAGAATTAAGCTAAGATTGAAGAATCAAAACTCAAGCCATGCATGTATGCATATTTCATGGCATTTTAAAGTTGTTTTCCAAAGAGTTTTCTCTTGCATTTCCTCATTTTGGTTTTGTTCTAAGAATTTAACATGTTTTTGAGTTAAACACCTCATCTAATCATGTTTTGAAAGCTTGGAAGCCAAGACAATTCATGCATGTTGTCTTTATATTATGTTCTTTAAGTTACAAGTTTTGTTTTGTACAATTGGCAAAACTTTTGGGCTTGATTTTGCAAAATGTTTTGTAATTCATCATATACTAAGAGTTTCTCAATGTTTTACCAAATTTTGGCCCAAAAAGATGTTTTGAAGCTTTGAAATTGAGTTTTGGACTTAAATCAGCAATCTGGAAATTCCAGAATTTGCATCCTCTACTCGAGCGGTGGAGTTTGTGCTCTAGCGGAGAATGCGAGCTCCTAGTACTTTTGCAGAGTTTGCGGGTTGGCTCGAGCGGCAGAACTTGTGCTCAAGCGACCATCCTTATTTTTGACCTCCGCTCGAGTGACCAAAGTTACGTTCAAGCGTAAAATGAGAGCTCTTAGAAGTTTTACAGACTTTTGCAGACCGCTCCAGCGCAGAAAGTTATGTTCGAGCAGAGACCATATTTACTCAGTCTTTGGCTCGAGCGTTCGTCGAGCGAAAAAATCATGCAACTAGTACTTTTGCAGACTTTGTAGACTGCTCGAGCAACTGAAGTTGCACTCGAGGGGACTGCCCTGTTTTTGAAACTTTGACTAAGTGTTTCAAGTTTTTGAAACTTTGACTAAGTGTTTCAAGTTACATTTTGGCATCCTCATTGCATTCTAGGAATTTCTAAGCCTTAATTAAGACACAATAATGAAGATAAGGATTAGAAACACACCAAGATAGAAAAGAAATGAGTTAAGTGTTTTATGAGCGTGTGTTTTCAGGTGTATCCGTTATATGTTTGTGTAGCTCGCGCGCCATAGATTGTTGATTCGACTATTTGACTCTTCTGCTATTGGAGCTATCTGTGAGTAACAACTCTGTAAAGTTATGTTTGATTGTAATTATTTTTTGACTGAAATGATATGATATGTTTTCTAAAATTCTATTTTATGAATCATGAATGAATGTCCATTTTTCTGAAATGTATTTGTGGCATCCTTAGTTCATGTGGCCCTCGCTCGAGGGTAACAATACTGTGGCCAATATGCACGTGGCCCTCGCCCTTGGGTAACAATACCATGGCTTATGTTCATGTGGCCCTTGCCTAGAGATAACAATACCGCGGCCTATGTTCACGTGGCCCTCTCTTGGGGGTAACAATACCATAGCTATTTGTGCACAAAGATATTGACCTTTAAGGTCGTTGGTACCGACTATGCATGTGAGTCTTATGACCAATATGATCTAATAGCTAATGGATGTTCCACATATAACTGCTTATGAAATATGTATAAGTATGTGAATCTAAATCTATTTTTGATATGAACTCTAATTTCTGAATCTGTTTTTTACATTATTTATAACCCCCTTACTCTGTTGTTATTCACTAGGCTCCAGCTCATTCTATTATTTATGTATGTAGGTGATCAGGACCAGGACCAGGCTCAATAAGGTTGCCTGGAGTTCTTTTCTGTCAGCTAATTTTTGTGCCTCCCGAGGAGGTTCCCGTTTGAGATGTGATCAAGTTTTTATGAATCAAGTTTAAGACTTGCATTTTCTTATGTTTCGTCTGAATTAGTTTTTGTAAGACCTGTATTTGTGGGTTTTGGTGACATAAGACTAATGTAATTATGACGTCACGTATTGTATGTAAATATAAGTTTCAAATTCCTATCTCGTGTATGTCTGCACAGCTCAATGGACTATGTATGTTTTATATATTTGCTTCATACCCCTTATTAGGTGTTAATACGTTGAGGCCTTTGGTAATCCCAGATTCTTGGCGATTCTGACACTAAATCTATTAGAGTAGGTTTGGGCGTGACAAGAGCGATCATTGGGATCTTACTAGTTCAGACTTAATTACCCGATCACGTATTCAGGGACCGCCTATTTGCTAGGCGTGTAATCAACTGAGTCATACTAGGCTTTTTTGTACGCAATTAGGGACTTCTTTGGGTATTCCACAATCTAGTCGGGTTGACCTTATCCGTTTGGGCGGCGATACCAATACCAAAACTACGTAGGCGGACTTGAGAGCCTTTGGAGGGTTAAACTTTTATCCTCAAAGCGAGGAGATGCGTGTTTGTTTCAAGTGTTGCCGGTGGGTCACGTTAGTAGCTCTTGTCCTTGGCATCATAGTTCTTGGAGGGTTCGGGGTTGAGAATAACCCATCATAGCTCTTGTCCTTGTGCAGTTAGGAATGTGATAGCGGTGGTGGCGGATGGATAGCTGTTTTTGGTAATTAGTTTTGGTTATCTTGTTTTGTGACTGGAGGGCAAATGGTTGTAATTATTATGTAGTCGTTTTGTTTTGTAACTGGTATGATGTGGACCGTTGAAGGGCAAATGATTTTTGTTTATGTATATATGGTGGGTTGTTTATTTTATGAGTTGGATACGTTGTGATTTTGAGTTTTCCTTAATGTGATGAGTCGTTGTCGAATTTAGAAATTTTCATATTGACGTGTATGAACTATTGCGTTTTGAATTAGGAATGTGATGGCCGGAGAGCCTTATTTTGACTTAGGGATTGTTTACTGTGCTAAATAATTTGTGTTTGGTTGAAATTGATTTAGAATGGGTGGACAATAGAGTTGGTTGTGGAAGATGGTGTAACAAGCTCGCGAGGGACCTCGCTACAGTTCGGACTCGATTTGTGTCACGGTTCTAAATCTGAACCAAAGAGTCCAACTTTGGCAAATCGTTTTGAGAAAAACTGATTTTTGAAAAGAAGTGCCAAACATGGACTTTGCTGCGGATTCTGAGTCGCCACCTAAATATTTTTAAAATGGGAAATTTAGGAAACCACGACTGTGCGTCAAGGCCACATGTCCGTCATCACCAAAGTGGTCTTGGCTCGGGAGCTTGGGTACGATCGGGAAGGTCACTATGAGCACCCCTTTCGCCAGTCCGAAGGCGGTGTAACGCCCATGGGGCCTACTTCTGATTCGGACTCGATTTTTGTTGCGGTTCTAAATCTCGAACCAAAGAGTCCAAATCCGCAAATCGTTTTGAAAAGCAATTTTTTTTGAAAGAAGTGCCAAACATGGACTGCTTTGCCAGATAACAGAGTCGCCACCTAAATATTTTAAAAAAATGGGAAATTTAGGAAACCCTAACTCGGTGCCAAAGGCCATGTGTCCGTCATCACCAAAGTTGGCTCGGGAACTTGGAGTACGATTGGGAAGGTCACATCGTGAGCACCCTTTCGCCGATCAAAGACCGGCCTCTACTAACCATGATATCTCGATTTTGAAAACTTTGTATGCTCTTATTCGATTATTAGCCTAGGTTACTATGTGATGCATGACAAACAAGTATAAATGGGCCGTGAATTGGCACAAAACATGGATTTGCCACCCTCAGGTGGACTTTAGGAGTACAATGATTTTGCCACTATCTAGTGGGCTTAAAAAGCGATCAATTGTCCCAATTCGGATAACTCAACCTCCACCCACAGCATTCAAAGGGTTATATCACATAAGCATTTAGCCTCATGGCAAGCATGCTATCAATGCAACACTCACACGCATGCAAGGATGCTAAAGCATAAAACTTCACGAGTACTCCCACCAAAAGCAGAAACGATTAGGAAATATGCATGATCCTAAATATACAGAAATGCCTAATGCAACACATGCAAGAATGCAACTATAGCAGGCTCGGCTATTCTAAACATGGTATATGAAATGCTACAACTAACATGTATTCAACTTGGAATTGAAATACGATGCAGTTTGTATGATGCGCCGAGCCCGATGCATGCAATACAGATGAATGATGCAAACATGCTGTCATACTGTATGCTAATTGAAATATGCCCTATATCTAACCATCAAAGCGGGTAAATAAAAGGGAGAAAGAAATGGGGGTTGGAAGACATACATCACACTCACACACCCTTATTACATTTATGCCCTCGCGCAGAGGGTCCGAATAAATATACAGTCCGAAATAAAAGAATATTAGAGTCCGAAATATTACAGATTTAACAAATTAAACTAGGAAAGCGGTAAAACTGGCATGCAAGCCAGGGACTGCCTTGCTTCTGATGTATGTGGCATATTGGACTGCTTTGGCGCGGAAATCCACCGGGATGCCCTAATTAGCCTCTGTTTACACTTTTCCTCGAATTGCGTGCCGGATTCCGGAAAGCTGATAATTCTTCATTTTTAGCGGAGAAGCGGAAAAGGGCATAGCAGTGTATTTCACAAATATATGCATGTCTCGATCCTCGCGCCACCAATCACGCATATCGATGCATGATGGCCGAGGAGCCGATTTGCACAACTCAATATTGGGATGAATACTCATGAATGCTACAATGAAAACCTAACTCCGTTATTGATGATCCGGAGTGTCGGCGACTTGGGAATTGAGACCCGTTCCGTCACTCGGAGTATGAAACGTGCCTCGTTTCCCATGCAATATGCATGATATGCAACTAACATATGATATAGCATGCACAATGCTATGAAAATGAGATGCCTCGAAATGCGTGCCCACGGGCACGCAAACCGAGAAAACGGCATACAAGCATGAGGTGATATGAAATACGACGTGAAATGAGACTAAAATAAAATGCCTCGAAATGCGTGCCCACAGGCATGCAATCCGAGGAAATGGCATACGGAATGCAAATCAGGGAAAACAGAGTGTGCCTCGAAATGCGTACATATGGACACGCAAACCGAGGCGATGATGAAAGATGAAAATCGGATAAAACCGAAGTGCCTCGAAATGCGTACCCACAGGCGCGCAAACAGAGGCGATGATGAAAGATGAAAATCGGATAAAACCGAAGTGCCTCGAAGTGCGTGCCCGCAGTAGCATAAGCCAGCGATGATGAAAGATGAAAATCGGATAAAACCAAAAGTGCCTCGAGGTGCGTGCCTGGTAGCGCAAACCGGCGATGATGAAAGATAAAATCGGATAAAACCGAAGTGCCTCGAAATGCGCGCTCGCAGGCGCGCAAACCGAGGCGATGATGAATGAAAATCGGATAAAACCGAAGTGCCTCGAAGTGCGTGCCCGCAGGCGCATAACCGAAAGCGGTGATGAGATGAAAATCGGATAAAACCGGTGCCTCGAAATGCGTGCCTAAGCGCATAAGCAAAGGCGATGATGAAAGATGAAAATCGGATAAAACCGAAGTGCCTCGAAGTGCGTGCCTGGTAGCGCAAACCGAAGCGATGATAGAT
Source organism: Camellia lanceoleosa (assembly GCA_025200525.1). Taxonomy (NCBI): domain Eukaryota; kingdom Viridiplantae; phylum Streptophyta; class Magnoliopsida; order Ericales; family Theaceae; genus Camellia; species Camellia lanceoleosa. The sequence goes on from JANUSC010000417.1 coordinate 114,096, forward strand.
GAAAATCGGATAAAACCGAAGTGCCTCGTCGTGCGTGCCTGAGCGCGCAAACCGAGGCGAGGATGAAATGCAAAGAAATGGCATACGGAATGCCGCAATGGACTTACACCAAAATGGGAGAGCCTCAGCTCACTCACATAGGAGGCCGTCGGATAAAAAAACAAAGCTGCCTCGAAACGCGTGCCCGCGGACACGCAAATCGAGGCAACGATGTAGAAGCATGAAAATGCAAATTGGGCTTACGCCGACATGAGAGGGCCTCAACCACACTCACATAGGCTGCCGTCGGATAAAACAGGGGCGCCTCGAAAGGCGTGCACACTGGCACGCGAACCGAGGCAATGCAAAAATGATGCAAATGGCATAGGGAATGATATGTAAGCATGGAAATGGAATTTCAGCACCTAAATAAAGGGGAAAACAGCCCTGAAACAATTCGAAATAACACTCGAAGCATGCATTCATCCCGAAAATGTGAAATTAAGCCCCGAAATGGCCTATAGCCATGCTATACATGCAAGATATGATCATGGCAGCAAGAACAGTAGCAAGGCAGTCCCAAATATGGCATTTTTCAGTAACAAACATGGCCAAAATGCAAGCATAGATGGATCAACAATAGCATGCAAAGTTAGTGGCCAAAAGAGGAGTATTGAGACAAGTGATATATGCAAACCCCAAATGGACAAAATTTCTTCTACAACATTGAATATGAGATAAAAATAAGCACAATTTCAGAAGATGACATCCTCAAAATCAGAATAAAATCATGCTAACAATTCCATGCAAAGTAGGCTTCCAAATAGGCTATATCATGAGACATGCAATACAAACACCAAATGACAACACTTTCTTCATGAAATATGTAAAGGGGGCCAAAATAAGACCAAAACCAGTAGGGGTCGAAGTCCCAAAAACAAACACAAATAGGCCAAAAATTGCATGCAAAAATGGCACACTTGATGAAATTTGAAGGAAGTGGTGGATACAATGGCCAAATGAAGTTGAGCCCTTCTACAATGTTGTAGAGGGGCTCAAAATGAGCACAAAACCAGTAGGGGTCGGACCCCTAAAAACAAAAGGAAATATGCCTAAACTAGCATGCAAGATAATGGCATAAAAGCTAGGTATTGAAACAAGTATATCATAGGAGCATCAAATGAAGTTGAGCCCTTCTACAAAGTTTTAGAGGGGCTCAAAATAAGCACAAAAGCAGTAGGGGTCGGAGCCCCAATTCTCAACCAATTGGAGTATAGAAATGAATCAAGAAAAAGCCCTAAAAGTTGGTTTTGAAGACTTACCCTTGAAGACTTGTCTTTCTTTGATTCTTGGCTTTGATTTGTAGCTTCTCAACCTCTGAAATTCACTTCCTAGCTGCTGGAATGGTAGTAAGGATGGTGAGGCTAGGTGTTGATGAAGAGAAGACCTAGGGACTTAGAAGCTTTTTGAGGTTTTGAGCTATGAAAATGGAGGTTTTTGGAGAAGTGTTCTTGAAGACAAATTTTCCAACCTTGAAGAAGGAGAGGGAGGGCCCTTCAAATAGGCAAGAAATGGGGTGTAAAGGGAGGAGCACCCAATCTTTCCCTCGAAATATCCCGGATGCCGGGATATGTTGGGAGATGTCAGGACAGGACAGTGGAAGCGAGTGGCGGCGAAGGTAAATTTGGGAGGTGGCGGCCAGCCACCCCTGTCGACCGACCACCCACCATGGCCGGTCGGCCACCCCAAGAAAATGAACAGTGGATTTTCTGGCCGACCACCATACCACAGTACCCTCCCATGTGTGTAGAACAAGGCCCCAAGGTTGGAATTTGGCAACACTGAACCATGAGTCACAACATAGAGCTTGAAGGAGAGGCCCAAAAATGAAACCAACAATTGCTGGCCGACCACCATACCAAAGTGTCCTCCCAGATGTGTAGAACAAAGATCCAAGGTTGGAATTTGGCAACAATGAACCATGAGTCACAACATAGAGCTTGAAGGAGAGGCCCAAAAATGAAACCCTGAATTTCTGGCCGACCACCAACCCTTAGGGTCCTCCTAGATGCCCTCATCACAGATATGTAGCTTTGGTTGGAAGAAAATAACCCTAGGGTGTTCAACATTGGCCCGGAAGTGAGCAAAACGGGCTCGGGAGGAAAAACTGGTTATCTGGGATAATTGCTGGCCTCCCACCCCCCAGTGATCTTCCTGATGTTGAAACAGAGGTACCTGCCAAGTTTGAACAAAAACTAATGAGAAATGAACGTTCGGGGCCAAAACCGAGCAAATCGGGATCCCGAAAATGGGCTGTAGGTGCCGGAGGTGGTGTTCAGCATCAAAGTGGGTATCTGCGACCCCAGTGTCCTCTGGAATGACAAAACAGAGGTACCTGCCAAAAATCAGAGGAAACTGATGCAAAATGAATGCTCGGGACCAAAACCGCTCAATTTGGGGTCCCGAAAATCGGCTATGAGCACCGAAAGTGGCATACGGCCACGAAGTGGGCATCGGGGGCCTCAGGGTTCCTCGAAACACTAAAATAGAGGTCTCTGCCAAAAACCGGAGAAGGCTGATGCAAAATGAAAGCTCGGGACCAAAACCGCTCAATTTGGGGTCCCGGAAACCGGCTATGAGCACCGAAAGTGGCATACGGCCACGAAGTGGGCATCGGGGGCCTCAGGGTTCCTCGAAACATTAAAACAGAGGCACATGCCAAAAACCGGGGAACTCGGAGATGGTTGGGCGCCTCCCGAGGCACACCTGGCTACACGACTCAGCCAGGAGCCGGGACTCCGAAATGGGCAAAATGGCCTCTGACCCACGAAATGTAGCTCCACGGCCAGGAGATAGCCTCTGAGACCACTCCTTCCCTCGGGAAAGAAAACAGAGAAAACCGAGTCTGGTTATAAACCGAGACAAGGCACGAAAGAGGTTCGATAGTCGGAGGCGGAGACGCAGCCGTGACTCAGGACTTCGAACAAGCACGATGCAATATCACCGAAGCTCAACCGGTGACGCCCGAAGTCTTAAGGTCGGTCAAAAATGGGGTGTCTCTGATTGCCCCTCTTTGTAACTTCGGAAGTCAAAGTGACGGGAGTGAATGTCAAAGCCGAGGCGACCCATTTTGACAAGGCGAAGACTTAGACAAACATACGAGATAAGCAGAGATATGTGCCCTTGACGAGGAACAGAATGCAAAGCGATAGGTGCGGAGCCAGATGATTATGCAAATGCAGCAAGCTGTAATGAAGCAGGTATTGACAAATAGATGCAACGGTTTTAAGCAAGAATGCAAAGCAAACAACTACATTTCATGCAGTTAGGAATGCGGAGAATCATTCAATTCTCGTCGCGTCTCACACGGAGAAGATACGATACCTGCGCGATTAAATGCAGTCGCACTTTGACCTCAAATGAACCGTACATACAATATCGTGCCTGCAAAAATAGAGAAATTCAACAGGAACAATATGCCAACAACATATATTCAATGTAATTCCTATGATTCCAAAGGTTCGACACACACAGTGCCAGTGAACGAATGCGACACAACGCGAGAATAGATAATGCGCGACAACGCACGTCCAAGTATAGAAGTATTGTACACCGAGAAATCATGCATGACAATGCAAATCGTTCGTGAGAATGCAAATTATGAGCCAAATAACGTAAAACGAGCACAAATCGGGATGCCCATTTGACATGAAATGACAAGCCGGGAACGCGCATTTCGGCGACGGCAACTCGATCGCGGCCTCCGATTTACCTCCCGGAGAGGTCACAACATGTTTAAAAAGGATACACTCTGATTTTGATGAATAATGACGGGACACATATCAGAAATTGCAGTTAAAGTTCAAGCCAGACAATTGGCGCCGAAAGTGCACTTTTCTTCAACTTTTCAGGTCCCGGGAACTCCGACCTTCCTCAAATTTTGCGGAGAGGTAGGGGAGGGGGGGGGGGACATGGGCGGCTACCACACCTCCCTAGAGGAGGCCCTCGTCCAGGCAAAAAAAGTAGGTCGCGGGCCAGCGGGGTTAGGTGGCTGGTCCCCCACTTGCTAAAAGTATGGGCAAAATGGTCATTTTGGCATTTTCTATATATATGCACCTCCATTCCATCCGAAATCACACCCAAAGTTGCAAAACTTCTTCCTCTTGCTCTCTAGACCATTTTCTCTCTCTGATCTGCATTTTATCTGGCGTCCCTCGGCCTCCCACGCAAGTTGTTTTTGCGAAGTCTTTCAGATTTAAGCACTTTGAAGCGACTAAATTTCGACTTTGGGACTTCTCTTCTCATTTTCACCACTTGAGGTAATTTTGTTTCAATATTTGGAGAATTTTCCCGGGGGTTGACTTTTGTTGACTTTTCATTTCCCGAGAGTTGACTTTTGTTGACTTTTTCCAATTTTGGCCCATTTTGCTCATTTTTGCTCCTCTTTGCAGATTTCTCGCAATGGCAGGTCATTTCCCTCACGACGGAGGTTTTCCCGGTGCCGGAGATGATTTTGACTTTATGGCATTGCCCCCGAGGGTCCGTCCTTTCATTCCCGATCGTTATGTCCCAGCGGTACATAGGCTACCACGAGCTACTTTTCGTCACTTCACCGCATTTAACGATCGAGCACCCGGGGATCTTCTTCTACGAGAGCCGGAGCAGCACCTCTCCTACGATGCAGAGGTATTTCACTTTATCCTCTGTATTTCTCGTGCATTTCATACTCTTGCCATGCTTAGACACATAGTTTAACTTATGACATGATACTTGCATCCTGAGCATGTAACTTGAACGCTTTCATGAACACCTGGCATATTTGAATAATTGTGAACGTACAGTGCACACTAGTTTGAAATTGAACACACAGCCCACACACTGATTCACCGAAGACATAATCCGAAATCGAAAATGAGCACACAGCACATAATGATCAAGAGTAGAACACACAGTCCACTGCTTTGAAGTAGAACACACAGTCCCAAACTTGAAGCGAACACATTAATCGATTTGAAGTAGAACACAGTCCCAAACTTGAAGCGAACACACAGCCCACTGATTTGAAGTAGAACACACAGTCCCAAACTTGAAGCGAACACACAGCCCACTGATTTGAAGTAGAACACACAGTCCCAAACTTGAAGCGAACACACAGCCCACTGATTTGAAGTAGAACACACAGTCCCAAACTTGAAGCGAACACACAGCCCACTGATTTGAAGTAGAACACACAATCCCAAACTTGAAGCGAACACACAGCCCACTGATTTGAAGTAGAACACACAGTCCCAAACTTGAAGCGAACACACAGCCCACTGATTTGAAGTAGAACACACAGTCCCAAGCTTGAAGCGAACACACAGCCCATTTTCACTTCATTTGCACACAGCTCATTTTCACTTCATTTGCTGATCTATGCATTTATTCGGAATGCAGGTTCACTCACAACAAGTGATCATATGCTCCTGCCGCGAGGGAGTGGGGGAGTGGAGAGCCGCCTTCTGCAGTGGTCCTGATTGGTGGACTGTTTGTTTTTAGCGTAGGTCTAGGTTGCTCTCATCATCAGTAGGACTTTACTGTTGCTTTGGCGGAGAGATGGTGGGACACCACCAATTCTTTCCATTTTTACGCCACCGATATGACCATGACCCATTGGACTTTCTTTGTACTTCATGGCCTTGGCGTGGCGGTGCTCCCATTCCTATGACGAGGATATGGGTGGGTGGGAGCTGCTGGATGCACCTCTGAGGGACACACCCACAGTGAAGCGGGGGTTCGGGAGGTCCGATACTCTGGTTTGTTACCCATTTCCGGCCACAAATGGAGCTCGAGACTCTTGAGGCGGAGCAATATGCCCGCGGTTTCCTTATGTATCTCCTCGGCACCACCTTATTCGCTGACAGAGGGAACATGGTAGGATTGTACCTACTGAGCGCTCTGGTGGACCTACCACAGGTTGGTCAAGATGATTAGGCGGCGCTTGGCTACCTGTCTTTATTATATGAGTGCGGTCTCTCGCACGAGGGACTTACTCGGTGGCTCTTGGAGAGCACAGGAGGTACTTTCTGTCCTCTTGCTTTACATTTTGCTCCTCATTACTTGTCCACCACACACACAGGGCGCACTTGGCATTCTGTATTCTGCCTTTAGCACTTTGTACTCATATTCTGCATTGCTCTTTCCAGCTGTGGGTATATGTGTACTTTCCCACATTGGCTCCGGAGATGGAGATGGCAGGGGCTCCGACGACTCCGGATTCGCTCATGTTTGATGGTGAGCATCTCAGGCCTCGGGAGACTCTCTCTTCCCTGCGACGGTACTTTGATACTTTTCGAGCGACAGAGGTATTTCAGAACTCTCAGCTCCTTTCATTTTCATCTTTGATCAGCATTTCTTATCGATTTATACACTGGTTATCTGCAGATCACATGGCGACCTTGGCGATCTTTGGTAGCGACCTCGAGCATCAATACCGGAGGTTGACTAGTTCTCGTCTGATTCTTGCTCGAGGACGATCGGCGGGCTTGGTTCTGGGAGGCGTTTTGTTGTCGAGATATGGGGGCCATCCTCAGGACCCTCCTGCTGTGCCTCCGGACACCATGCGGACTGCTGATAGATTATCCCCTGAGGAGGTCGAGCAGTGTATGCAGGGCAGTGATGCTTTGTTGCATCATCTCGATGGGAACTACGCCACCTACCGCCGCATATATTTGATGCCCCCCTTGACGGGAGTGCGGGCTCCGGCACGGAGGTCTACTGGCGCACCATCTTCGGGTCGCGCCCATGCTACAGATATCCCTTCTTCTAGCAGGGCTGGCACATCCAGAGGTGGGGGTAGTTCGATCCCTCCGATCCCTCCGACTCTTGATCATCGGTGGCGGACATGCCGGACGAGTTAATGACTGGCGATTTGGGGCGCCTTACGATTCCGCTAGAGCCTCCTCTGCCTGATCACAGATATGTTAGAGACCCTGACTCGCCCCCGGTATGTTTTTCAGCTTTGATTTATCAGTCAGATATTTGAACATTGATTCCGTTACTGATAGTTTTGCATTTGTATTTGCAGCCTCCTGTTGAATATACGGACGAGCTGCTCGGGATGTTAGCCACATTCGAGGGCATGATCCTTCGGAGGGAGACGCAGATGAGCATCGTGGGTGTAGAGGTACTCTTCATTTTCCCTGTACCAGCATGTTTCTGATGCTACTCTAGCTTTAGACCTTCTGCTGTATTGATAGACTGTGTAGAGCACATCTGACACACACCCTTTTCACATTCTGCATTTACACCTGCTTTTTATGCTTGAACTGATGTATTGCACTTTGCATCTTCAGATGCCTCCCATATATGCTTCATCACGGGCAGGCCACTGGGCCCTCTCGGAGAGGTCGAGGTACTAGACCTACAGTCTGAGGTGGAGGAGGCTGGGCCATCCAGGTCTCATCGAGGAGGTGGCGGAGGAGTCGTCTCATGCGCAGACGGGCACCCATTGTTGAGGATGACGAGGAGGAGGTGGTCGCGGGCCACATATCGAGACATCCCTGGAGAGGAGGCTCGGTCTCGGCTCGGGAGTGGGGGCGAGCTGAGGGATCCGGAGGATGACAGCTCCGATCCGGATGGTGATGATGATGTAGAGATTATCCATGAGAAGAGGATGAGGGCCTCCTTCTCGCTCGAGAACCGATGTTATTTCCTGCTTTATTCTACTTTTTAGCTAGTAGTTTGTAGCACTTTGCACATTGTTAGGCAGTTTTATTTTCTGTAAAACTTGTACTTTTATTGTTGTAAGACATGATGAAATGAAACAGCTTTTGAAAAGATGTCGTATTTGAAATTCTCAGCATCGCATCGCATTATTTTGCACAAAATGGAATTGAATGGAAATGCTTCATGTATTTACCGGGTTAGGTAGGGAACCGACGCAACAAAGCAAAACAAAACGACTCACTAAGAAATAAAACAGAATCTTAGCGAGTTTACAACTCGATAAACAAAGTACAATAATGTTAACGACTCAATAGACAAGACTTAACAAAATTGTGTAATCAAAAAGTAATAACTCAAAACGCAAAACGCGACAGCTCGACAAAACTTACAACTCAATAAGCAAAAACAACAACTCGATAAGCAAAAATATAACACGATGTACTTCGGATGGACTATCTGGATAATGGAGTGTATCCAAAATTGATAGGCCCGGATGCCTTCTACTGCCGGGAGACAACCAGGTTTGCAGGGAGTCCACTACTGCTATAGGTAATGTTTCCCACCCAAGCTCACTTGTATTTGCTCACATCACTCGACCCTCGGGCTCGACTTTTCTCGCAAAACCCTTATCTTACTTTTCTCTCGTCGCACATCTCTCCATTCTTTATTCTCTCATTTTTCATCCCTCCCCCAGATATGGTTGACGGAGAAGTTGCAAGTTGTGGACTCTTGCCCTGCCTATTCAGCCCGCGGCTACTTCTTTCGGCAACGCCCAGTTAATGCTCCCGATGAGAGCTGGTGGTTCGAATGGATGCGCAACTTGTCAGCAGATCGCATTGCATGGCGCCGTCCCTGGCTTAATCTTTCAGCGATGAGCTACAGCATGTTCCAGGATACCGGGATCCGTCTGATCGGCTTGACTCACTGTATATTTTGTTTCCCGTTCCGTACTCCGCGCCAGTTCGGTCATACAAGTTGGGCCTAAGTTGGCATCTGAAGCTTAGACTAGCTCTGGGAGGGGGCGCAGGGACACCTGACTAGACTGCGCCCCAGATTTATTGCTTTATTAGTACTTTCAAGTTTTCTTAATGAATGTAATAAAAAGCAACTTCAATTGTATGCAAGAGCAGAAGAACTCTGTTTCGAAATCAATGAAATTGAAGGTTGTGGTACTGAAAATTCTCCGCCTTTGGTCCAAAAATGGTCTTAGTTGTGAAAAGATTAATTTGAACATAGTCAACTTTTATGAAAACTTTTCAAAACTATTTTCGATATGGATCAGAAATGGACACGCCTGAAATCTGTCACTGAGATGCACAATCCCGAATCCTAGCAACTGGAAAGTTGCCCCTAGTTTGAAAAGGTGCTTCGGCTAAGTGTGGCAACGGAAAGTTGCCCCTAGTTTGGATGATGCCGCAACACTCTATTGCAACGGAAAGTTGCCCCTAGTTTGAATAGCACTGTACCGGAGATCGTAGCGAATGCTGATGAATAAAGATGACTGAGGTGATCAAAATGGACTAAGTTGATCGGGGAAAGATTATGGTGAACTTCAAGATGAAGGCGCCTCGTATCCCAAAGATGGGAATCAAGTCTTCGTAGTTCGGGCTCGAGTTAAGCTCGAGTATTTTTGCTCTCCTTTTGCGCTCTAACTTTTGCCAAGGCCGCCCTTTGCGGGTTTTCAACCTTGCGTGCTCAGTTTTTATAACTTTCAAATTTTCTATGCTCTCACTTTTGCCTAGGTCGCCCTTCGGGTTTTTCGCCTAGCGAGCCTCTCAAGGATAATATTTCTTCAACTTGTCCATGTTGATCGGTTGGGAAAACTCCAAGCCATCTAGATCCATCAGAACCACAGCTCCACCTGACCAGATTGACTTGATGATGTAGGGACCAGTCCAATTGGGTCTGAACTTGCCCCTTGGGTCGTGGATGGGAGCTCGGTTGTCCTTGAGCACCAAATCTCCTTCTTTCAAGTTCCTGGACTTAACCTTTTTGTTAAAAGCCCGGGCGATTCTGCGTTGATAACCTTGAACGTGGTACAGTGCTTTCAATCTCCTTTCATCAAAGAGCATGAGTTCTTCAAATCTATTCTGCTGCCAATCTGCTTCGGCTATCTGGCACTCGGCCAATACTCTCAATGACGGGACCTCAATCTCGATAGGTAGAACGGCCTCCATCCCGTAGACTAATGAGTACGGAGTCGCCCCAGTAGAAGTTCTGATCGAAGTCCTGAGCCCACAGGCGAATGGCGGCTTATCGGCCAATCGATAGGTTTCCACCATCTTCGTAGTATCGCTTGATGTTCTTGTTGGCGGCCTCAAGCGCTCCATTGGTTTGCGGTAAGTAGATGACTTATGAAAAGCCACATTGTATTTCTCCAACAAATCAATCACCTCCTTCTTGAAGTGGGAACCATTATGCGAAACTATTTCATTTGGGACCCGTGGCGACGGATGATGTTGTTTCGATGAATTTTGCAACGTGTGAAGCTTTCAACCCGCATAAGATTGGGCCTCAACCCACTTTGTAAAGTAATCTATCGCTTCGAGGATGAACTCATGCCCGTTCGACCCTTTGGTATACTCGATTACATCAATTCCCAGACGAAAAAGGCCATGGCGAAGTCATATTGTATGCAACTTGTGGCGGAATGTTCATCGATTTGCATGAATCTGACATTTGTGGCATCGCCTGACAAAACCAATACAATCCTCCTCCATGGTGGACCAATAATAACCCTGTCTAAGGATCTTCCGCGCCAACATTACCCCATTCATATGTGCTCCACATTCTCCCCCATGGATGGCTTCCATCAGACGTTTGGTCTCTTCAGCATCAACACACCAATTATGCATTCCCAGATGACCTCTTCTATCTGACTTACCCCATGGATGATGGGCGAACGGCCATTCTTCTTATTGCCCTCTTGTCTTTGGCATTCACCTGGCGGGTATGTTTCTTTCTCCAAGAAGTTCGGATGTCGTAATACCAGGGTGTTCATCACGAACTTCATCTATGGTTGCAATCGACTCATAAGCGGTACAAATTTAAGTCGATAATGACTGGACGCATTCGGACTCCACGTGGGATGTCTATCATGGATGACAGAGTTGCTAAAGCGTCTGCGAACTTGTTGTTCTCTCTTAGTAGATGAGTAAAACTTAATTTTTCAAACCGAGGAATCAGCAAATCCAAGGTTTGGTGATACATCATCATATTTTCCTCTTTTACTTTCCAGTCTCCTTTAGCTTGAGACACAACAAGATTTGAATCCCCAATGACGTCCAGCCGTCTCGCCCCTAGTTCTAGGGCTGCTTCCAAACCAGCAATGCATGCTTCGTATTCCGCTTCATTATTCGAGACTTTGAACCGGAGTTTGAAGGCCAGAGGGATACGGGAATTGTCGGGCGCTATCAGCAACACTCCTATCCCATACCCATGTTGATTTGACGCTCCGTCAAAGTACATCGTCCAAGTTTCCTCGTCGATATGTAGAATTGCTTCATCTGGGAATAGGTACTCAACTGCTTCATCCCCCTCAACCGGATGGTCGGCAAGGAACTCTGCTACTGCTCTGCCCTTCACTGACTTGCGCGTCACATATGTAAGATCAAATTAGAGAAACAAAGAACCAACGAGCTAGCCTACCGTACGGTTTCTCGAAAAGATACTTGATGGGATCAAGTCGTGAAACCAACATTACAAAGTGAGCTAACAGTAGTGCCAAGACTTCACGGTAGCCCATACCAAAAGACAAGCCTTTTCCAGTGGCGTATACCGGGTCTCATATTCCAGCATCTTCTTGCTCAAATAATAGATGGCTCTTTCCACCCTATCTTCTGATTCTTGTGCAAGCATGCGACCCATCGTGGTCTCATCAACAGTGATACAAAATCAACGGTTTCCCTGGTTCCGCTGGTGATAAAACGGGTGGGTTCTGTAGATATTCTTTAATCTGTTCGAAAGCAGCTTGGCATCGGCCGTCCCATTGGAATTTCTTGCCTTTCTTCAGGAGACCAAAAAGTGGTTCACAAGTCAAGGTTAGTTTTGAGATAAACCGTCTTATGAATTGCACTTTACCTAGAAAGCCTCGCACCTCTTTTTCAGTCCTTGGTGGTGGCATTTCTAGGATGGCCTTGATTTTGGAAGGGTCGACCTCGATGCCCCTTTGTGTGATCAGAAACTGACATTTTCCCATTTGTAACACCAAACGTACATTTAGAGGGTTTAGCATGGGAATTCCCTGATCCTTTGGAAGAACTTGTGCAAGGCGGTGTAGTGGCCCTCCCTTTCCTTGGACTTGACAATCATGTCGTCCACGTACACCTCAACCTCTTTGTGGATCATATCATGTAATATTGTGGTCGCGGCCCGTTGATAAGTAGCCCCAGCGTTCTTCAACCCAAACGGCATGACCCGATAGCAATATGTCCCCCACGGGGTGGTGAATGCAGTCTTTTCTCTGTCCTCTGGTGCCATCACAATCTGGTTGTACCCTGAGAAGCCATCCATGAACGAAAGCAAAGCATGCCCCGCTGTAAAGTCCACTAACTCGTCGATGTGTGGTAGGGGAAAGTCGTCCTTCGGACTAGCTCTGTTCAAATCCCTAAAATCCACGCACACTCGGATCCTGCCATCTTTCTTCGGCACCGGAACTATATTGGCCAACCAAGTGGGATATTCTGATACTAGCAGGAAGCCTGCGTCAATTTGCTTGGTGACCTCTTCTTTGATCTTGAGAGCCCAATCCGGGCGGATCCTTCTGAGCTTCTGCTTGATAGGTCGGGCCTCGGGGTCAAGGGGGATCCGGTCTTTGTACAATCTCAGGATCGATTCCAGGCATGTCTTCGTAGGACCACGCAAAAACATCTTTGAAATCTTTTAATAAAGCGACCATGCGCTCGCGTTCCTGCGAAGACAATGTGGACCCGATCTGGACCAGCCGCGGGTCCTCCTCAGTACCAATATTCACAGAAATGATTTCATCCGTTAAAGGTTTAACAAACCTCTCTTGCTCTTGCTCAATTAGTCTTTGCAAAACCGGAGGAACTTCGTCCTCGTCGTTTTGATCAAAATTTTGAAAGTCCTGATTTAAACAATAAATTAGGGGCACAGAAAAGTACTCGGAAACCACATTCACCTCATTCTCATTAAGTGCATCCAAATCGTCCAATTCTTCCGTTACAACAGACTCAAAAGAAAAGGAAAAAGACGACTGACAAGATCGGCATCCGGTTGACACCCCAGAGTACAGACTCAGACTCGGTCGAGCTTGGAATCGATTCCGACTCCACAAGACTCGGTGGAATCGGATCGGCTCACTACTGACCGGAATCTTTGGATAAGAATCCTCCTCGTCTTGCCAAATGAGAGAGGGTGCGATCGATCGTCCAAAATAGTCTTTGGTTGGCTCGCACGCTTTCATCTCCAATCATGGAAACCGCGACGTTATTCCCCAAGCAATCTGGTCGATCGGAGGATCGAGAGGAGACATGCTGCACCCCCATTTCCAATTCGATTGCCCTCGGGATCCTGCCGTATTCGCTCAATCTCGGTTATTGGGTGCTCGCTGCGTAGCGTCATCCCCGGATAGTTGCAGGTCGAAAAAGATTTCGAAACCTGGTACGCGCTTCTTCTCCGCGTTGAACCATGGTTCTGGGAAGCCACAAAATGGAAAGTCTTCCCCCTCCCGGACAAAGCGTCCGTTCAGGGTACCCCAGATGGGCCTATGCATTAGATCAAAAGGCTTCCCAGCCTGCTTCGCCCTGGCTCTGCCGGCCATTTCCTTCTTCTTCCTCGTCCAATCTTCTTTGGTGGGCAGATAACCCAATCCAAAGGTATGTGGATTATGTGGCACTTCGGCCAACGCTGCTACGCCTTTCCGGCCGCTTCTTCCCAATCCCATCCCCGGGATATGCTGTAGCTTGTTCATGAGGTAGACGGCTTGAGCGCTGACATACAAACCCTCATTCACAGCCATAATGTTCTGTACCACCCGACCTCGACCAAAGTAAATCCCGATATAAACATGTCCTCCATGCCGTGTTCAATCTCCAAGATCGTGAGATACCTCCTGAGGATGGATTGATGAGTTCCCAAAAACAATGGCTACTCCCTTTTTGTAGGGGTATTTCACCATTTGATGTAGAGTAGATGAGACGGCCTTCACCTGATGCAACCAGGGTCGCCCCAAAAGCATGTTAAAAGATGCAGGGACCTCCAGGACATGAAAATCTATTTCGTGTTGCCCAGGCCCAATCTTGGTTTGGATTTTTACTGTCCCCAGGACATCCCTGCTTGTATTATCATACGCTCTGATTACTTGAGTAGTCGGTGTGAAGTCTGCAGGCTTTAACCCAATTGCATAGGCCGTTCTGGCCGGACAAACGTTGATAGCGGACCCAGTGTCAACGAGCACCACCGGAATCCATTTGTCCCTGCACTCTACAGAGATGTAGAGAGGTCTGTTATGATCCACGCCCTCAGGCGGCAATTCCTTGTCCGTAAAGGTCAATGCCGGGGAACCTCCTCCCGGGAAGACCAAACCAACTAGTTGTTCCGGCGTAGTTTCAATGGAGAGTTTCGCTCTGTCCATGGCAGATAAGACAGCCTGCCGGTGCACCCTCGAAGCCATAAGCGGTCCCAAATGGAGATGTCCGCTGTATTTTCTTTAGTCGCTTGATGCGGCCTCTTCTTCTACTTGCTTCTTCGCTTTACGCCTCCTTATCTTTCCCTGATGCCTCGGGTTGATCAAGGTGTGGGGGCTTGAAATACCGCCCACTTCTAGTCATGTGGTCTACCTCCTCGAGGTACCAAGTCACCGTCTGGCACCCGCCGATCTTAAATACGTATTAGGTGGGCGAGGTATAAGTCGTCATCCTCCCACCACATTCCATTAGCATCTAGCGAGCATCCTGCAGTTCTCGTAAGTTTACGCTCTCGGCGTTTTCATTCCTCATGCTCACAGATGTTCGGTCTTTCGTGCGCAGACTCTCAACTTCCTCATGGTTCTTTGCTTTTCGAGCTCTCTCAGTGTTCCATCTCTTTTCTTGTTCCTCCAGTAACAACTGTGCGGTTCTCAAAATGATTCGTTCTGGCGAAATTCTTACCGGCGCTCTCCCAATGTAATTCGATCCTCGCCCTTCCGCCACAAATGGTACAATATCGGTGATCATCCAACCACCCGACGACTTCACGACTCCTCATCTTGAACGATTAATCGATGCATCCCCTGATTCCTGCTCGTAGAATTGAAGGTTGGCGAAGTCCTCTTCCACCGCAGTCAAATCATCCCCCGCTGATTCAAGCTTGTCCCCCCGGATCATACACAACTCAGCCTCTTCTGGTAACCCCATACTCAGCTTAGACTGGCTTGCTGACAAGATATATCGACTCGGATCATAAGCTCTGCCAGCTAAATTCTCAGATAGCTCCACCCCAGATTCAACAGTTCTGCTCTCCTCGAGCTCGCCTGTTCCATCCTCGGTGGTCACCACCTTTGGCTCGAGTTGGGATGTAGAGGTGTCCATCATGCACAAGTCCGTGCTATCGGGAGGATCACCTCCGGCTTGGGTAGGTGGGAGGAATGTAGATATCGGGATCGTAAGACACGCCCGGTGTGGATAAGGTTGACTCTTTTGGTGGATCTTGGTTGTGTTTGGGAGTGGGTTGTTTGTGACGTTGGGTCCTTGGGGAGGTAGAATGATGTTCTTGTCAATGAGGTCTTGAATCTCATGACGCAAATGTAACATTGGTCGGTGTCATGACCATCTTCTTTGGTGGTATTGGCAATATTTGGTGGGTTATGGGAAGGGGGAGTGGATTCGGTGAGGCCTCGGTTCCAAGGGTTTCAGTGCCCTTTCTCGACTAGAACCCGAGGACTTTAGACAAAGTCATATAGAGTGGGGAGAAGGTTCGTTGTCCCCTGGGTTGGTATCTTGGGGCTTGATTACTGCTCCCAGAGGCATCGGAAAAAGGTGTGGCCGCTGCGGACCTTGGTCGGGGAGGGGGAGTGGTGGTGACCATTCCAACTTCTGAAGTTCTGGTATTGGAAGAGCCACTCGGGGCCCGCATTATTACCACGGTTGAATGTTCTCCGGGGCTGATCCCGATCTTGGTCGAACAGACCCTGTTTCATCGCATCCTCTATTTGCATCCCCATATCATGCAGATCTGCGAAAGTGGGGAAGGGAACTACAATCATCTTCTTCATCAACGCCGGCTGGAGATTGCGCACAATCATCCGGATCTGATCTCTATCTGTTGGCCTTAAGGTCATCATTGATGCCTTCGCCCTCCACCGGGTCACAAAGTCAGAAAAAGATTCTTTGGGCTCCTGCCTCGTTGTCTCGAGATCCCGAGTGGTGATCTCGATCTGCGTGTTGTATTAATATTGTGCCACGAAGGCCTCGGCCATCTCATCCTGGGATTGATTTTCACCGATCTTCCAAACTTTGAATACCAAGTGGATGCCACACCGACAGGTTCGACCAACAAAGAAAGCTTTTGATGCGGGTTAGGCCCATTGGTCTTAGAACGTCGAGAATAGCCGAGGTGAACCATAGGATCCGGATCCATCAAAGCGATCGATCTGGGGCATCTTAAATCTATCCGTGAGTCACGGCTACATCAGTATAGCCGTCTTCAATACTTGGGATGGCCTTCACCCCTTGAGACTTCTTAAAGAGCTTCTCCAACTTGCACAATTTCAGAGCTGTCTGGTCTACCTCGAACTCAAATGGAGAGTCCGGATGGTTAGGTGTAATGTTTTGGGACGATTGTGGTAGAAGGGGCGAGCTAGCCTTGGAAGACCCGTGTCCTCTTGAATGTTTGGGGGTTTGGCGAATGTTCTGCTGATTCGGAGGGTATTCTGGCCTTTGGGCATTTTGAGGGTTCGAGGGGCATTCGCCAGCGTAGTTGCTCGTAATGGGGCCGGGTGGAGGAGGAGCTGATTTGAAGTCGTATTGCGTTCATTGTTATGTCGGTGATCAACTCGCATTTGGGCCATGATAACCGCTTTGTTATGCAGAAAATTCCGCCTGGCGGATAGCATCATCTTGCATTTGCTTCATGCTTTCAGCCATCTGGCGCATCATCGCCTCCAGAGCTGTATTCTGTTGTTCCATTTGAAGACCCGGCAGGCGTATCTCTATAGCAGAAACAGGAAGCTCAACCCGACTATCTGACACTATAGTAGACTGCTGTCCTGGTGATCTGTGCTCTGATATACTGTGCCTTCTCGGCCTCCTTCTGATAACAGGGGGTAGTGAGTGAAACACTGGATGTCCGTCAACTAGATCCTCGGATCGGTTGAGTCGGCGACCTCGTGTCCAGATTGCTTGGGGGGTATCGACGGGTTCGGAAGCAATTGTGCTACAAACTGTCCTAGCAAAAAGATAAATAAAGCGAAAAAGAAATAAATAACCAGAAATAAAACGGGCAGCATAACGGCTTAAATTGAATACACCACACACAGTCGGGTATACAACAACACACAGTTGGTAAAATTTGGCTATACATCCTCAAATCTTGGTCAATATTCTGTATCAACATTACGATAAATCAATCGATATCCGCGACAACCGATTCTCAACTTCGAATAACGCCCGCACTGATACCCAATCTGATAAACCGATGCCCGCAGGCCTGATGCCCAAACTCAACTGATACATGCATTCCCTGTAGAGACGCACTCTAACAAGCACATAACAGATAAGTGAGAGCCAAAACACCCCTATGTTGGGGTAGGGTTTCCCTGTCCTATTTTGTCAGGAACTAGGGGTTCACTATGCACGCAGCGGTTTCAAACAACCTATAAACGGGTGAGCAACCTGTCCTAGTTTGGAATGGTCACTATGGATCCGAATATGCACTAGGTCGAATGGTCAAGGGGTGCCCCAGAAACCGGGTTTGTGTTCCCATCTTGGCGAGCAGTAACGGTCGACCTTATGGACATGCCTTGACAAGACAAGCCTCCCAAGAAACCGCTCAGAATAGCGGATGGCAAACACGGTGTCCTAGGCCCACCAATGCAAATGCAATGCAAAGAAACACACAAGTGTAGTCAACACCAGGTATCATGAGTGCGAGGCAGGTTCTCTAAATGCCAACCAGAGTCGCCAGAATAACAAGCCCTGGGGACCTACAGTTCGGACTCGATTTTTGTTGCGGTTCCAAATCTCGAACCAAAGAGTCCAAATCCGGCAAATCGTTTTGAGAAAAACAGATTTTTTGAAAGAAGTGCCAAACATGGACTGCTTTGCCAGATAACAGAGTCGCCACCTAAATATTTTTTTAAAATGGGAAATTTAGGAAACCCTGACTCGGTGCCAAAAGGCCACGTGTCCGTCATCACCAAAGTTGGCTCGGGAACTTGGGTACGATTAGGGAAGGTCACATCGTGAGCACCCCCTCTCGCCCGGTCAAAGACCGGCCTCTACTAACCATGATATCTGTTTTTGAAAACATTGTATGCTCTTATTCCGATTATTAGCCTAGGATTACTATGTGATGCTCGCAGCAAACAAGTATAGACTGGGCCGTCTGAATTGGAACAAAACATTTCATGTTTGTTTGTGAAAGATGGTTTGCTACCCGCAGGTAGGCTTAAAATACAGATTTTGCCACAATCTAGTGGGCTTAACAAACAATTGATGAATTGCTCCAATTCAGATAACCCAACCTCCACCCACAGGCATTCAAGGCAGATATATCACATAAGCACTTAGCCTCATGGCAAGCATGCTATCATGGCAGCACTCACACGCATGCAAGGATGCTAAAGCATAAAACTCACCTAGTACTCCAAGCCAAAACAAAAGCTGATTAGAAATCATGTATGATCCTAAAATATACAGAATGCCTAATGCAACACATGCAAAATGCAACTATAGCAGGCTCGGCTATTCTAAATATGGCATATGAAATGCAACAGCTATCAAGTACTCAATTTGGAATTGAAATACAGATGCAGTTTGTATGATGCGCCGAGCCCGATGCATGCAATACAGATGAATGATGTAAACATGCTGTCATACTGTATGCTAATTGAAATATGCCCTATATCTAACCATTCAAAGCGGATAAATAAAAGGGAGAAAGAAATGGGGGTTGGAAGACATGCATCACACTCACGCACACTTATTACAGTTGTGCCCTCGCGCAGAGGGTCCGAATAAATATACAGTCCGAATAAAAGAATATACAGTCCAAATAAAAGAATAAAAAATTCTAATTAATTGATAATTAACTAAGAAAGCAGTAAAACTGGCATGCAAGCCAGGGACTGCCTTGCTTCTGATGTATGTTGCATGTTGGGCTGCCTGGCGCGGAAATCCACTGGGATGCCCTAATTAGCCTCTGTTTACACTTTCCCTCGAATTGCATGCCAGACTCCAGAAAGTTGATAATCCTTCATTTTTTTGCTGCAACGGAGAGCAGGAAAAGGGCATAGCAGTGTATTTCATGAATATATGCATGCCTCGATCCTCGTGCCACCAATCACGCATATCAATGCATGATGGCCGAGGGATCGGATTGCACAACTCAATATAGGATGAATGTAGAGGAATCGGAGTACGGAATGTACCTCGTTTCCCGTGCGATATGCATGATATGCATGAAATGCAACGAACATATGATATAGCATGCGCGATGCTATAAAAAAGAGATGTCTCGAAATGCGTTCCCACGGGCACGCAAACCGAGGCGATGATGAGAGATGAAAATCGGATAAAACCGAAGTGCCTCAAAGTGCGTGCCCACAGGCGCGCAAACCGAGGCGATGACGAAAGATGAAAATCGGATAAAACCGAAGTGCCTCGAAGTGCGTGCCCACAGGCGCGCAAACCGAGGCGATGACGAAAGATGAAAATCGGATAAAACCGAAGTGCCTCGAAACGCGTGCCCACAGGGGCGCAAATCGAGGCGATGATGAGAGATAAAAATCGGATAAAACCGAAGTGCCTCGGCGCGTGCCTGGTAGCGCCAAATGGAGGCGATGATGGAAGAATGAAAGTCGGATAAAACCGAAGTGCCTCGAAACGCGTGCCCACAGGCGCGCGAACCGAGGCGATGATGAAAGAATGAAAGTCGGATAAAACCGAAGTGCCTCCAGCAGCGTGCCCGCAGCGCCGCAAATCGAGGCGATGAAAGAATGAAAGTCGGATAAACCGAAGTGCCTCGGCAGCGTGCCTGTAGCGCCGTCGGCGATGATGAAATGAGACGAGATGGCATACGGAATGCAACGATGGGCTTACACCAATATGGGAGAGCCTCACTCACATAGGAGGCCGTCCGGATAAAAACAAAGTTGCCTCGAAAGCGTGCCGCGACACGCCGTCGAGGCAATGATGTAGAAGCATGAGAATGCAAGTTGGGCTTACGCCGACATGAGAGGGCCTCAACCACACTCACATAGGCTGCCGTCGGATAAAACAGGGGCGCCTCGAAAGGCGTGCACACTGGCACGCGAACCGAGGCAATGCAAAAATGATGCAAATGGCATAGGGAATGATGTGTAAGCATGGCAATGGAATTTCAGCACCTAAATAAAGGGGAAAACAGCCCCGAAACAATTTGAAATAACACTCGAAGCATGCATTCATCCCGAAAATGTGAAATTAAGCCCCGAAATGGCCTATAGCCATGCTATACGTGCAAGATATGATCATGGCAGCAAGAACAGTAGCAAGGCAGTCCCAAATATGGCATTTTTTTAGTAACAAACATGGCCAAAATGCAAGCATGGATAGATCAACAATAGCATGCAAAGTTAGTGGCCAAAAGAGGAGTATTGAGACAAGTGATATATGCAAACCCCAAATGGACAAACTTTATTCTACAACATTGAATATGAGATAAAAATAAGCACAATTTCAGAAGATGACATCCTCAAAATCAGAATAAAATCATGCTAACAATTCCATACAAAGTAGGCTTCCAAATAGGCTATATCATGAGACATGCAATACACACACCAAATGACAACACTTCCTTCATGAAATATGTAAAGGGGGGCAAAATAAGACCAAAACCAGTAGGGGTCGAAGTCCCAAAAACAAACACAAATAGGCCAAAAATTGCATGCAAAAATGGCACACTTGATGAAATTTGAAGGAAGTGGTGGATACAATGGCCAAATGAAGTTGAGCCCTTCTACAATGTTGTAGAGGGGCTCAAAATGAGCACAAAACCAGTAGGGGTCGGACCCCTAAAAACAAAAGGAAATAGGCCTAAACTAGCATGCAAGATAATGGCATAAAAGCTAGGTATTGAAACAAGTATATCATAGGAGCATCAAATGAAGTTGAGCCCTTATACAAAGTTGTAGAGGGGCTCAAAAAAAGCACAAAAGTAGTAGGGGTCGGAGCCCCAATTCTCAACCAATTGGAGTATAGAAATGAATCAAGAAAAAGCCCTAAAAGTTGGTTTTGAAGACTTACCCTTGAAGACTTGTCTTTCTTTGATTCTTGGCTTTGATTTGTAGCTCCTCAACCTCTGAAATTCACTTCCCAGCTGCTGGAAAGGTAGTAAGGATGGTGAGGCTAGGTGTTGATGAAGAGAAGACCTAGGGACTTAGAAGCTTTTTGAGGTTTTGAGCTATGAAAATGGAGGTTTTTGGAGAAGTGTTCTTGAAGACAAATTTTCCAACCTTGAAGAAGGAGAGGGAGGGCCCTTCAAATAGGCAAGAAATGGGGTGTAAAGGGAGAAAGCACCCAATCTTTCCCTCGAAATATCCCAGATGCCGGGATATGTTGGGAGATGTCAGGACATTTGGGGACAGTGGAAGCGAGGTGGCCAGTAAATTAATGTGGGAGGTGGCCGGCCACCCACTGTCGACCAACCCACCTAGCCGACCAAGCCACCCCAAAATCCAACTTCAAAATTTCTGGCCGACCACCATACAGGAGTGTCCTCCCAAGTGTGTAGAATAAGGCCCCAGGGTCGGAATCTGGCAACACTGAACCAGAAGTCACAACATAGAGCTTGAAGGAGAGGCTCAAAAATGAAAACAACAATTCTTTGGACCACTATGCCAAAGTGTCCTCGGATGTGTATAACAAGGATCCAAGGTTGGAATTTGGCAACAGGCGAGAGCCACAACATAGAGCTTGAAGGAGGCCCAAAATGAAACCACAATTTCTGGCCGACCACCAACCTAGGGTCCTCCTAGATGCCCTCATCACAGATATGTAGCTTTGGTTGGAAGAAAATACCCCCAAGGTGTTCAACATTGGCGGAAGTGAGAAAAAGCGGGCTCGGGAGGAAGCGAACGGTTATCTGGGATAATTGCTGGCCTCCACCCCGATGATCTTCACGATGTTGAAGCAGAGGTACACATAATTTTGAACAAAACTAATGAGAAATGAGCGTTGGGGCCAAAAGCAAATCGGGATCGAAAATGAAAGCGAGTCTTGGGAAGTGGTGTTGACATCGAAGTGGGTATCTGCGACCCAGTGTCTCTGGAATGAAAAAGCAGTACTGCCAAAAACCGGAGAAAATGGATCTTGAAATGAATGTTCGGGACCAAAACCGCTCAATTTGGGGTCCGGCGGCTATAAACACAAAGCGGCATCTGACCACGAAGTGGCATCGAGAACCTCGGGGTTCCTCGAAATATTAAACAGAGGTCTGCCAAAAACCGAGAAAGGCGATGCAAAATGGCTCGGGACCAAAACCGCGGTTTGGGGTCGAAAATGGTCGCCGAACGCATGGTGTTAATTGCGAAGTGGGCATCGGGGCCCAGTGTCCTCGAAACACTAAAACAGAGCACATGCCAAAAACCGGAGGAGGCGATGCAAAATGGCTTCGGGACCAAAACCGCGGTTTGGGGTCGAAAATGAAATCATAAGACACCGTGGTGTTCGGCTGCGAAGTGGGCATCAGGGGCCCTAGTGTCCCTCGCAACACTAAAACAGAGGCACATGCCAAATACCGGAGAACTCGGAGATGGTTGGGCGGGCCCGTGCCGAGGCACTGAGCAGCGGCTCAGCAGGAGGCAAGACTCGAAATGGGCAAAATGGCCTCTGACCACGAACGTAGCTCACGGCCACCGGAGATATTCTCTGAGACCACTCCCTTCCTCGGGAAGAAAAGCAGAGAAAACCAGTTATGGCAAACCGAGACAAGGTAGAGATGGTTGGAAGTCGGGAGGCGGGACGCTGGCCGTGACTCAGGACTTCTGAATTTCAACATGCAATATCACCGAGCGCTCAACCGGCGACGTCTGAGTCTTAAGGTCGGTCAAAAATGGGGTGTCTACACATACCTGTAGTCTCAAAAGGTTGTGGATACTTTTGTCTCATTTCATCCGCAAGTTCCCAACTAGCTTCTCTTTCCGAGTGATTGCTCCATTGAACATTAACGTAGTGGATGACTCGGCGCCTCAAAACTTGCTCCTTCTTATCAACAATTCTTCTGAGGTGTTCCTCATAGGTCAAATCCTCCTTAAACTATAACAGTGCATGATCAATCACATGATTGGGATTCGGTATATACTTCCTCAACATCGAAACATGGAAGACATTATGAACTCCAACTAGTGAAGGTGGTAGGGCAAGTCTGTAAGCTACTTCTCCAATTCGATCTAAAACCTCAAATGGTCTAACAAATCTAGGACTCAATTTACCATGAACACCAAACCTCATTACTCTTTTCATAGGAGACACCTTAAGGAACACATGGTCTCTAACCCCAAACACCAAATCGCGTCTCCTGTTATCTGCAGAACTTTTCTATCTACTCTGTGCAGTGCAAAGTCGCTCTCTAATAAGATTGATCTTGTCCACTGTTTATTGCACAATCTCAAGCCCTAACAACTTCCTTTCGCCCACATCATCCCAACAAATAGGTGATCTACACTTCCGTCCATATAAAGCCTCATATGGTGCCATCTGAATGCTCGCATGATAACTATTATTATAACAGAATTCCACTAAGGCCAAATGCTCATCTCAAGAACCTCCAAGATCAATAATACAGGCCCTCAACATGTCTTCAAGAGTCTAAATAGTTCTATATGACTGTCCATCAGTTTGAGGATGAAAGGCCATGCTAAAATTCAAACTAGTACCCAAAACTGTATTCAAACTCCTCCAAAACATACATACAAATCTGCTATCTCTATCAGACACTATGGTCACCGGAATACCATGCAACTTCACAATCTCCTTGATATACAATTTTGCAAACCTCTCTAAGGAGAACCCTACCTTAAAAGCTAGAAAGTGAGCGGATTTGGTCAATCGATCAACGATAACCCAAATAGCATTATTACCACCTTGGGTCCTAGGCAACACCGTCATAAAATCCATGGTAATATGTTCCCACTTCCACCCGGGAATAGGAAGAGGTTGTAACTTACCTGCAGGTCTCTGATGTTTAACTTTCACTTGTTGACATACTAAACATTGAGCAACATACCAAGCAATTTCCCTCTTCATATTATTCCACCAAAAGTTCATCTTTAAGTCTTTATACATTTTAGTGCTCCCTGGATGTACAGTATACCCTGAACTGTGAGCTTCTCTCAGGATTTCTCTCTTGAGCTCTAAATCATTGGGCACACACAACCTCTCTCCAAATCTCAAGGTTATATCTTTATGTATACAAAATTCCATTTGTAGCCCTATTTCCATTTCAGCCTTAAGTTTTTGCAACTGAGGATCTCTTCCTTGAGCATCTTTAATTCTATCAATCAATGTGGGTTGAACTCTAAGGTTTGCCAACTGCACTCCATGGTTGTGCCATCTAATCTCGATATTCAACCTTCGCAATTTCTCCAAGATATTGTTTTGGTCAGTGATCAAGGTAGCCAAATTACTCGAGGTCTTTCTACTTAAGGCATCCGCCACTGCATTGGCTTTTCCTGGATGATAATTGATAGTCAAATCATAGTCCTTTAATAGCTCTAACCATGGCCTTTGCCTCATATTGAATTATTTTTGGTGAAAATATACTTTAGACTTTTATGATCGGTGAATATCTCACATTTCACCCTATACGGGGTAATGCCTCCAGTTTTCAAGGCAAACACCACTGCAGACCAACTCCAAATCATCGTGGGATAATTACGCTCATATGCCTTCAAGCGCCTGAACACATATGCCACTACCTTATCATTCTATATCGAGGACACAACCCAAGCCCATCTTCTATGCATCACTATAGATGGTAAAACCTTCATTTTAGAGACGGAACTATAAGTCTTTGGAGCACACACTAATCGACTCTTTAGATCACGGAAACTCTTCTCACAATCATTAGACCACTCAAATTTAACCCTTTTTGTGTTAAGCAGGTCAAAGGCATAGAAATTCAGAAAAATCTCTCAAGAAACCTTCTATAATATCCTGCTAAACCCAAGAAGCTACTAATTTCAGTGACACTAGTGGGCCTATTCCACTCTACCACTGCCTCCACTTTCTTGGGGTCAACAAACACCTCGTCTTTAGATATCACATGACCCAAAAATAATACACTCTCCAACTAAAATTCATAATTCTTTAATTTAGCAAATAATTTCTTCTCTCTTAATATCTGCAACACTATTCTCAGATATTCTTCGTGATGCTCTTTACTTTTCGAGTACACAAGAATGTCATCAATAAAAACTACCACAAACTAATCTAAGAAGGGTTTACATACTTTATTCATTAAATCCATAAAATCTATAGGCGCATTGGTCAACCAAGCGCCATCACTAAAATTCATAATGCCCATACCTAGTTAGGAAGAATTTGTCTTAGGTATATTTTCCACATTAACCTTTAGTGGTGATAGCGAGCGAAGGTCAATCTTAGAAAAGACTTGTGCTCCTTGCAACTAATCAAATAGGTCATCTAATGCGGGCAAAGGATATTTATTTGAATTGTCACCTTGTTTAACTCTCGATAATCAATGCAAAAGCGAAAACTACTATCCTTCTTTTCACAAATAAAGCAGAGCACCCGAGGAGAAACACTAGGCCTAATAAAGCCCTTATCTAGTAGCTCTTGTAATTGTTCCTTCAACTCTTTCAACTCTCTTTGGGGCATCCGTCTGAGCCTTGGAGATAGGACTCGTCTTGGGGTATCAATCCGATGGCAAACTCAATCTCTCTATCTGGTGGCAACCTGGTAAGTCTTGAGAAAAACATCGGAAATTCCTTTACAATTAGAATATCCTCTAACTTCAATTCGGTCTCATGGGTATCTCTCACAGAAGCTAAATAGCCCTCGCAACCATTTCTTAATAACCGTCTAGCTTGCAAAGCTGAGATTACCGGAGGAGGAGTGTTAACTGCACTACCCACAAAACAAAATTCCGGTTGGTCAGGAATCTGAAATACTACCCTTTTGCCTCGACAATCAATAGAAGCATAATTGGTTGCCAGCCAATCCATCCCAAGAATTATGTCAAAGTCCCGCATATCTAAAACAGTCAAGTCTATAAGTAATTTCCTGCCATCTATACTAACCACACGAGATTTGCAAACTAAGTTAGCAACCATAACCCCTCCTATCGGGGTTTCAACACATAAGTCGATCTCTCTGGGGACACATTTCCATCCATATTTCTCAACAAATCCCATAGACACAAATGAATTGGTAGCGCCAGAATCAAATAACACATGTGCATAAACAGAAGACACTAAAACAGTACCTGACACCACCATGTTGGAAGTCTGAACATGTTGTTGTGTGAGTCGTACACTAGGCCTTGAGTCTTTGGCTTATGACCTCCATTTTTCTTTTGATTTCACGAAGACCCTTTGTGCATTAATGCTCTTTTATTTGTCCATGTTTTACATTCGGTTTCATGCCTTTTCGATTAGGGCAATCAACTATCACTGTGCCTTTGTTGCCCTTGGAGAAACAAGCCCTAGTATTCAACGACACTCACTATCGATGGAACCCATTACATCTAGTGCCTTGTACGATCGTTACGCTTATCAACACCACCACCCACCGTTCGACTTCCAACTCCCAACCAAGAAGTGGTTTGTCTCTTTGCATTGCCCTTGAGCTGTTGTTAGTTTGAAAGTTGGAAGAACTAGGTCTCTTCTTATAATTCTCTTTTTTCTCTTCTTGGGCTCTAGTGAGGCCACTCTCAATAACAATGCCTTATATAGTGATCCAAGTCTTTCGGGACCTTGATTGTGTTAGGACTTGGGTTCCGTGGTTGTATGTTGTGTCTCGTCTCATTTCCTCTCTTTAATTCTTTGAAATTGAGTTTTGGGACTTGTTGGGTGAGTTTGGAGCAGGTTGGTTGTGAGTTGAGTGCAGATGGTTCTTGCTTAGGTTTTGGCTTCTTCACTCAGCGAGGCTTTTTGCGCTCGGCGAGCCTTAGTTATTACTTCTTCGCTCGGCGGGGTTTTGCCCTCGGCGAAGATTGAGGGTCTTCAAGTTTCTTTCTTAGATGCAACTTTTGCTCGGCGAGCCTCGTGTTATTTGTTCCTTCGCTCGGTGAGAACTCTTACGCTCGAGCATCGTATGCATTTGTGGCGAACCTAAAGCTTTGCATTGTGTGCTCGGCGACACTTCTTGCACTTTCGGCGAGGCCTTTTGTTGTGTCTGGTCGCTCGGCGACAACTCCTTCGCTTCGGCGAGCCTCGCATATATCGATTCATGGCGAGAGATGGTTTACACTATTTTTGACCTTCTTTCTTCTTCAAAACTCTAGATCGGCAGCTCTCCTCTCTAAAATACTCCTTCTCTCTACAAATACTCCATGATTTAGGGCTTTCCTATCCTACACCCTTTGTTAAAAAGCTAGAGTTTTGAATGGGCTTCCTTTTGATCCGAAAAAATGTGGGATTTGAAGCATCTTTGGGTTTCTCTTTTCTTCTCCTTTGAGCTTCTACACTTGAGGTAGGGATATTCTACTCTCTTATATGGGTTTTAACATAGATATTGTCATCTTGTATAAATGGTGGGATTTGGGTGAAGTTAGGGTTGGGATTGAAATTGTGAAAGAGGGGTTTTCTATTTTGGGCTCCATAGGTGTATGTGAGGTCTTGAAAATGGGGTTATTTGTGTATAATGGATGAAACTTGGCCTTGGGTGCAATATTTGAGAAAAGGGAGAAAAATGTCCTAATTGGAAGTAAATAAATTATTTTTATAAATAATGAAATCGGTGGAAATATGAAAGTGGTTTGGGAATTATGAAATTGGGGAAAATTGTGATTAAATAGTGTAGTTGGATTGATAACTCACTCACCTATGGAAAAGTTGATAAATTATCTGTTTAGAAATATCTGTTTTGGGCTATCGGTGGAGGGTAGTCATGATTGTTGTAGAAACTGCATGATGATTAGGTGAATTGAAACTAATCAATTGGATTATGTCATTGAATATGATGGTTGGATTAAACCATTGAATATGTGATTTATTTAGTCATTGTATATGACAACGTGTTTAAATACATTGTATATGTAATCCATTGTTTGGGGGGAGATAGGGGATGTACTCCATTGTTTGGGAGGAGATAGGAGATGGACTCCATTGATAATTAAGTTGGCCGGAGTGTCTAGGGTGAAAGTCCCGAAATCTTATATATATATTTGGGTCTTGGTTCCTCGGGCGTAGTTAGTAAAATGGCAAGAAATAGAAATGTTAAATTGATATATATGTTGAAGTGTGAACCATTGAGTTGTAGTCTCATTTTGGTTGTTTTGATAAATAACGAATTTGGTTAATTGATTTTATCTTAAACGGAAGAACGGAAATGACTTGAGATTTTGGTTATCTATATCGAATGAACTTGAAAAAAATATTTATTGGTTAAGAATGTTGCCACATTTATCTTATGATCATATTTTAGTTAATTCTCATATACTGTTTAGCATATCTCTACTGGGCTTTGGCTCACCCTACTTGGGACACCATTTTCAGGTACAGGTGATATGCCACCTCCAAGGTCATAGCTTGGGAGGCTTAGGGGCCGGAGGCTCCACTTTTGTATATTTTGTTTTGTGTTCAATGTAAATTCAAGCTGAGGGCTTTATATGTAAAAGAGTTAGGACTCTTCTTTTGTTGTAACCAAGTGATAACTTGGAAAGCTGTAAGCCCATAAGGCATTTATTTTGTTGATTGTCAGTTAGAGTTACATGCTATAGTTTCAAGATGAATATTTATGAAAGTGTAAGGCATGTAATATCTTTTGTAATATGGACTCTGATGAATGAAAATATAACTTTTCTATTATGTCTATAGATCTTGTGAATGATTGATTTATGTATTTTTGAGGGCGTTACACCTTATTCAACACTGCTCCAAAAGTAGGTAACTCGAAAGGAACCACCTGTTGCATAATGTTTGTTCTTAGCCCACCTTCAAACTTTCGTGCTCTGCTATCCTTGTCTGCTTCAAATGCTGATGCAAATTTAGACAACTTCGTAAACTTGGCTTCATATTCTGCAACCGTCTTATTCCCTTGCTCCAAGTTCGAAAATTCCCTCTGTTTTTGTAAATGAACACTCCTAGGGGAGTATTTCTCATTGAATGCATTCTTAAACCTTTCCCATGTATAGGGGTTGGCATCATGCTCATGTATGCGCTTCTCCATCTGCCACCAATCATTAGCTATCCCTTGTAGCATAAACGTAGCATAGGTCACCTTCTGGTCATCCGTACACTCAAAAAGCGAAACAACTTTTCCATTTACATCAACCATTTTTCAGCCTCCAAAGGGTCTATGGCTCCGTCAAATGCCAAGGCTATCTTCTTAAACTCAGTAATGTTACAACATGACCTTGGTTGTGGCCCAACACTTGGCTGCATCCGTTGTTGTTGCTCCATAAGTCTAGTCAAGTTATTCTCTATGGTGGTTTGTTGTTGCACCACCGACCAAAATCTGAAGCACTTGAACCATTCAAGCTGGATTGGGGATTGCGACTTGTTCTTGTTGTCCTAACTCTTGCCCTGATTTCCTCGATTGCTTGAGAACCACTACCATTATTAGTCACATTCCTACCGATTGTTATTACTCGTCCGTCGATTTGTTTGACCCTGGTGAGTATTCCTATCCATATTTGCCAATGTCTCCTCATATTTCATTGTAACCTAAATGCATCAATAATAAAACCTCATCTTGTTCTATTCTCAAGTCCCTATAACATGTAAATAAAATTAACATTATACCAAATTATAAGCGTTCCCAATCCTACATCTACCCAATCTCACCACTATTCTATACCAACCTTTAAAATTACAACCTGGCTCTGATACCACAAAACTGTCACGCCCCAAGCTCCGTGACAACGCCGCACACTCATTTAAGTGAGCATGCAAGGCTAAGAGTCCAATCACAAAAACCAACAATGTAAAATACTCAAATTAAATCTTTAATTATCATAATGCCAAAATCCATAAAAATAAGTAATTCTTATCATATGAAATTGTCCACTAAGTCCACTAATATAATCCACTAACAAAATAATAATCCAAGTACTTAAATCATAGTCCTATTCTCGGCACTCCCACAAGTAAAAAACCCCGCGCAACTCTACTCCTCAGAATCTGAAAAAAAATAAAATAAGGCTAAGCTAGACAACCCAGTAAATAACCAACCATCACTGCTAGCTGGATCAAGTATACAAAAAAAATAAAATAAAATAAATAGTCGATAACCAATAAATATATTTTTTGCTACAATTCAATAAATGAACAATTATTTTGCAAGATAGTTTCATAGCTGAAAATAAACAATGTAGCAATACATTTTAATTGAAAAGACAATGAGGTAATTTGACGAAATTTCGTTGTTCAAAATTGATGGTTCGATATTCAATGGTTCAATGATGCGATTCACAAAACCCAAGTCTTGGTGACTATGGCCACTTAACTTGTGACAAGGCCCAAAAAACCACACATAGGCGGTGGTAAAGCCCCAAAAACTAGTTTACGTGCCAATAAATAACCCCCATTGGCTAGAGTCCAAATCATAGTCGAGACTAGAGTGATGTTCAAAATTCAAACAATATACAACTTTTAAATAAAATATTGATATTTTTAGAATAAACATTTAGTACAATTTTTAGAATAGTTCACAAAATATTCAAATAATTTTCATAATAATATTAAATCTTTGTTTTATACTTGACCCATATTTTATTTTAAGAGAACATGAAGGCTATAAATAAATACTTATAATTTTAAGCGATTCAATAGGAATAAAAATGTACCACGGTGATGAGGGTTACTTACCTCAAGCGCTTGAAAAAATATTCAACACCAATTCCAACCACCTGCTCCACCACTTCAATCACCCAAACCTAATAAATAAAACCTCAAATAAATTAATATTTTTTTAAGTATTATATACACCCACAAAAGCCCCATCATATTAGATTAATGTATTGCTTTAATATCCAAATGACCAAACCATTCAACCCAACTTTATAGCCAAACACACCCTTACCCATGATACAAAACTCCACTATTTCTATTACCCACCCAAAGTCACACTTACACGTTGCACCCAATTTTCAAAACCTAAGTAGGCACCTACAAATCTTCCAAATCCCCGTAATGCATTGATTGTTTAATTCCTCAACATAAACTTAATAATCAACAGTACAAGAAGATTTTTACCTCAACCAATGGGTGTCCCAATATCACCCAACGTGCTGCCTCCAATTCTTATTGCAGCCTCACTTGAACCTCTCTTCTCTTTTTCTTTTTTTCTTTTTTTTTTCTTTTACCTTCTCAAACCCTTGCCGCCTACGGAGCAAATCACCAGCCTCTGTTTTGTTTGTTTCCCAAGACTTAAAGTCACAACAAGTGGGCTTATTAACCTAATTCCTCAAAATTACAAAATTACGCATCTAAGTAATAGAAAATATAATGCCATCTCATAACTAATTCTTTGATATTAATAAATGACCCATATAAATTAATTAAATTACTAATCTATCTAATAAAATAATTCTTCACACAACTCGGGTTTCTGGTCTCAACCCCATAGCCGGTAATGGAAAGTGAGGCGTTCTGCTGGTTACAGGCTGAGTGATGGGGTTGGGTGTGCTCACTGTGGTCACCCACTCCAGCAACACCCTTCCATTTGACCTGCCACTTTAGTGCCTCCATCTCTGCTGCCATCCTTCAAATGATGGCACCTTGATCTCTCAACTTATGCTTCAGGCGCTAAGCGTGCGATTCTCTTCGCTGCCGGTGCCTGTCGGGGCTTCGTGAGTGATCAGTACTCCTTGCGCACTTGTCTCGCGCATCTCTGGGGAGTCTTCTAGGAGAGGTCTCCAAACCAGCTATGGCAGGGATGACAGGAAAACCATCTCTTCTTCGGACGGACTCTGGAGTGATATCATCAATGGTGGACAATAGTACGCAGTCGTTGTTCGCCATGAAAGATGATCGGAAGAGCTTTGAGGACAAGGTTTTGTCTGCCAAGGAGAGCTTCCCATAGACGGTGCTAATTGTACGGGAGGCAAATATCCGACGTTGCCCGTACTCCTTGTGTCTAAGCTGCGCTCCGCTCCGATCAACCTAAGAATACAATGAGGGTGAGTTACCCGGCGGTGTGTTGCCGAAAAACCCCTCCGACGATCAAGTTAGTATACTTAGTGGGAGGGGGAGAGAGAGAGAGAGAGAGAGAGATGGGAGGAGACAAAGTGGTAGGTGAGTTCTGATTTGAGGATGTTCCAGACCTGACTTTGGGGGTGTAGCTCCATTTATATAACTTCTGCGTGCGTTTCTGCGTCCACTCACCTTTGGACGGGTGGACCTACTCTCCTTTCCCATTTTCCCACATGTCAGCGCAAATACAGCTAAACACCACCTAACAAAACTGCCAAACGGCTTCAACGTGCACGGACAGTGCAATCCCCTTCCCTCAGTCTCGCGGTGCCGCATAGCACTCTTGACCGAGATACGCATAGTACGGAGCCATGCCATCACTCAACAACTGAGCTACTTGTACGGTTTCTTTAACAACTCCGTACCATGGCTCGACCGAGCAGAAGCTCGGTTCATCACGACGAAAAGACTAATCCAGCCCAACTCTAAATAGTGCATAACTCCCCGCACCGTTCATCCACCATTATTCTCACCCAACTGGAATAATACCTCTATTTATCGCGCTTAAGGCGGTAGAAGCGAAAATCCTAATTCCAGCCCAACCAGCTCGGTCCAACGTTTCGTTCACAAACCTCCCTCTCAATATGATATACACTATTTGAGGAGTGGGTACCTTAGTGTTTCCCTACATTTAGTTATATCATTTGTGGTATTTTGTTATATCCCATTTGCAATTTTAAGTGATTACCGGCCTACTTAAATGTTAGACTAAAATAGGCCATGAACTTATATTATAGGAAAAAGGAGATATAACCATGTTTTTTTGGTGGCGTTTTTGACAAATGTAAATACGATCTCATTAACAAATCTTTTAAATTCGATTATGCTATCTGAGTTTATTAGCAAATGGAAGGATAGCGGGTATGAAACGAAGGGTAACATTTGTATTAGTAAAAGCGACATAGTTTTGTGTAGGTGAAATAAGGATTTTTTCCTTTTACAAAGGTAATTGTACCTAGGGAATCCAAATCTATCTAGATATGTTTTTCGATTTACATCGATTGAGCGAGCGTGACTTAAGAGAGAGAGAGAGAGATGGTTTTTGATTTCCATCGATTTTTAGTGATTTTGATCTAGAAAATCTTGTTCTCCTCTTGACTTGGCGTATATCTTCGAGATTGTTCGAATTCTTCTGATCTAAATCGATCTAGGGCTCAAGGTAAGGGTTTTCTGACCTAGATTCGCTAAGTTCACTCAAGATCTGTAAAATCTGGGAAATTATTTAATAATCCCAGAACACCACGTGACCGTACTCCAAGCCAATCACTAATTACTTAGCCCCCATGTTGTTCCCCATCCCCAACATAAATCGTGGGCCCCTACCTCTCTCTACCAATCAAAACCTTATGGAGCACCACATATCCATACTCCTGAAATACTGAATAATCACTCGTAAAATCTCATGGTTAAAACAACGATTTGGAGTATATTTTTGGTTAATGTTTGTAGATTCACTTGCATTTTTTCTTTTGTTTTGTGTTCTTTCTCTGCATCTGTGGTCTTTTGCTCTTTCTAGTCCATGCAATGGGATACATGGAAAACTTTTCTCATTCATGGCGAGTGGATTTTGTCTAGGGTTTGGAGTCTTGTGTCAGTGTCTCCAGACAATCAACAATTAATATAATCGAGATGGGCCATGAGTAGAAGTTAACGATCTAGAGACGTAGATCTTATTCTTAGATCTGCTATCTCTTCAATCAGATCTGCAAATATCAAGTCTAAATTCTATTCGTTACTTTCTTCTAGTTTTGATTGGATTTATGCTTAAGCCACAATATTATTTTGAGTAGTTGGAAAATGTGTTTGATTTTAGTTTTTGACATAGAATTAAACTCAACTAAAGAATAGATTAAACTCAACTCAACAAAGCCTTGTCCCCATTATTTTGGGGTTTGAAACACACATCTTGTTATGTCACATGGGTATTATGCTATTTATTAATAATCGTACATGTTAACTTGTTGTATTCTATCTATATGTGTAGGCTGTGGCAAGGGCAAATGCATGTTGTTGGTCTAAACAAAGGGATGAGTTTTTGGTGTATACATTAAGGTACTAAATGTTTTTGGTGAGGCTTGGTAAGAATAGTGTGGAGGAAGTATATCTTTGCTATATTCGTCATATAGCTATTAGGTAGATTTAAGTGATAACAAATCCTCTCATCTTATCATCTTATCGACACTTTGGGATCTGGAGCTATTTTATTTGTCAGGATGTGATTTGTTTATTTGTTTTGGTTTTCATCAATTTACATTCCATCACTCTTGTTTTGATTTGTTTTATTTAGCTTGCTAAGTATTCAACTTCAGTATTTGAGTTGCTGTAGTGCAAGGAGGAGTTCTTCAATGCCCATTGGGACACCAAGAAAAAAACACGTAGATCTGGTAAGTTTAATTGAAACTCTGAACTCTCTTTGGTTGTTTAAATTTATTTTTTTTTTCATTCTTCTGTGAAATATTGATTTCTTTTTAAAAAAAAATTATCTTTGTTCCACTTGCCTATATTTCTTGGAATCAAAGGTCTAAAACCTTAGATTTTCTATTATATTGTCTTCAATCAGGGATATAAAGTGAGATTGTTTACTAATTTCGGATGCTTCAAATTTTATTTTTTTTAAAGAATAATATTTACTTGTATGTTTCAAATATAGCAATTTTCACTTGATTCTTATATCAAATTCACGTGTTCTGACACTTTTGGTAATTCTGTTCATTTCCCCCCCTCCCCCCCCCCCAAAAAAAAAAGAAATGTGAGTTTTTGAAACTCCAATGAAGATAGCTCTCTAGATTTGGCAAATGTATTTTTTGAGATAGTACTAGGAACATAAGTTATTAAATTTGAGATATCTATCATATTTCTCATAGCTTTTCCATGCCATTAGTCCTTTCTCATCAAGAAATTTTGTTTTATGTGTAGCTGTGCACATGGTATCCTCTATTTATGCTTCAGGTTCATGTATTACCTTTCTTTATAAAGGTGTGGTATAACTCTTTCTCTACTTGCCAGTTTTTTTTTTTTAGTATAATTTCTTACAGTGAAGCGTCACGAGAACTCTCAGAGCTCGCATTCTTTGCGAGGCCGCAATTCTCGTTTTGTTCTATGAGCTACTACAGTTTGGACTCAATGTCACGGTTGAATCTAATCTCACAATGTGCTATCTTGAGGCCGATAAATCACCAAAGAGTCCAAATCACAAATCGTTTTGGAAAAGCGATTTTTATAAAGAAGTGCCAAACATGGACTGCTCTGCCAGATACAGAGTCGCCACCTAAATATTTTATTTTGGGGGAAATTTAGGAAACCCTGACTTGTGCCTAAGGCCACGTGTCCGTCATCACCAAAGTTGCCTCGGCTCGGGAACTTGGGTACGAGAGGGGAAGGTCATGCAATGAGCACCCCTGCTCTCCCGATCAAAGATCGGCCTGTACTAAGCATGATATCTTGTTTTTGAAAACACGTGTGCTCTTATTCCGGTTAATTAGCTAATCTTACTACGTGATGTGCACAGTAAGCAAGTATAGACTAGATCGCCTAATTTGGAACAAAACATTGCATATCCGTTTGTTTGGAAAGTGGTTCAAAGTTTGCTACTACTTAAGTAGGCTAAAATCACGGATTTTGATGAATTGTTCCAATTCAAGTAATCAACCTTCACCCACGAGCATTGAGCGATTAATCACATAAGCAATTAGCCTCATGGCAAGCATGCTAACATGGCAATCAATAACACACATGCAATATGCTAAAGCATAAACACTCACGATGTACTCCAAGCCAAAACAAAGAACCGATTAGAAATCATGCATGATCCTAGTTCATTTTAAGATGGCTAATGCAACACATGCGAAAATGCAACTAAAATAGGCTCGGCTACCTAGAATGTCATCGCGAAATGCAACTTGGTAACATCTTTGTTGAACACGTATTCAAGTAAATGTATTGAAATATAATGCAATTAGTATGATGTGCGCAGCAGTGCATGCAATACAAATGAATGGATACAAACATATGAGCATAAGGTATGCTAAATGAAATATGCCCTAAAACTAACCATAAATGGCGATTAAGTAAAAGGAGAAAGAAATGGGGGTTGGAAGACATGCATCACACATACGCTTATTACAACAACATGCCCTCTCGAAGAAGGGACGAATAAGAAGCTAACTAGCTATTCTAAGCTAATTAAACTAATTATTACACAATAAATTAATTAACTAATCCTAGTTAACTAATTATTACAAAACAAATTAAAATAGCTAAACGCATTAACTATTAAAGTACAAACCAAAGCATAAACTAGCTATCTAAGCATGGCAGCTAAGGAAAGCAATAAAATAGGAGGTTCTCAGAGGGAGAAGGCTGGATGCATGCTCGGTCGCCTCGTTCGGAAATCCAATGCGATGCCCTGATTTGCCTCTGTTTTCATTTGTTCTCAGAACATTGCATCAAGCTCCAGAAAGCTGAAACTCCACCTGGGGAACCCTGTGGGAGGGTGGCCGACCATTTTGTTCTCTCCAGACACCTGCCGACCACTTTTTGTTGTTGCAGAACAGAAAAAGTGGTCGACGGCTAATTCTGCTGACGCTGACCGGTTAATGGTTGCTAGATTCCACTTTGCTGCAACAAAGAGCAAGAAAGGGCATGGCAATGTATTTGCAAGATATGTGTGCACAACCACCCTCCCTATTATGTCATGAACTCAAGGGAGTGTGGTTCTCGACCCTCGGGCCATCAATCACGCATTTCAATGCATGATGGCCGAGAGGCGAAGTTGCACAATTCAATATGAAATGAATGCACAAGTAAACACATAAGGCCTAAAACTCTATCATGTGTGATCAACAGCGTCGGCGACCAAGAATTAAGGCACGTTTCATCACTTGAAGTATGAAACGTCCCTCGTTTCTTGTGTTTGGCCTAACACCTATTCCAAACAACAATGCAACACAAGTAACATGGAAAACATGCAATGTAACTTAAGCATGCAAACATGCAACTACATGGCATACTCAATGCAATGAACAATATGGCATACTCAATGCAATAAACAATATGGCATACTCAATAGACTTAAACCAAAAGGGTAGACCTCAGTCATGCCCAAAATCAGTGGCCATTGGTGATAAAATAAAGGCACATAAAGCATATACAAGCATGCACATGCAATGGCCCATCAAAGAGGCCTAAGGGCACAACTCTCAAGAGTGCTCAAAGAATGACAAACATGGAAGTGTAACAACACTAAATGCCTTTGAAATTAAGTAAGAAATGATGCCAAATCATTCAAACAAAGCAAGTAAAGCATGCAAGAGTCCTAAGGCATGAAAGCTAGTGAAGAGGACTACAAAGGAAGCATGCAATACATGGCACAAATGCATGAACCAATCATGAATGAGCTTAAATAGGTCAAAACAAGGACCTAAACATGCCGAGATGAGGGCCCAAATACCTAGGCATGCAAGCATACAAGTTAAGTCAAAACAAGGCAACAAATGCACAACACTCAAAGGCACTTAAAGAGTGAATGAAGTGGAAACATGGCAGTCCTAGATGCTCTGAAATGTCATGTTAGATGATGCCAAATCATGTACACAACACAAATGAAGCATACTATGGTGCCCAAAGCTTGAAGCAAGCAAGAGCACTTGTACTACAACTATACAAAACATGAAGCATATGGAAAAGGCAACCCAAAACAATCTTAGTACATATTAAAATGAGTCTAAAACATGCATGGAAGGAAGCCAAAATATGCTAGCATGAAGGGCATAAGACATGGAATATGCAAGGCAAATAGGGTGGATTACACTACACCTACTAAGACCAAGCATGAGATGACTTAAGCAACAAAAATCAGAGTTATATCATGGCAAAATAACCCCAAATAAACACTGAAATGATAGTGGCAAGCTTAGGCATGAAGGCATCGCAATGGTTCATGTTAAGGCATAAAGGGCAACCCTTCAACACATTGAATAAGTGACAAATGTGAATCGTGGTCATGAAACATGAACTGAAATCACATTACAAATGATGCCAAATCATTAAAATAGTCCAAGTAATGCATGCTAGAGGACTCAATACACAAAGCTAACAAGCTAGATTGAACCATGGCTATACAAAGCAAGTCATGCATGACCAAGACAACACAAATCAGACCTTAAACATCGTAAAACATGAACAAAATCTTCTTAGAGGTAAGCCAAAAGCATGCTAAAATGACAAGTTAAAGCATGGCACACATTAAACTACTTCATGGAAATGCACTACAAGTGCATGAGGGCATGCAAGCCAACCAAACCAAACCAAACCAAAATAGAGTCATGACATGGCAAAACATCACCAAATACATGCTGAAATAGACTCAAATCAAGCTAGAATGACATGCTCAAACATGAGGCACACAAAGCTAGTTTTTAAGATTTACACTACAAGTGTATTAGGCATGCATGGAGTGACTAAACCAAGCAAAAACAGTGGTATTCCATAGCAAAATAACCACAAATACAAGCTAAGATATGGCCAACATAAGCTTAACAAAGATGCTCAAACATGAGGCATGTGAAGCAAGCAAACAAGACACAAGGAGAGGGGATGACCCTCTCCTATTTAAGACCCCAAAACCACCTTTCCACCACTGAAAATCCTCTAGATTTCAGTGGTAGAAAGTTCATGCAAAGGCTACAACAATAGCCTAAAGGGATGGCTCAAAACAAGGCCTAACAAGGCCTAAGAGGGGGTAGATCACCCCCAACGAAAAAGTGACCTTAAACAAACTTCTTAAGCATGCAAAAACAAAACTTTTTCCAGTTAAGAGTTAAGCTTAAAAAAGTATGCAAATAAGGCTAAAAGCTTAAGCAAGAATGAGGGATTTAAGGGTTAAAGACTCACCCTTGAAGACCTTCTTTACTATTGCAACTCCAGCAACCTCTTTGAGCTCAAACCAGCCCAAGAACACCAAAAACAACTTCAAGCCTCATCAACACAAGCAAGGTGTTTGAGTGTGTGCTTGTGTACAAAAGTGAGACAAAACTACACTTTTAAGGCACAAAACAAGAGTAAAAGAGAGCTATAGATACAAGACTATATGTATAACTCAAAGCTCCAAATTCTGAACCTAGAGGAGGGAGGCGCCTCCCTCTTATAGAGAGCAAAAGCATAAGCTTCTTGGAGAAGCTAAGCTCCAAGGCAATCCCTCCATACACGTGTATGGAGGATGGCTCTGGTGCTCTCCAGCTGTGCCAGCTGGCCCAAAATATCTCCAAAAAGGTGTCAAAAAGTAGCCGACCACTTGAAGTGGTTGGCCTGCTACTTAAAGTGGTCGGCTGACCACTTCAAGTGGTCTCCCAGAACAAAAACTGGTCGGCCATGGGTGGGAGTAGTCAACACATTGAATGCAAGGTGGTGGTATGGTGGCCGACTAGAAAAGATGGTCCAAAGACCAAGAAAGCCAGTTATCCGATCAGAAAACTAGCTAGCAGAAGGAAAAGTGGTCTCCAAGGGGAAATACTAGTCTCCCACCCTTGTACCACCTTCCACACAAGGAAAACAAGGTTTGTACCAAAAACAAACCAAAACGGATGCAAGATGAGAGATCGGGAGGCAAAGCACGCGGCCGAAAGCCCCAAAAACTAGCTGTCGAGCACCAAAAGGGGTATCGACCACAAAAGTGGTCTCTGGACCACAGTGTTCCTCTAAGCGAGAGGCAACAAGGTATGGTTCAAAAACCAAACCAAACGGAGAACGTTAAGCGGTCCCGAGACAAGGCGCGCGGCCGAAGGCTCCAAAAATCGGAAACTAGTCTCCAAACGGGAAAAGTGGCCTACGACCACAAAAAGTGGTCTATGACCACAAAGAGATGGTCTATAAGACCTCTCCCTCCCTTCGAGAAGAGAAACAAGGTTCGGTCCTGGCAAAGGCCAAAGCACAAAGAGTTCAGAGGCCCAGAGGCAAGGCACTCAGCCAAAACTCTGAAACCTCAGAACGAGCACAACATGCACCATCACCGAGCGCTCAATCGATGACGTCTGAGTCTTAAGGTCGGTGAAAAATGGGGTGTCTACATTACCTTTCTAGTCTGTTCCATGTTGGTTCATAATTTCTTATCTTTCTAGCCTTCTTGACATGGTATGTTGTTAGGTTTTTATTTTTGGCAATCCCGTTTGACAAAACTCCTTTCAGTTGTACTTGTTTTTGCACTTTTTATTTCAGTGAGACTATGAGTGTTTAGATCTTGAATCCAATTGAATTGTGCCTTCTTGAAGTTTGTGATGTTAATGCTTTCAAGATTGCCACTTGATTATAGTGAGATCGTTGCCGGTCATTTCATTGAAGTCTAGAGGCGGCGCCCTTGCAGTCGGCGGTATACCAGAGTCGAGGGCGCGCCTCATCTAAAAATGCATTCAAAGTTGCTTGTCGCTCAAGCGGACATTCCACCGCTGGCGGAGAATCTTTGGGTTGAAGTTTATTTGCTGCAAAAATCTTGGATGTTGTTTTTTCCTTTCGGCGGAACTTCTCAGCTCAAGCGTGGGTCGCTCGGCGGCCATTCGATGCTTCGGCGAAGATCGCGGGATGATTTCTATAAATCGTGTTTGATCCAAATCTAGGATAAGTTCTCCAAATCTTCTTATTGGGTTCTAGGGTTTATATCACGGGGATATTTTGCTAGTTTTCTTTGATGTTTAATTGAGTATTCAACTCATGGGTTAAGAAGAATACATCAAAGATTTAGAATACATCAAAGATTTGTTTGTTCATTCTATACAAAGAGAGTTGTTCTTGGTGGATTACGAAGAATTTGAGCCTAAAGCTTTGGTGGATTACGGGTGGCTCATCGTCAAGACAATTCCAGGTGAAAGGCGGGGTTGGAAGAGGCACATAGGGGTTGGTTCAATTAGTGTGGATTAAGCTAGGTAATTAGAGTATACATGTGTAATTCCTTTATATCTTCTTAGTGGATTGTTTTGTGGTACATTGCCGTGGTTTTTATCACAATTGAAGGTGTCAATTGTGGTTTTTCCACGTAAATCGTTGTGTTGATTTATCTTGATTGTTTGATTGGAATTGTTATATCTTGCTTAAAATTGATACATAATCACAAATCAACATCTAGGGATTTCTAGATTATTTCATATGTAATGCCCAAAATAATCCAACATAAATAATACATCAAGCCACATTCATAAATTAAATGATAATAATCCTTCCATCTTTACATGGTTAATAAGCGAGTTTATACAAAAGTTTCACATGTGAATTATACATTCATTGGTGAGAAAATGCATGAATCTATAGCATGTAAAGCATATAGTCTCAAAATAAATAAAATGCCCTTATGGATTACAACTTCCAAGGCAATAGCCGGTTACACAAAATGGTCTCTCGGACCCATACATGTTTAGCCCTTGGCTTACAAAATTTACAACAAAATAAAAGAGCAATTTACTCTTCACAAAACATATCCACACCATCAACTCGATGGAATCACCACATCTTTACCTACACCAAAATCCCATAGGGTTGAGCATATAGCCGATGAAAACCTTAACAAAGTATATACATTTATGCAAGGTATCAATATAAAATGCAAATGCAAATGCCATACAACGCCATTTAAAAAATAATCAGATGTCATGCTTTTCTTGAAAATCACCATGCTTTCAATAACATATTTCAATCTCATCAATTACCAAACTTCCAATTTTAAATCATAAGGGGCGGTAAATATGACTCAGGTAATCCCTAGGTTGGTATTTGCAAGTAGGCTCAACAAGCACTACCAATATCCCCACTTTACCGGTTGCTAAGCGGAAGAAATGGTACCTCCTCATGGCGTGTTTTGGTCTTTCACCAGGACACTCGGGCCCCCTAATCGGACTTACCAACGTATTTACCCCAAAACATTTCCAAAGTTTCAATCACAATATTACATTCTTAATGGAAGTTCCAATTTTCAAACCAATTCTCATGATATGCAAGATATTAAGTAATGTCAATGCAATAATCAACCATACTACTTCATGTTTCTCTACATTGATCAAAACCATGGTTAACCTTCCATAGAGGTTCACAACCTCCATTTTCTCCTTTCCATGCCATTCCATCAAGCCAAGAGTTTGTCATTAAATACCCATGTGCCACAATAAAACCACACTTTGTGTTTCTTTCAATTTTTAATCACTTCAAAACATAACAATATGCAAATGTCACCCTCATGTCCAAAAATCTTTCATATGGTAAGAAATTCTTCATCAATGAAAAAAAAAATATATATATATATATATAAACATTTGTATACAACAACCATTTCTTATCCTCTTGTCCACCAAGTCACACTACAATGCATCTATAAATATTCATTTATATACACATATATATATATACAACATCAACATGAGCTCTCCCCCTATTTCATTCAAGAGACTCCCCAAATTACTAGGTTTTCACAAAAACCCTAACATTTTCCATCTTTTTTGTAAAACCTAATTACACCTCAATCTCAACCCATATGACTCAATGATTTAAGCAAAGTTTTTGAGAGAAAACAAGGACAAATTTCTTCTACAAAACCAACCATTTCTTGAGCCATTAAACCCATTTTTCGGAATAGACAAAAGTGGCTCACAAAATCAATCAAAACTTGCATAAACATATATATGACTCAAAGGAAACCCTACCTCAAAGTTTGACGAAGAAATGGAGATGATGAAAGAAAAAAACCCTAGAAATCCAAGGTTGTAGAAGTTGATCTCCACCGTACACAATGTAGTTCTAGAGGTGTTCTTCCACTTTGAT
This sequence comes from Camellia lanceoleosa, assembly GCA_025200525.1. Classification (NCBI taxonomy): domain Eukaryota; kingdom Viridiplantae; phylum Streptophyta; class Magnoliopsida; order Ericales; family Theaceae; genus Camellia; species Camellia lanceoleosa. The sequence goes on from JANUSC010000417.1 coordinate 157,150, forward strand.
GGAGGATCTTGGATCAAAATGTGTTTGGGTGTGGAGAAATCAAAGATCTTGTGAAGTTTTTGGTGAGAAATGTAGAGAGAAGGGAGAGAATGGTATTTTTAGAGAAAGAGAGAGATATAACAAAATGAGATACAAACAGCCCAAATGGAGAGAAAAAATAGAGCTCTCGGTTGCGGCGTTTACGTGCGGCACTTGCCCCCACACGTGCGGAGCCTACTTCCCTGCGTGTGGTTGATCCTCGCCGCGTCTGGCACTCCTTCCCTTGCCTTACTCCCGCTTGTGCATATTAAAGCGAATGCCTTAACCCAGCTTCCTGAATTTCCTTGTGTGGCCTCCCTCTCCACTCTGCGTGGCCCCTGGTTTCCAGCCCAGAATTTTCTCAACTCAAATTTTGGGCACTCCGGATCTGACCTCGCACTCTCCGGAACAAGTGAAATTTGACACCGCGCAAGAACAAGAACAAGAACTCTAATTTGAGAACCATTTTCGGACATTTCAAATCCAACGAAGGTAAAAGGAGAACGAAGCAAAGAAAGAAAGAAAATGGGAGAAAAAGACCCGGTTGTCACATGGTATGCAACAGTATGTAAATTTTCCAACCATTCAAGTTTATTGAAGTTGTGTTAATGGAATTGGATGATTCAGGTATATAATCATCATTTTGGTGAAGATGATGGATAACTTGATGAAGCTAAAGAGAGCTTTGGATGAAGTTACTTTAAGAGAAATTGGAAACTGCTTGAACATTATTATTATTTTTAGTAAAATTAGAAAATATTTGCAATTTTTATTTTTATTTTTTATTGTCATATTGTGTTTTAAGGGTTTTTTTTTTAATGGAAAATTGAAAAATGAATATTCACTTACATTATGGTATATATTTTGAAAATGGTGATGGATGATAGGTTTGCTTTGAACAAAAGTCAAAAGATCATTGATTATGATTTTATTCTTTTTCTTTTTTTAAAAAAGAAAGAAATGGTGGCGTTTTCATGAAAACATCATAAAAATATCATCATGATTACGTCATAGATAACCCTTCTGATGGACGTAGTTAACAGCTGTTAAGCATTACTGGCGTTTTAGAAAACATCGTTAAAGTCTTTAGTGCTGTTTTTAAAATGCCACAGATATGACAATGGCCACATCAGTGACGAATTTTATAAACATTGTTTTATCTTTTTTGCGGCGTTTTTCTAGCCTACTGTGGCGTTTTAAAAATACCGCTAATTCCCAATTTTCTTGCAGTGTTAGTACTGTTCAGTTATAACCCATAGTGATATTTATTTATGATTCATATTATTTAACCAAAATAGGTTATGAACTTAGTATTGTTGAGTTACAACTTAGACATATTTGTTTATGATTCATATTATTTATTTTTTGTAATGAATTTAGTGATGTTTGATTAGTCACAAATTAAATTAATAGTTCATATTTATTTTTTCAAAATTCAATAGATTTTGGTATGATTTTGCTAAATTTGAGTCCTACATATTTCCTATATCTTGCATTTTGTTGGGACTTGATACACCTAATCGGGATAGGTGAGATATGAAACATGAATAGAAAATAAAACATAAAAATAGAAACAATTCAAGCACATAAGAATACAATGATTTATGTAGTTTGTCCCAAAATAATAGTTACATTCATGGTATTTGCTACTTTCACAATGAAAAAATAAAATAAAATTAAATGATACAAAAGGCGCTCATCTTACCCTACATAGAAATTAAGAGAATAAGACAAAAGTGTGAAAATACCAAAACATTTTTGTACTAACGAGGATCACATATCCACATACATTATAAATGAAGTATAAACTTTTTTGTACTAACGGGATCACATAGCCATTTTTGTTGCAAGCGATGTAAAATTCTCAAGTAGGTCACGATCCACTAATGCATATATCCACACACATTATATGGTGTTTGTTGATAGTTTTAGAAATCCCTTTTACGATGAGTATAAAAGATTTTGCAAATGAAAATGGAAAAAGAAATCTCTCATTCTGCAAAAGGTATAAAGCTAAATCTCTCATTCACTTCCATTGTATAATTAAGTTCTGAAAAAAGAAAAAAAAAATGTCCACGGGAGAAAAATAGTTAAATAAAGAAAGGGTAAGAAAAAGAAAAAGAAAAAGAAAAAAGAAACATGTTCATGCTCCTTTTCAAACTATGTTTAACTTGCTTAAAATTATTTGATAAATAACAATGAGTTGACTAACCAATAAGTCTTTCAACTGCTATTACCCTTTCAAAATTGACAACTAACCTAAAGTATATGAGAGAACTAAAAATTCATCAAAACCAAATGTTAACTATAATAAATAAGCCATTAATCAATGAACTATATCTAGAGGATGTTGAAGGAATATCATAAGCTACATTTGGAGGGAGCCAAAGTCTCAACCAAAACCATTAAATATTGAATCAAAAGAACATCATTAAATCCATTTGAAAAGCGAAAAGAATAAAATATTTCCATGACTAGCAAAAAAGAATTCCTTTGCATATATTTCATCCAAAATGGCTTTCAATAGTTTTATCCTCATTATTCATGACAAATCAAATGTATGCATGCGAAGCTTGATTGGAATAATAAGCTTAAATAGACAAGAAGTTAAAATGAACACTCCATGGGTGATTTTATTACATATAACTCATGGCATAGAAAAAAATATATATACCGGGAGTAGTGTAACGAAGGTCCCTAAGAATGACATCAATTGGATGAGTCGGCCTTCATAAATCTAGGCGTGCCAAAATCAAAGATATGAGCCTTGTACTTTGAGTCCAACAAAACATTCTTGCTACATAAGTCTCGATGGATGATTGGAGGTGAACATTTATGGAGGTGAAGATAGAGTCTCACATCGGATAAAGAGTAAAAAGAGATAGGTCTTAATATGTCACGCCCCGTATTTTATTACTCGGATAACATTATCAATATCCATTAATTAAGTCTATATACAAATGACCATTCATCCTTTGATGAAATGATGCATAATTAAATATACATATTCCCTCTCGTTATACAACAATGACATTTACATACAATTAAAAGAAATGTCCTGAGGCTTACAATAAAAGAGAGGACACTATTCTTTACAACAACAAAAACCACTCAGCCAAACAAACAAATGAAGTAGTACAATCTATCACTATATTACACTTATGAAATAGTAAAACCCATTGTTTGATCTTCAAATCCGAAATACATTCCCTGTACACATGTACAGGTAGGGGATGAGCAACCACTAGCTCACCAAACAATCTCATATTAAAACATTAAGAGATATGCGGGTACAAAGATAATCATACATATACTTGAAATCATACCATGTCAAAAACTATACGATTCGATTACATCATCTCTTAAATCCCATTTATTTAATTAATCACAACTAGTTAACTTAAATAAATAAACATGTTTTAATGGCAATAGGACATCATTTTTAATTCATTCAATTACTTCATTGTCAATTGAATCAAATAATTAAACAATTCATAATGACATCTAACAAAGCATCAACTACATTTTGTATAGTCTTATAAGATGAATGCATATGCCATGTCATGCTCAAAATATTTTTCTCATCTGTTGAAAATCTTATGCACAATGCCAATTTGAAAACACATTAATCAACATTTTCAATAAAATTCTAAAATTAGTAAATCATTTCGAGGTAATCCCAGTGGTGTGCGCAAGTAGACTATACAAGTACTACCAAATTGTCATTTTTACGGTATTAGCAGGAAGGCTCGACACCTATCCATGTGGTTTTACGGTCTTTCACCTTGGACACTTAGGCCAACTTAACCAACATCAAACTACACCCTCTATCCGGACTTACCAACGTATTTACCCAAAATAAATCAAAATGATCTTGTTTTGCCAAAAATAATTCCTTTCTCAAAACAATAGTTTTCAAGTGCAATTCAAAACCCATGATAACAATGAAATGGAATGGCAATGCAATATGTAACAATGCATTAGAATAGTTCCAATTTCAATTCCACCACACAATGCTCTATTGTGATCAAATTCCATATCTCTATCAATGTAATATCATAATACAATTCCAAGAGATAATACAACAATATCCACATTCATGTAGTCTCCACGTGTTAATCAACATTCACAATTTAGTCATTTCAAGACAAATCTATAACATACTATATATCAAACTTCCAAAGTTCCAACATTTCTCATCCTTCCAAGAAATCCCTCATTAAATGTAAATATGGTAAATTTCCACCGATAGCCAAAATAATTATCTCTAATGTATTAATCAAAAGATAACATAGATATACAATCCGACATATAACCATAACTTGGAATCTCCCATGATTCCCAACATTTAGAAACAATCCATATTTCACATTTTAAAGACAAATTTTCAAGACTTATATAACTTTCCATTAAATTCAACATTTCAAAGGAGTAACTAATACTCGATATTCCAAAAGTTTCATAAGTGTTTTCTAAATTGAATCCTCAATTTTGAAACTAAACAAAATCTTTTCTCAATAATCCAACAACTCCCAAAACATTAGCATTTAGGATTTTTCACAAATTAGGGCTTTCTCACTTTCAAATATCCACATGTAATTTTATACACAAAAAAAAAAAAAATGCATTAAATACCAAAATTATAGGTAATCAACTCCCAATTTAACCAAACCCTCAATTTACAATTCAAATGTCTCATATAAAAATTTGATGTTCAAAAACAACATATTAGCATACACCAAATATTAAAACTATTTATCAATTTCCCAATTGTTTTGACTCACACAAAACCTCAATCAATTTTTGTTTCACCTCAACCAAGATAATCAATATGATTTTCACCAAATCCATAGTTATTAAACATTACCATTTCCATCCTACTATGTCAAAAGTTATGGTATAATCTCAATAACACACTTTTAACCATAACGGAGATAACTTTTTAACCAAAACTAATTTAATCCACTAAATTAGTAAGTTTATTATATTCAAAAAAAATTCAAATTAATAATACAAAACCTAAATTCACATGCCTCATCCCTCAAACATAACTATATTTCAACATAACCTTTTTTCATGCCAAGCTACTTAAAGAGGTAATATTTTTCCCCAAATTCTATACCAATAACAATTTTCACAACTTTTCTAAAGTTAATTAATCACATGATATTTATATCAAAAATTATGAAATATGCCCAAGAGTAACATTTTCAAGGTAGGGAGTTCAAAAGTTCATATTTCACATTTTCATTTTCACAAAAATAATGAACACAACTTAATCATCAACATATCATCTTCCATAAAGTTTTATGAATATAACACTTTTAAAGTTTTAATCCCAAAACAACTCTATAATCTCAACAACAATCTACATAATATTCCTCAACATCAATTTATTTTTCTCAAAAATAAATTCCAAATCAAGAATAAAAAAATATATATATCTCAACTTTATATTTCTCAAAATAAATCATCTAATCATAATATGATGTAGATACAATCCATGCATCTTTTAAATTTTATTTTGATTTATTTTACAACATTATTAACACAAAATGGTTTTCTAAATCAACCTCATTCTTAACATTTCAACATAATTTTTCTTCCAAATATTACCAAACAAATATATATATATATATATATATATGCAATACCTCATAAAATGACATATTTTCTCAAAATAACCCTAACATAGCTTTAATGTAAGAATATGAAGAAAGTCCCTACCTCAAATATGAAGAAAAACAATCCGAAAATGCAAACATCACCTAATCATGAATCCGAGAACACCATTGCGAAGATCACGGCAGGCTCTCCAATTTTCATTTACAACACTTTTGCAAAATCTCACTCTAAGGACTCCCATTTGAAGCTCAAATGTTGAGCCAACAATGGAGGCCGAGAGAGAGAGAGAAGAGGAGAGGAAAAAGAAGCGAAGCTCTCTGCTCAAAAAAACAAAGGAAGAGCAAAAGAAAAAGTATAGCAAGCAAGTCAAATAAGCAGGCGTGAGGCAGCGGCCCACCCGTGGGTTGTTATCAAATTTTGATAATTGTATTATTTAAAATTTTGTAATAATACCTCGAGAATTTTATAATATAAATTATAAAATGACATAATTTTCTCATCACAAAATATAATATTTTTACACACTACAAAATATACTCTTTGCTCACTCTGAAATATACACATTTTATTTACTATAAAAAAAATATTTAATTTTTCACCATATGGTACACATCATAAAATCAACTATCAAATATTTATTATTATCCTATATAATAAATAATAACAACTCCCAAGGTGGTTACTACCAATCACCTAATTAAAATGACCAAGCAGGTTAAACATGAATAGATTAAACAAACTCAATTTAAATTAAATCTAAGTCAGGGGTCTCACCCATAAGCCAAACATGGTCCAATTATATACCAAAATAGACCCAACAAATTTATCTCAAGTCATGGTCCAAACACCCAAAACTTAATTTCAAATTACGCTATAAATTAAAAGCGAACACCAATCAATTCACAAATTTTTATAAAATAAATTCTCATCAATTAATTTAAAATTTTTATCAATATGCTAGACTCTCATAAGAGCACCATAATAAAAAATAAATTTCATAATTTACGAGATTGAAAATTATATTTTTTAAAAAAAATTATTACAAAATTAAACCATTTTTATACATAACTTTATACAACACTCCAATCAAAATATTACTCAATTAATTTATGCATTGACTATTCAAAAGAAAATATTTTGGGACATTACATAATATACATTAGGCGGGCTCTCCACTTATAGGCTTAAGTTTTTAAGTGGGTATGAGTTCAATAATGTATGTTGGCCTTGATATGGCGTTTATGGACTCTAGAGTTTCTCCCTATTGGATTGGGCGATATTCTTTGTGTGCTTGTGGGCTCCTTAATTCCCTAACAACTAGTATCGAGCACCATAATGACCTAAATTTGAGGACCGTTTAAAATCCAAATAAACCTCAAATTACAATTTTTTTTTTCAAATAAAATACAATGTACATCTCTCTCCAAAAGGAATTAAAATAACACATCGATACAATAATCATATCTAAATTATTCCTTTAGCACTCTAATCCAATCATCGCTAAATGCGCTACAGCGTCATCCTCATCACAATCTCTTGATTGCACGGCATAAAATGCCAAGGCAATACAAAAAAGCCATGAGCTTGAAAACCTAATAGAATGCTATAACATGATAATCAACACTTTGTCCTAATAATACAATTATATGCATAGTATAATAATAATAACCAAGATTAAATAAATAAATGAGTACATGATTAACAAAACATTTAAAGATAATAATTAATCATGTTAGCCGTCAACAAGTTAATATTTCTAACAACTCTCGTAGAGCATCGTTCCAACCAAACTATTAAGCAATGGATATGAAACTATTTTGACTCCCCTTGGTCCTACACGGGATTTGCACCACGGATGCCTACTCCTCAAGTTTTATACCCAAATGCAACATCAATGGTCCACCAAGGAAAGCGGCCTTCAGGTGTTCCCTGTGTGAGACCCTCATTGCCACCCTTATTCATTAACCAATCCGTAAGAGTCGAGAATATGTCGGTCCATCTCGAGGAGTAGCGCATCGTGCTTAGCAAGATTTTCGAACCAAAGCTCACTCTGTTAAACAATATACATCATTTCTCAATTCATTCACATCATTACTCAATTTCGCAATCTCAAACCGCGCAAGAACCCAACCACATAATTAGTCCAGATTTCCACTTGCAACATATTAATTTCTATGCATAATGTGAACAATATTATTTATAACTTTAAACCACATAAAAAATATCCATAATTAACAATATACCAAATAATGGACAAAATAGAGATGCACAAAAATAACACACATCACCTACTAATCTTCCAAATTATTTTCAACAAATTTCACCACAGGTGATCTAAGTTTGTAAAATCAAAAGAAATACCAAACAATGTAAAATATGATTGATTCTAGATTCTAAATTTAGATAAATGGGATAGGAAGATTTTACTATAGGGGTTGAAAGCTAAAAATCAGTTTAAACTAGAGAATTTATTTTTGGAAGAAAATTGGTATTTTCAAGCGAGTGTTCAAGCAACTTCAAAGCAGGGGAGTTCAAATATGAAAATTGAAAAGAGGCTTCAAATGATATCAAGCGAAGTGAGATTTATATTGTTTGCTAGATACTCAAATTAGAAATACTTTTTCAGAGAATTTGAAAGCTAAAAATCTCTTTAACATGGAGAAAATATTTTCTAACAAAATTGGACAGAATCTGTCATGCTTTGGTAAAACTGAAATTACTCATTGGATACTCATCAGTTTTCAGTGAAATTAGTGGAAAATGAAAGATAACTCAAAAACCTAACTTTCCCAAGTGGTCTTTCATGAAAATAAATTTTGTAGAAAATAGCATTCATTTGAAATAGCTATCCTTTGCAAGGTTGTTTGCTGTAGTTTAGAAAAATAATAGTTTCGATTATAAAATACTTTCTGGTGGTTTTACAAAAATTCAAAGATGTAAAAGACATGCTAAATAAGCTCTTTTATTTTCAGATTTTACACAAAAAAATTCTAGAATTTATTAAAGCTTTTGCAAATAGATCAAAGATCAAAAGCGATATTGAAGATTACCATTTAGTTTTCATATTCTTTTCTTTTCTTTACTAAAATATCATACCAAATAATAAGACTTAATTCACATATAGCATGTATACCATAATGATTTAAACATATATCTAAGGAGGGTGATAGTTGTAGAATCCTACCAAAATCTCACGTCAATCAAACCACGATCTCACCATTGATCTCCGTTTGATTCTTCCAAGCTTGTTGGTTGTTGAATTCTACCTCGGACTTGGAATTTGCAAAATCTAACTTCAAAATGGATTCTACACATCAAAAACCTTAGGATAGTCATTCTCGACAATAAAACATATAAGAGTTTTAGAGACCAAACTTTTTAGTCTTTAAAAGTGAAAATTTTTGTTACAAAAGACATTTAGGAACCAATTTCTATCATCGTGAGGATAGTCACTAAAAGTAGTCCCAAAAAATAAAAACAAGGCTTTTAGCGACAAAATTTTGAAAATGTCACTAATAAGCAGACTTTTAGGGACAAAATAATTTGGTCTCAAAATGATTTATTTTTGAGACAAAAATTTGGTCTCAAAGGATAATAATTCATCAATAATGTTCAATTTTGTAGCTAAAAATATAATAACAACACTTTTACATAACAAAATATTTGGTCCCTAAAAAATAATTTTGTCCCTAAATTTTAGTCTCTAAAACCTTAATTTTTGTGGTGCGATAAACCTTTGGACCACCCAACTAACTCGGATGCATCGTAACACCATAAGCAAAGCACTTGGTAAAACCTAACTTCATCTTCTCCAAGCTTGCGGCATGCATACACGAAAAGACCTAGAAATTTAGTTTCAAACTCTCTACTTCAAGTCCTTGTATCTCTTTCATCATAATTTTATTTTGCCTCATTTTTGTGTCATTGGATTCTCCTCATGACCTAGTTTTTAGTTCCACTTCTCATATGCTAGATTACGCCTCTTTTTGCATCTTAGTCGAGCTCCTAAAATAAGACTTTCCTGTTTTCGACATCTCTTTGGCCCATCTTCCAGACTCCATAACCTTCTCGACTCTTAATGGTTTTACCCCGTTCTTTCGCCAATCTCTTCACCTTACTTCATACTTCGTGCTATGTTACCTTGTTTCCTCACTTCTTCTTGGAATGGTTGGTTTTGGCATCTTAGCAAGTAACGAAACAACTTCAAAAATTCAAAATGAACTTGAAACACTTGTGAACTAGTGTATCATTACTATTAGGCAAAGAGGATGCCAACAATTTAGTCGGCGTGCCTTAAATAGGCTGAGTGGTCTGTTTGTGGGAGCGGTCAAAAGGATCACGAGTGCGGTATAGAAGGTAGCAGCTACGGTCATGGTTCTCGTGGGCGCAAACAAGCGTGCAACAACCTTTTAGACTTTGTTCCATTCTTTTCTTCACGCCTCCTTTGAAATGTACGCCCGCCTCGACAAATAGCCTCCAATTTGGTGAAAATTCATCTCCTACACCATGCCTACACCATGCCTTGATTCTTGCAAGATTTGCCAAGATTTCCTCAAATCTTTCCCACGAATTCTTGAAAGAAAACAATATAATCCTCATCTCATTTTGACAATATTTGATACACAATAATCGGCCTCCATTTGACCTCCATGACTCTATAATTTGTGATATAAAATGTTGGAACAACCTTACGTGTAGAAAAATGGCTGAAATAACAAAAATAAATTACTTACAAAAATATTCTTGTGTCGAAATTAGAACAACAACCTTTGATCAAGTTGAGTGTGTGACACTCTATCCTTAAGATAGATTCACGCCCGCCTGGGTGCTCACCGGGTTATTTGTGTCTATCTCCTAGATACAATGATCGAGAAAACCAGATTGTAGTAGCACTACAAACAATACGCTAGGCGAATCAAACATGTGTTCTACAACTCTCTGAAAATTCTATAAACTAGTATGAAGAATAAATGCGGAAATAAGAAACACGGAAGCAAAATGAATCGAGAGAATCTTACGTAATAAAGGTCCTCTATTTATAGGCACAAAGGTGTCTATTAGGAAGAAGCGAGAAAAACCCTCAAATAGGTGTGGCGTGAACCACTTAGAAAAGGAAGAGAGATGACTAGAAGGCATTGGTTCAAGCGGAAAATTGAATTAATTAGTTAGAAATTCAAATTTTCTACCAAGAATTTGGAAAAATTCAAATGAATTTTGTCCAAAAAATTAATATTAGGACTCGCCCCACAATTGCACACGGTTGGCGGCTGCATTGGCGTGTGGTGGTTTTGGGCCAAGCAGCTTTGTCCATAACTCCTCCTTACAAAACATGGGGTGCCCTTTGGGGCCCAAATATGTCCACCTAGAGCTTATATACTCATACAAGCTCACTTAAAGTTTCAATGTGGGACAACCAAAATAAAGAAACCCACATTTGACTCTTCAACTTCCCCTTTCATGAAGTCAGCAGCGTTAACTTCTCATGCACTCATAAATGGTTTTGACGAACCGTCTTCATAGTGTGACTTGCCATCTTTGCAAGAAACCGTCACCTCTTTGGACCCACCCCACCCCAAAACAAAAGGCGTGTGGACCCACTCAAATTTGGGCTCAAAGTTGGCCCAAAACCATAATTTCAACATAAAAATCAAACTTAGAGAGATTGAGATGAAACATCTTGAAATGAAATTTGAGATCCTTAACATGTTTGGTGGTTGAATTGGTGAAATTGAAGATGTATCTGTGAGATGTATATATATATATATATATGGATGGTTTATTAATAGAAAAGAAATAGGAGAGTGATCAAAATGTAGGGAAGGGAGAAACACATGGGTTTTGGTTTTGAGTACAGAAAATCTTGCATTTCAATGTAATTTGGTGGGGAAAAATCTGAGAAAAATATAATAAAATACGTATGATTGAGAAAATAATATTGAATAATAATATAAGGTTGAAATATTTTTCTTGAATAAATTTTTGAGTATAAAAATATCTGAGACTTTTAAATTCAAAATAATAATGATAAAAAATATATTATTTTATTATATAAAAATACGGGGCTTCACAGAGCCTATGGCATACGATCTATAGGCAGGCTCTTCTAGAGCATCGATATTGGTGGGTTTGGGCTCTGGTTTGCACAAAAACTCTTGATGAAGCAAGAAAAATCTATGATGACTCTTGGTGGAGCAAGAAAAATTTACAGTGCCGTGGCAAGGTTGGACTACTACAAGGTGGCCTTCAATGGAGTATGGTCATTCATGATGGAGTGTGTGTGGGTGGCCCAAAAGTGGACTTGATATTGGAGAGTTATAAATCAAGATTAAGGGGAGTGTGTAATGATCTACAATGAACTTGCGGATGATAAATCAAGACTTGAGGGAGCATGAAGAGGCCGATGTTTGGTTCATACATGAGGAGGAGATTGTTGGAGCATGTGTGAAGGTAGAGTCCTACATTGGATGAAGAGTAAAGGAGATGGGTCTTAATATACATTAGATAGACTCTCCACTTATAGGTTTTAGCTTTTAAATGGGTATGAATTCCAAATAATGTATGTTGGGATGTGGCGTTTGTGGACTCTAGAGTTTCTCCTACTAGATTGGGCGGTATTGTTGTCTTGTGATATTGTTTGCGCTTATGGGCTCCCTAATTCCCCCTATTGGATTGGGCCGGTATTGTTATGCGCTTGTGGGCTGCCTAATTCCCTAACATATAAGACAAAGCATTTGTCACACCTTTGACAACATTTACTCTCTTAGTCCAATCAAATACTTGATCCTCTGTGCTCAGTATCTTTCCCAAGCTTCCCCCTTCCACGAATTCATAAACCAAAAACGAATGCCTCGGAAGTGGACAATAGCCATAAAGTGTTACGGTGTTGTGTTGGCAAATCTCTGTTAATGCCGCAGATCTCACTTCTAAAGCCTTTCAGTTACCAAGTCTCCAACATGTGATGCGTGAACTTTCTTCACAGCAACTACTTGGCCGGTTGGAAGGTTAGCTCAATAAACAATACCAGATCCTCCCTCCCCAACACAATGTTTGGCACTAAAGTTCTCAGTTGCTTCAATGATGTTTTCATATACTATCTTCCTGTCGAAGCTCCAAATTACAAACAAATTTTTGTTATTTACTCGTCTTGACTCATTTTCTATGTTCCTCGATTTCTTACAAAAAGTCATGGTACTATTCCAATAACCATTATTGAAAGAAATACAAATCCAAAAATAAGGACAAATAGTAGCACAAATTTGTTTCATTTTTTTTCAACGACCACATTGTTCGTTTTAGGCAGGCAAGCCTTCAAACCAGTGGCATTTCCACATAAACGATTATTACCTTTTAAGTGTTTCAAATGATGCCTTTCGGAAGGCTACGGTTTCAAGAAGAGGACCCTCCAATTGATTGTAAGATACATCAACCAATGTTAGGCTTAATATATCATTGAAAGACGATGGTAGGGAACCCAAAAGCTCATTGTGTGAGAGATTCAGGTAGCATTTGGTAGAGTTTTAAAATTATGATTTCAGAATAGAATTGTATTTTGAGTTTGTGAGTTTTGGAATTATGATTTGAAAAGAGAAAATTTGTTTGATTATTGAGTTTTGAATTGAAATTTGAATTGAGTGTTGAATTTTTTAAATGAGTTTTAAAATAAGAAAAGTTGTCTGATTATGAGTTTTAAAAAGGGTTTTGAAAACTTAATTGAAAAACTTATAACTCATAACCAAACACACAATTCAAAACTCTATTGAAAATTCTATTCAAAACTCACAACCAAACTCTTTTTTAAAAAAAAAAAAAAAAAGCGACTATTAGGTCATAGGCGGGACGATTTAGCGGACATCCGAAGGATGGCGGACACACAAAAACTCAAAAAGCTGTCGGGAGGATGGCCAAGGTGGACGTGATAGACCAAATTTAAAAATTCAAAATTCAAATACTGGAAAGAGTTTTCAAACGTGGTTGTAGAATTAATTTTTTAGAATTATATCCAAGCACAACACTCAAATATAGATGAAATCATGATTAGAACTCTACACCAAACCACGAGTCTCGGTGTTTCTAAGATTTGCAATTCTCCAATGCTAGTGGTATCATCCCTATTACCAAATTATGACTAAGATAAAGACTTTGAAGGCTAACGGAATGTTTTCCCCAAATCTATTATTGCTCAAATTCAAGTACAAAAGTTCTAGGCACTCCCTGGTGCTCCATGGATTGAGCCACTTAGATCATTTGATGCCAAGTTTAGATTCTCTAGATTAGACAAGTTTAAATTCTAGAGGAATCTTTGCACGATATATGGTTATTATCTGGCTTAAGGTTGAATAGTGAAACCATATCCTTCCCAAATTCCTTTGGGATCTGTCCAACTAGGTGATTTGAAGAGAGGTCAAGGAGATGTAGTTGAGTTGAATCCATTACCTCAGGCGGTATCACACCAGAAATATTATTATTGGACATTTTGAGACTAGTTAAATTATGGCACTTTCCCCATTTTTGGATACCTCACAGGAAATTGTTGTGATTGAAATCAATGTAAACCAAGTTTGGGTATATGACAAAATCTTCTGATATATGTGTGAGAATATATTGTACTTTCTATTATTTTCCAAATTAGGCATGATTGTAGTTGTACAAATTAGAGTCCTATTAGAGGTATGATTGTGTTAGAGTCCTATTAGAGGCATAATTGTATTCTCCCTTTTGATTTAGGATTTAGGGCTATATAATCTAAGATGCGATTATAATCATTCACACATTGAATATATGAGATCTGAAATTTGTTTAGAAATCTTACATGGTATCGAGCCGTTCTCGATCCAAAACCCTAAAAAATCTCCATTGCTCTCTTGTACATGATTGTGCCTCGTCTCAGTCAACCCATGGATTTCCTCTCTATTTGTGCTATTTGGTAGTCGCATCCATCCAGCAGTTCGACCCATCTAGTCATCGGCTCCTCCTACTCGTCTTCTCTCTTTGGCTCTCCTTCGTGGTCGACCCATCTGGTTTCTAACTCTTAAAACCCTAATAGAAGTCACAATCGTTGTGCGACCTGAGATTTCACATCTCTGTCTTCTTCATCGCGACTGTCGCGATCTAATTCTGATCATCATCAGACTCACGATTTTTTGTTTCTGGTTCGCGATTGCTATTGCACTCTGTCTCAAACAAGTCACGAACCACCTCTTGCCCTTGTCTTCGGGCTTCCTCTCTGGTTCAGCTTTGGATCTGGTTCTCAGCTTTGGTGATGTGCTTGCTAAGTATTCTTGGTTTGCTGGTTATTTCATTCTGACCCCGAAATTTTTTGATAATTACACTCTTACCCTGGTATTTTCTGGTTATTTCATTGTGACCTTTATATTTTCTGGTTATTGCATTTTTTGCCCCGAGGTTAGATTACTGCATTTTGGTCCCTTCTCTGTGTTTGTCATGTCGATCGCATCTTCTCATCAGTTCCAGTCTTTTGTCCCGCCCAAGAAGGGGCTTCTAGCCTCAGATGAGTGTGCTTTCTGCCATCAGATGGGACATTGGAAATGTCGATGTCCTGAAGAGGCGTATACTGCTCCATCTTCTCAGCAATCTCAACCGATTCAGAGTTCCACCTCCATGTTCTTCTCGACCTCCGTTGCTGCTTGTCTTTACTCAGACTCTAATCTGACTTGGCTTCCTTGAGTGCTCAGATTAGCGGCTTTAGCATATCTTGTCTACCTCGGCCATCTCCATCGACCTCCATTGTTTCTCTCTTCATTCGGGTTTGCTTGGATTTCCTTGAGTATCTCTTAAATCTGTCGCTTTTTGACTCTGGTGCCTCTTATCATATGACTCCCCATCTCTCTTTACTTGAGTGTACTCCTCCTTCCTCTCCTATTCTTTATTAATGTTGCTAATGGATCTAGTATGTCGATTATATCTGTTGGAGTGCATCCTCTGTGCCTTTCTGTCTGTGATCTTTATTCCATCTGTTTATATGTTCCTCGATTATCTGTCGATTTATTATCTATTAGTCAACTTGATGCCTCTGGTTTTGATGTTATCTTTTCTTCTTCTATTTGTTACATGCAGGATCGGATGTCAGCGGCCAGTTGGGGTGGCCAGTAGAGTTGGAGACCTCTATGTGGTGGAAACTTGCATCTACCTATGACTACCTCTCAAACTACCTTTTCTTCTTTTGATTAGATTCTCTGTCCGATCCTTTCTATTTGTGGCATTCAGTTAGGGCATTTGTCTGGCGGCTAGTAGCGGTCTTTAGCTCAATCGGTATATTGGGCAAAGTTTCTCCTAGTCAACTTAGAGTGTTGGGGGTGTAAACTTGCCAAAATAATGACCTTACCTTTTAAATATGATGCTTCTATATCTGCTACACCGTTTTCTTTAGTTCATACCGATGTCTGGGGCCCTTTCTCCTGTTCTCACCAAGGGGGGTTCTGCATACTATGTGTCATTTGTTGATGATTGCACCCGTTACACTTGGGTTTATCTTATGACTCATAAGTCTGACTTCTATCAGATATATTGTACCTTTCAGTCTATGATTACTACACAGTTTGGGGCCACAATTAAAATACTCCGGTCTGACTTGGGTGGGGAATATTTTAAAACTGAGTTCTGTGAGTATTTGGCCACATTGGGCACCATTCACCAAACCTCTTGTACTGATACCCCTGCCCAAAATGGTCGAGCCAAGCGTAAACACCGTCATCTCCTTGAGACAGCTAGGTCTCTTCTTTTCTCTGCCTCGATTAAGGCTCCATTACGGGGAGGCGATTCTTCTTGCTACTTTTCTTCTCAGCAGCATGCCTACTTCTATTCTTTTCAGTGGGTCTCCTAATAAGGCTTTGTTCTCTAACTTCCTAACTTCTCCCTCCTTCGTGTGTTTGGGTCTTCTTGTTTTGTCCTTCTTCCTGCAAAGATAGGACCAAACTTAGTGCGATCTGTTTTGTGTCTTTTGGGTTATAGTCCTACTCAAAAAGGCTATCGATGTTCTGACCTGTTTCCGTCGTCTTCATGTCTCTGTCATATTTCTTTTCTTGAGCGTGTGCCTTACTTTTAGCTTCCTCACATCCTTTGCTCCAATTTCCAAAGAGGATTTGGTTCACATTGACCCATTTCTTTACGAGGTAGTTTGGCCAGTACATCTCCACGATTCCTATTGAGCTTATTTCATCTTCTCCTCTGCTTCACCTCTGGCTATTTCTTCTCCTTTAGTTTCTTCTCCTCCTCTAGTTGTTAGTTTATTCTCATCGTAAGGCTTCTCCTCCACTAGTTGTCTCCACCCCACATTTGCTCCTCCTTGGCGACTCGATCCTCTGCACCAAATATCCTCCTCGAAACGTCATCCTCCAAAGCAGTTGGGTTGGTCTAATACTTGTTTTCTACTTCCTATCGTACTTTTTGTCTACTATTCACTCTTTTGTAGAACCTCGGTCTTACAAGGAGGCTGTCAAGATCTCATTGGGTTCAAGCTATGGAGGATGGTTATGCCTTCCTGAAAAACTAGTACTTGGGAGTTGGTTCCTTCACCTCTTGGTAAGAACACAGTTGGTTGCAAATGGGTTTACAAAGTCAAGACTCATTCTAATGGCTCTCTTGAGTGTTACAAAGCTCGTCTGGTTGCCAAAGGTTTCTCTTAGGGTATGGTATTGATTATGAGGAGACATTTGCTCTGTTGCCAAAATGACTCTGTCCAGTACTTTGATCTCTGTCGGCCATTGTTCGTTCTTGGCCACTTTATCGGATGGATGTTAGAATGCTTTTTCTTAATGGCCATCTCATTGAGAAGGATTTATATCGTCCTCCCGGCCTTCACCATCCAGCCAGACAGTTTGTTGTCTTCGGCGTGCTCTGTATGAGTGAAGCAGTCTCCTCATGCTTGGTATGATCGATTTGATTCTTGTTACCAAGCAGGGTTTCATCCTTCTACTTCTTACTCTGCGTTATTTCTCGACATACCTCGGTTATTTTTGTTTGCTCTCTTGCTCTATGTGGTTGATATGATCATCACTAGCTCGGACTCTTCTCTTATCTCTGAAGTCGGCGGCATCTCTTAGTACCTTTGAGAGAAATGAAGGATCTGGGTCCATTACGGTATTTTCTTGGTATTGAGGTTGCTTCTTCTCCCAAGGGCTATTTTACATCTCGGGCTAAGTATGCTAATGAAGTCATTCATCGTCTTTGGTCTTCTTGATACTAAGGTTTTTTTTTTTTGATACACCTATTGAGCTTAATGTGAAGCTTAACTCTCTTGATGGTGTCCTCTAGATGATCCTACTTTATATATGAGCTTGTGGGTTGTTTAATAATCTATCGTGATTTACATCACTCGATCACGACCTTGCTTATCTTTGTTCATGTGGTTAGTCGGTTTGTTTTACGCTCCTCGCTCTACCACATTGAAATTGCTTTGGTTAAGTGTTCTTCGCTATCTCGAGGGGTACTATGTTTGGGCTTATTGTTGCTTCCTCTACTTCCTCTTTGGACTTGGTGGCCTATCTTGATTCTGATTAAGAATTGGGTTGGTGATATTCTTGTCGTAAGTCTCTTGTCTGGTTTCGTATGTTTCTTGGAATTCATAATCTCTTGGAAAAGCAAAGAAACAATCAGTGGTTGCTTTCATCTCTGGCTATTGCCAAAAGGCGAGTATGGAGTGCTCCATAACAATACCAGCTTCTTTGCTAAAAGATTGTTTAGTTTACCGTTGTCTATTTGTCCCAAATTTGGGTGTACTCTCGAGTCTTCTTCAGAAATACTCTATTGTGACAATCGCTGATCTTTTGTTCGTTACCCGCGTGGAGTGTATGTTTTAAATAATGGATAAGAAACATATTGAGAATTGATTGTCCTTTGTTAGCCGCTGTCTCTGCTGATCACCGCCCTACATCTGCTTCCTTTCATCGCCGAAACTGCAACTACTGAACTTCTTCATAAGACTCATGTACTAGCTTGGTTTCGGTTTCTTAGCAAACTCTCGGTGTTTCTGCTAAAACATAGGTTTGAAGTAGAATTAATGAGAATATATATTTTTATTATTTTTCCAAATTAAGGCATGATTATGATTTGTACAAATTAAGTCCTATTAGAGGTATGATTCGTATTAGAGTCCTGGTAGTAATTGTATTCTCCCCTTTTGATTTAGGATTTGGGCTATATAATCTAAAAGGTGCGATTGTAATCATTCACACAGTAGAAAATATGAGAATCTGAAGGCTGTTGAAATCTTACAATATTTCCCAAAGTTGATTTCCCTCAAGCCTAA